>JABFEY010000126.1:0-51976 GCA_013618495.1 Fusarium longipes
GGGGTGGGGGAGGGCCGGCTGGGGGAGCGAAATCGGCCATCGAAGTATGATTAGAAGTGTATGCGATCGAAAAGAAAGATTCGTTTCTAGAGTGCGACGATGATATTGTGCGAAATGTTGGTGGTAGGTCGGAGTTTGAAGACTTGGTAGTCGATGATGTAGCAGGTGGGTATAAGTACTTGGTCAAGTTGGTATGCTATGAGGTACTTGTAGTAGATACTAATGTACGAGGTCGTAGTCGATTCAAGGAGGGGAAATGCGATTCAAGTAGTCAAGAGTGAGTTAGGGTTGAATAAAGGTAAGGGTGGTCGAGGTATTTAAGCGTAGGTATACTAGCATGTTGGCCTTCTTTAGGTCCCTTGGCAAACCGGCACCTGCCACTTGTGACTTTGAGTGTTTCGCAGTTTCCTTTCAGTTTTCGTCACCCACGGCCCACGCCACCCGCGGACGTGATGACTCTGGGATCTGGAGCTAGAGGGGCAATTAACCAAAACCCCGGTTGCCCCTCCCCCGAATGCGAAGCGCAGGTGACGCCATTGGTGCAGAAGCTGTCATTGTAGATAGCACAGCCACCGTTACCTTTTACAGTGCAATACCTGGTGGGCTATTCAACTCACTCCCGGTTACTGGAGTTCGCATATTTCTTTGCAGTTTGACTAGAATCGTCCAGGATCAAGCTCCTTCTTCTTTGTTCAACAATAGAACGAATCGTGGAGAAATTGAGTGACATGCGCCAAGATTGTCCGGGGTTGTTTGGGTCCAACCCAAGTCCAATTCTGTGCTGCAGGTCAATGCTTGAAGCTGCTTGCGCATGCACACTACCAATCCTGGACTAGCTCAGTCGTAGTTCAACTGTATTTCAGATGCGGCGTAGCGACTGATATTTGTTAGTTGGCTGCCTCTCGTGGTTATTTCTCAGCACAAAATTATAAATTGTCATATTGAATGGCGACAACAAAGGTCCGTGGAAAACAATAAGAACATCAACATTGACCCAGACAGCATGCGCCACGATGACGCACATATGTGGCGATAGATCGATGTGGCGGTGCTACAAGCTGCGAATCAATGCTAGGTCCAGATACGCCGATTCATACCAACACTCATCCATACTAGACATACGTAGTAAGTGTGTAATTACAACCGCCTACTGACCAGCCAAGCCTTCTCTGTCATCCTCCTCTGGTGGTGGATATCGGTCTGTCCAGGGCTCAAAGAGTTTTGATGTCTTGGACAACCCTCCCAAAGTCTCCCATATCAAAAGAAACGCAAATAAAGCCATGACAACAAACATGAAATCCTCGGCGTCGAGATGATTATGTGACTCGGGTATTATGATGAGAATGACGGCGATGACCAACCTCATACCAATCCGTAAAGTTTGGCCCATGAAAAGTGTGCATTCGCCTTCAACTCGGTACAGCATTCCATACACCCAAAGGCAAAACATGCCGACCCCAAGACCTCCGCCGAGAAGCCAGCGCTGCCCATCTTCGAACTCTTCTATCGCCGTGCTCGCGGCTGCGATATGTCCTCCGATTAGGAACGAAGCTGCGAGTGGCAGATGCAGGAGGAAAAAGCCAAAAGCTGTCCAAGCCGATCGCCGGATTGGGTGTGTGGCCTGTACGCTGCCATCGCCGCTCGAGTAGATCCAATTGAGCACAAATGCCATTATCAACGTGCAGACAGCCTTGGCATAGCCAGAAGTCAAGCCGATGCCCGTCTTGTTGCCGACAATGATGCTATACACGAATTCGCCGAGGATGATGATGAAGAATGCGCCCATGCGATCAATCTCGTGCGCAATATCCACAGCCGTACTATAGGTCAGCTTCAGCTTTCTCTTGATCCATGGACTCAGAGTCAGCGCCCAAGTTGCTTCCTGGTAGAATATTGCCACAGCGACAATAGCGGCTTTTGCGCGAACACTGATATCCTCTACAAAGAGGGGGATGGTGATGAGCAGACCGACAAACATGAAACCAGCCATGATTCGAGCTTGAGTACGATGCTGGTATGCTGCGAACGAAGTGACAAGGAAGACAACGAGTGTAGTGAAGCGCGCAACAAGATATGCTCCAGCAGCTGTGCGCATCGCCGAGATATCTACGTCCACGTCGTTGGCATTGTTAGCATACAGTACAAGGAGGGCCATGACCCAAAGGATGACCAGGCGCTGTAGGAGATCATCAGTGTAGTACGAGTTCATAATCTCGCGAAGATCGGCCCAGATATGCCAGGCCGGGGCAAAGATGAGGATGTATTTTGCCAAATGAGCACCGTCAGGATGTTCAGCAAGCTCGTCGCTAAAGTTTGCGACAATTGCAACATCTTGGATGAGTTAGCACGAGTTCTTTGGAAACAAAGGGGATAGGTTCTCACATAGAAGGTCAAGGAAGAGCTCAAACCGTCCCGCTTGGCGCTCCTCTTCCTTCTCCTTTTGTAGTTCTCCCTTGTAGAACCATTGCAGCGCCCTTGGTTTCTTGACAAGGAAGCAATCCGCTCTGGCGTGTTCCTGAAGCTCGTTGCAGTTCATCTTGTGCTTGTTGTGGGTAGAGGTGAGGAGCAAAGACGGAGTCTAGACAGTGGATTAGATCTTGTAAAGTCTTTACCTTGTTCCGCCTTAGGTCCAGAGAGGAGAGCTGAGCTGAGCTGACTAGACTATTACCAAGCCATGCATATGCAGCTATTTTATGGTGGTTGGTTGAAGCTCTAGAGGTATGCTACACTGCTCTAGCTGCGAATATTGGATGTTATAGCAGCCTTTTTTTTTTTTTTTTGAGACGTTGAATTATTCATTATAGAAGTCAAATACTCTAATTAATCTTTCTCACTACAGTCTTTAAACACTGAATGCTCTTTTTATCCTTCTCGTGAGCTCTACCTCAAGTGGCTTCAAGCTTGTGCCACTAACATCCAGGGTCGGCCGCTCTCATGTTGATTCCCCGCCTTGTCGTGTTCCATTCCACCAACCACCATAAACTTACATTCATACACATTACCAGCTCACAGTACTTATTCGAGCTGCCACCAAGATAAAAAAAACAGAGCTGAAACGTTGCTTTCTAAATACCACAATCCCGGATTGCAGTAGGGTAGTTAAGTCTCAGGTTGTGTTCCATGTCTTACCCTGTACTTTGAGCCTGTACCATGTAGGCTTCATCAAAACGTTCAAGTTTGTATTCTTATCAGCACGATCTGCATATATTAGCAATCTATTGACTGGTACCTCACCTAATGAACCTTCTAACCACCACATAACATAGGCTGTGGGCGCTGATGGTTTGGTAGTCTGGCTACAGTCGGATAACTTCTTTTTCACAGTTATAGTCTCTTTTCTGGGGAGATACATCCATGTGGGAAACGACAGTTTATATAACACCAACAATAAATGTATCATGAAGCCTCAACAAATATCACACTACAAAGGCCCCTGACTCATTGTTCATGTTGTCATACCATCTACCGCAAATTTAGTATTTACATAACAGATAACTTATAATCTACACAAACTCCCTGGTAGAATAATCACGGTTTCTTATTTCTCAAAAGTCCTAATTGGGTATTTCATCAAAACTATTCCTTAACCAGTCCTTGCGTCAAGTCTCTTCAAGGGGCAAGAGGAGCCTCGGCCTCCTTATCACCAAGAGGAATTTCCTTCTTCTCACCGCTGGTGGTAGCATCTGCAGCAGCCTTGAAAGATTGTTCAAAGTCAGCAATGATGTCGTCAATGTGCTCGATACCGACAGAGATTCGAATAAGATCCTGCTCACTGTTAGCTAGAGGCATACGAACTGGAAGTCAGACAAAATACCTCAGTGACACCAGAGCTGCGCTTCTCATCATCAGACAGCTGCTCGTGAGTAGTGCTCCAGGGGTGAATAGCCAGAGTCTTGGCATCACCAACATTGGCAAGGTTGGAAATAAGCTTGAATCCATCAACAACTTCGCTGCCTGCACCACCGCCCTTGACACCGAAGCTAAGAACACCACCAAAGCCCCTCTTCAGGTATTTCTTAGCCGTCTCGTGGTACGGGTGACTCTCCAGACCAGGGTAAGAAACCCAGCTGACATATCGACTCTTCTCGAGGTACTGCGCCAGGGCCAGGGCGTTCTGGGCATGTCGCTCGGCGCGTAGACTGAGAGTCTCGAGTCCAAGGAGCAGTTGCTGTGCGGCGAAGGGGTTAAGGGTTGAGCCAAGGTCACGTAGGATCTCGACGCGGGCACGGATGATGAAAGTAATGTTGCCGAATGTCTCGTAGAACTTGAGGCCGTGGTAGCCCTCTGAGGGTTCATGGAACTGAGGGAAGCGGGCGGCATTCTTGCCCCAGTCGAACTTTCCAGAGTCGACGACAACACCTCCAATTGTGGTTCCGTGGCCGCCGATCCATTTGGTGGCAGAGTGGACAACGATATCAGCGCCATGGTCAATAGGACGGATAAAGTAACCTCCAGCACCAAAAGTGTTGTCGACCTATTAAGGCATCAGACCAAATTCTGTGGACCAAACTCCATTGTCAAGTGACTCACAATAACAGGAACGCCCTTCTCATGAGCAACCTTGGAAATAGCTTCGAGGTCGGGAATGTTATACTTGGGATTGCCGATACTCTCAACATAGACAGCCTTTGTCTTGTCGTCAATGGCAGCAGCGATATCTTCAGGCTTGTCACCGTCGACAAACTTGGTGTTGATGCCGAGACGAGGGAAGAAAACCTTGAACTGGTTATAAGTACCACCATAGAGGTTGGAGGTAGAAACGATGTTGTCGCCTGCATGAGCAAGGGTGCTGATGGCGAGGAACTGGGCGGCCTGGCCAGAGGAGGCAGCGAGGGCAGCGACACCACCTTCGAGAGCGGCTATTCTCTTTTCGAAGACGTCGACTGTCGGCTAGAAATGGGTTAGAGTAAGGCTATTGTATCGTATTTAGGATCTGGTTGACTGACGTTCATGATACGGCTGTAGATGTTGCCAAACTCCTTGAGACCAAAGAGCCTGGCACCGTGTGCAGAATCATTGAATACATAACTCTAAAAGTGCTGTGAGTACATGATTTACGAATTCGAGCTTCAGTCAAAACATACAGTTGTGGCGTAGATTGGGACACCTCGAGAGCGAGTAGTGGGATCAACCTCGGCTCTAGGGGAATTGAGTTAGTTCAGTTACCATCCCTTTAGTCTGGATTCAAACATTGTATTGCTCAGTTGCAGCAGCTATGTAGATAGCTTCAATGGCGAGCAATACTCCGTAATCGGAGCCGAGACAAACATACCCCGCGTGAAGTTGTAGTGTCTCGAAGTTCTTGCTCAGTTCCTCCGACATGATGAAGATTCCTGGGAATACCTAGGTAGGACGACAAAAAGGTGATGATTTTTAAGTTGACAGGTCTGTGCAGTTGAGGAAGAGGAGGGAAGGGAGAGCAAGTGTAGGTATGGTAGATCAATCCTTCCTCTTTATACCTCTTTCCCAATCCTTCTCCTTGGGCTTTCAGCTCATGGCTCGGCCTGGCACCTCAGTAGCACTAAAGTACTAACTGTGCAGTGATGCAGGATGATCCCATACCATCCATAGCACACCTTCAACATGCACGTCTTGGACCCTTTCTCAAGCTTGGGCTCTCCAAGCATCCCAAACCTTTTTAGGTATGGGTTCATAGAGGCTAGAGACCCCGCGTAGCACGCCATTTCCACTCCCCCACGCTGTTGAGCTGTCATGGCCCCTTCTACTTGGAACGCTCAAAGCTCCATCGTCGCTTGTTCTTGCACAGTTGCATTGATATTGGATATTCAATACTGAGCTCTAGCCGATAACCGCCGATAACCGTTTATTCCATTGTTGCGATTACCACATCGGCCGGAATTCTTTATGTTTTTATTAGGCAATGCCGTTATTTGATTCGATATGATGTACCTACCTACTAGGTATCTTGTAGGTACTAATATGAGTGAAGCTTTTGATATGGATGCGGGGCTGATCGGGAGGAACGATACAAAGATCCATGGCAGACGCTTGATAGCCGCTTGCTGTTCAATTATCATTGTCAACTACGTAGATTTAAGAACTGTATTCTTACGTAAGACTCCATCCGGATCATCATAATACGAACATAGACTTGTGACTTGCAACATATCTATCTTCCTCTGCATGAGATGGCCTATCTTCATATCGTCCCCACCATGACCTAAAGCTTAGGTCTAATGGTGCAATTCTCGTACGGTAACACAGGAAAAGAGAGGACGATATTGAGAAGCATGACAAGCTCCGTCTCTGAAGCTGCCGTTCGGCCCGTTCATCCGGCACCAACTATAGACCCAAGCTCCTAAGATCGAGGACCCAGCTGTTTGTTTATGTTCTCACCTCACATGTTCTCGTACGACATCAGCACTTCCTCTTTTGTTACGCTACCCGATCTCGAGTCTCCTGTACTTTACACAAAGGGACTCCGGAGCAATGACCAATATGTTAAATGAACCAGAAGCCAGTCCGGCCTAGCTTCTATCCTAGTTTGATGCCAGGTAAATCGATCGAGCTATGGTTCAAGCTGACTGACTATTAAAACAGGGAGCAGAAAACGCCAGATGTTCCATTTGTCTCCAATATATAATATGCTCCCATCTCAGACAGGAGGTTGGGTATCCACGCCGATATATACTCCTTTGACAGCATGGCCAGACCATTCAATCGATAATAAAGGCACTGCCAGTATCCCTTTGCTGGCAAAAAAAAAAAAAAAACATTAGCCCAAACGCCTGTCGTAAAAAGTCCTCCTCTATTCCTTTCCTGTACTCGAGGTCTAATTTCATCGCTGGGACATGTATAACTTGTGCCCTTGCTCAAGGTATCTGTGATGCTCGTTTACGCCTGCCCCATTTCTCGGCTGTCGACATCCTTCTTGGGTTCTTGGAAAGTTCTTTGGAACAGTTCTTTGGCCGTGAAAGCCGTCGTCGTGATCCACGCTGTGAACTGGCCAGCAGCAACAACGGCATCGGCGCGGGCGCACGAGCAGACGGTTCCCTCGCACATGATAAGCGACCCGATAAAGACGGCAATAGCGATGAAACCGGCAAAATAGAGAGCAGCGTTGACGGCCTCGACGACGACGGCGGCGTATTGGTGGTAGATGCGCGGGATAAATAGGGGAGCAATCGTGAGGTAGACGATGGAAACGATGGAAACGATAGATGAGGTCAAGAGGTAGGAAAATGGCGAGGGCGCTGAGCCTCGGCTTCTCTGATCGTAATCATGTACAACTTGAAGATGGTTAGCTTTGCCATCCATCCCACTCATTTAGCCAAGGCTTCGCGGGAACGTACCATATGAGCTCAGGCCGATACTCGCGATAGACAAGGCTAGCTGCAGGACTCGCAGAGATACAAAAGCAACGCGACCCATCATGGCAATATTGTTAGAGAGCGAGAGTAAGGGAATGTGATTTGTATGAGAGTTTTTAGCAACAGATACTCATGCAGCAGACAAGAAAGATGGACAAGTTGATGGATATTACGGATGAACAAGAGAAGAAAGAAAAGGGCCCTAATGATGAGCCAAAAGAGAAAGAGAAACAAGAGGTCTTCGTGAGAAATAGGCCCGATGGGCAGAGCGTGGGAAACTGCCTATAGACTATATAAATCAAAGAGGTCTGTGGGGGGGCGTGGACGATCCAAAGGGAGATGCCCCCGAGAAAGAGACCGTGGACCCGGTCAAGGAAGGGGCCACTAAGAGAAACAGCAAATGAACAGAAACAGAAGGGCGATCTTTTTTTAGACGATTCAAAACTCTAAGTACTTCAGGGTCAAAGCCTTTTTCTTCTCTTCTCTCTTTAGAGATGGGAGAGGGCTGAGAGGCCTATCTATTGCGCTGTTGCATCAGGTAGCGTTTTGACGACGGGGGCCCTGAGACAAGGCGGGCACGTTCAGAAATGTGAAACAGTCATTGCTTCTCAAACCAAAACCAATTAAGAAACCAGGGGCAGGCTCCTCTTTTTTTTTTCCTTCTCTCTAATGCATTGGAGAGCTAATAGTAGCATTTTGGTGGCTATATTCAGACCGAGTTAAGTTATGCGAGGAAATGCCGTGTGCTGTAGATAAAACAAATGTAATCTTAACATTGGATCAGAAAAAGTTTTCATTTTAACTATTGGTACTCCTTAACGCCTACGGATTTACCGTATGCAGATCTCAGTAGATCTCCATTTATGCATAATAGCGTCGAAAGATCAAACAGACCCTGGGATGAATGGGAATGGAAATGGGTAAAAAAGAGGCTCAAGTTAACTTTTCAACATGCTCTTTCAATTCTGCAGAACCGTTGAGAAGTTAGTTTATCAGCCATCGACGGTACTTTTGTTCAATCCGACTGCGTATGACTGATTGCCTGAGCCAGAGCAAGTCGACGTCAAACATTTCATCTGCTGAAGCCAGTGTTGATTGTGAGGCTCATGATTTGCAGCATTGGCGATTTAGTTCCGAGACAGCACAACTCTTTTTGATGACGATACATGATGGTGACCAGCGTGGCTCAGATTGTCAGTAATCAGCCCGTCCAGTAAACTAATAAATGGATACCTGGACATCGGATCTAGACAGCTAGACTGTTGAAGTGCACGTGTAGGTTGGGTCACATTAACTTCGCTGGGTGACTGGTAATGAAAAACGCCGTCGGGGCATTGGATAAAGTTATCCACAATTTTATGGCTATGACGCCGTTTTTCCGAGCTTCATGTTGATCAAGGATTCATCATCTTGATGCCATCTCTACTGTGTAAGCATTCGTGAAGGCGTTAACATGGTGTTGAGAATGGCTGTATTCAAGAGCTGGATCTTTGTGTCTCCAAGCAGCCCGTCCGATGAGCCAAAAACTCAAGATTCGGTCGGATACGGGGTACGTGCATATGATGCATTGCCAACAGAGTAGTCTAGAGTTCTACTCAGAAACACATCGAGAATGTTTTCGAATGGCCATTTGGCAATCAGACACATGGTATGAAAGACCACGAGAACACATCGGCAGAAGAAACATCATTTATGAATTCATGCTCTGCTTTTCTCGCAGGTCATCGGTTGGTACAAATTCACATGTAACCGAAAAAACCTACCCGAACATACTGGACACGTTCTCAAGGGGGGCCAAAACACGTTCTGTTTGGACAGATGGGCCCAAGGGAAAGAGAAGATCTCCAGGTCTTCGGGAAGACCTTCTTAGCGCAACAATCTGTGACCAGTCATGAATTAGATTGGGGTTAACAAGGTGCTGACAGATTCAACGGATGGATGAATGATAGGAAGCGTCACTGCATGTGCCGTACGGTATTACCATGGATGCCGTCGTACCCTTTGTTCTTGGCTGCTGATCATATTGAGTATATATCGATGTTTGTGCATGTGAGCCCCAAACCACAAGGACTATTGGAGTAATAAGCTGAAAATATTAACTCTGAGTGCGTATTCTCTCTCCCCGCATTCAAGCATTTAGAGTAGAGGCAATAATAGGGCTACTAACAAGGATAAAACCCCCAAACGAACTGCATACGGGCAACTGCATTTCCACATATAAAATATCCTCGGCTCACTTGACTGAATAAAGTCCATGTCCCGCAACCAACTACTCGTACGTAGTGATTTTGTATCGCGGGGAATCAGGGATAGGAATTCCCCCAGGTGACGCTACTCCCTATTCTGCAGTACTACTCCATGAAATCTGGGGCTGCCGAGGCACAAGCACTTTACGTGACTCTGAGTCGCGGCGCGCCTCGGTCCCCCATCTACTAGTGGGACTCTTTCTCCAAGCCCATGGCGTCGACAGCCCGGCTGTGATGGGCTAAACCAAGGTAGCTCTACTCTCTACTCTACCTACCTAGGTAATCCAATTACTATTGCCATCCCTCAAAAGCTAAACTTGTTCCTCTTCGATCCTTCATCGTCTTTTTTCCTTTTTTTCCCCTACTCCTTCGCCTTTTCCGTCTCGTAATATCCATCCATCTATCCATCGATCCATTGCAAGGGATCACCTTGTCCTTAGTTTTGTGCTTGTGTCCCTCCGAATACCTGCATTCCGTGTCCCTTTTCTCACCTCTTACTCTTTTACTTGACCAACGGCTTCAACTATCTTCCCCGCCTCTTCAAACGACCCGGCATCTCTCTTGTGCCACTTGTTTCTCTGTCGATCTTGTCTTGCCTCGCTTCGCCATACTGTAACCCCTCCAAGTCTCCAAAACTCCCTATTAACAAGGAGGACTGAAATCATCCACAATGGCGCTCCAAACACAAAAAGACTATGACATCCAGTACAAGAAACTTACCACAGTTCCTCCCCCTGGTCGACCTTATGGTGTGCCAGTCGCTGGAACCGAAAGGCCTAACCGAACCGCCGCCTATCGGCACTGGGCGGTCGGTGATGGTCCTCTTGTCACTTCCCTCGAGCCTGATATCAACTCGACACACGACATCTTGAACAGGAGTGCGCGCAAATGGCCCAATTCCAAATGTCTCGGAACCCGCCATTGGAACCAGGCGACTCAGCAGTGGGAGGACAAGTACGACTGGATCACCTACGCCGAATTCGATGTACGAAGGAAGAACTTTGGCGCTGGTCTAGTTGAGATTCACAAACGCATTGGTTACGCTCCTGAAAAGTACGGTGTCGGTCTGTGGTCGCAGAACAGAGCTGAGTGGCAGATTGCTGGTAAGGCCGCTCCTGCCCCTTCGCGGTCACGGCGTCGCATCATGGATCTAGCATCTTGCGCCGTGGACCTGCATACAAAAAAGGCGACTTGAGGTTGCAATTGCTAACACGGATCCTCATGTAGACTTTGGCGCTGCTTCTCAATCCTTATATTCGGTCTCTCTCTACGAAACTCTCGGCCCCGATACAACAGAATACATCATCAACCATGCCGAAGTTGCCTGTGTTGTCTGCTCTCTTCCTCACATCCCTGTCCTTCTCAAGATGTCGCCTCGACTTCCTGGGCTGAAGCTCATCGTGTCTCTCGACCCTCTCGAGCAGGGTGAACTGGCTTCTCATACCAAAGCCTCTGTCCTGAACGAGATTGCTTCTCACCATGGAATCCAGATCTTTTCCATGGCTCAGGTCGAGGAGATTGGTGCCAAGTCTGGACGTGCGCCTCGACCCCCTACCCGCGAGGATATCTGCACCATCAACTACACCTCAGGTACTACTGGTAACCCCAAAGGTGTTTTGATCACGCACGGAAACGCCGTTTCTGCTATCGCAGGTGGCCGAACAAATGGCAATGTGAGCCCCAAGGATGTTCACATGTCATACTTACCTCTTGCCCACATTTACGGTCGGCTTATCGATCAGATTGCTGTCGCTGAGGGTGCTGCGATTGGTTTCTTCCGCGGTGATATCCTGGGCTTGGTCGACGATATGAAGATTCTCAAGCCCACCGGTTTCATCTCTGTTCCTCGACTCTTCAACCGCTTCAATTCAGCTATTCGCACCGCTACTATCGAGGCTGATGGCGTTCGTGGCGCTCTCTCCCGTCGCGTCATCGAGACCAAGAAGGCCAACATGCGACTACCACCCGGGAAAGCGTCCAACACCCACTTCTTGTACGACCGAATCTGGACTCCCAAGGTCAAGGCCGCCGTGGGCATGGACAAGGTTCACAGCATGGTCAGCGGCAGCGCTCAGCTTGATCCCGACGTTCAGCAGTTCCTGCGCGCCGCCTTCGCGAACCACTTCGCCCAGGGTTTCGGCATGACTGAGACATACGCTGTCGGCTCTATCCAAGCCCGAGGTGACTTCACTACCGGAAACATCGGCGGTCCTATGTGCTGTGTGGAACTCTGTCTCGAGTCCGCCCCTGAGTTCGATTACACTGTGGATGATAAGCCCAACCCTCGTGGCGAGCTTCTCATCCGCGGTCCTGTTGTTTTCCGCGAGTACTACAAGAACGATGAGGAGACCCGAAAGACTCTGGATGCCGATGGTTGGTTCCACAGTGGTGATATTTGCGAGGTGGACAAGATGGGCCGCTTCAAGATCATCGACCGCAAGAAGAACGTCCTCAAGCTTGCCCAGGGCGAGTATATCTCCCCTGAGCGTATTGAGAATGTTTACATGGGCAGCACGAACCTTGTCAACGCAGCTTTCGTCCACGGTGATGGTACTCAGTCCTCATTGGTTGCGATTTTTGGCATTGACGTTGAGAACTTTGCCCCATTCGCCAGCAAGATCCTGCAGGAGACCATCACACCCAACCAGATCGCGGATCTGCGCGTTGCAGCCAACAACCCTAAGGTGAAGGCCAAGTTCCTCAAGGTCTTGGAGGACATTGGCAAGAAGCACAAATTTAACAGCTTTGAGAAAGTGCGCAATGCTCACCTTGAAATCGACCCTTTCACTATTGATAACGGCATCTTTACTCCCACGTAAGTCCTTATACCTTCCTCGAACTCTTTCAAGGAATACATCAGCTGACAGTATACTTCTTTAGACTCAAGCTTAAGCGTCCTCAAGCAGCTAAAGCCTATCGGGAGCATATTGATCGCATGTATGAAGAGCTTGCAGCTCAAGAACCTATTGGAAAGAACAAACTATAAAACGGTTTAGCATTGCCGATTCGAAGATGTGGACTTTTGGAGTTTTACAAATATAGTGAAGGGGTTATTAAGCGGCTTGAACTTGTATATGATTGGTATAGTGCAACTATAATGCAAAGCAAATTACCCCTCGCAACTACGGCTCTAAAGACACTTGTGCGATGACAAGTTATTGTTTCAAAAACGTTGAACAGAGATGAGCTCTATAAGAAGCCGTGCTATTCCTTATCTAGTTGTTGAACAATGCATATCTCAACTTCTTAAATAAAGTATGCTATACTATAGTATTAATTGCATGATTTTAAATTTATAGACTTTATAATTATAAGGCTTATAAGTAATAATTCTTTTAACCTAATAGAGTAATTTGAAATAAAGTAAAACTGATTTATATTAATTAATACTAATATTTTATATTAAAGAGTATTATAATAATAGTAAAGACTTAATAGCTAATATACTTAAGGTAATATAAACTTTTAAGTATTTAAAGTAGCTATATTTAATATTATTAATAATATTTTAACTCCTAACTCTATATAGCACACTGGAATATCTATTTTCCACCTCTTAGGCCTACTAAGCCCCATCTTATGCCTCTGAATCACCTTATCACCGCAACAACCTTAATGGGGCAATGGGGTAAGTGATATATTCCCGTCAGCTTTCCTATACCATGTGTTAAATGTCATTCCTTTCAGT
Source organism: Fusarium longipes (assembly GCA_013618495.1). Classification (NCBI taxonomy): domain Eukaryota; kingdom Fungi; phylum Ascomycota; class Sordariomycetes; order Hypocreales; family Nectriaceae; genus Fusarium; species Fusarium longipes. Next base: position 13,266 of record JABFEY010000126.1, read on the forward strand.
TTACTATTTGCCTATAGCCTTGGGCTTATTTCCTCATGAGTTTTGGGCTGACGACAACGGTATTTAGGTCGTTGACTGACCACGGCAATGTGCCTACCGCGCATATTCCTTTACTTACCTCCCGAAGGTCAAATGAAGGGCCACCCACCAAACGTCAACGCGTCGACCAGCCCGTACTCCATAAACGCAGCGTGAAGGAATGTCTCCGTCACCAGGTGTACCCCTTAGTGCAAAATGCAGTTGCCAGCCTCAAGCACGACGACTACCATATTAATGCTCTGACGATCAAAGTAAACAAACAATCTTCCCCACTACACATGCTTAAACGCTAACCGAAGGCTATTCAGGCAGTCACAGGACTCAGTATAAGCAAGTTCTTTCGCCGTCGGTGGGATGAAACCTATGGCTATCTGACCGAGACGGATCTGGAAACTCTCGGAACTCAGGCGCGTAATGTGGTCGCGCAGCTTGCCGAGGGCTCAGTGGGTTATCTAATTACAAGATCCCGATGTCGTGTTTTCGCTAACGGACCATTCAAGGAGTTCCGCGTATCCCCCCCACCCTCTTCAACACCGCGCCCGAGGGCGTCTCAACGAGCAATACAAACGACCATTTCGCAAAGCCAAGGAACAGAAAGTTCAGAAGATTCCAGCGAGACAGAAGAATCAGACGGTTCCCAAGACGCTGAGGACTTAGAAGAGTCCGACAACTTGCCCCAATCCGAAGAGATCGAAGAGTCGGATGACTTACCTGAATTAGAAGAGGTTGAGGTGCCGGATGAGTTGCCTGCGCTGGAAGCAGCCGAAGAGTTAGAGGAGTTGCCCAACCTTGTTGAAGCATTGAGAACGAGGTTTCAGGAGCCGGTTTCTCCTCTAGACTTGACTCCGCCGGAAGCACCCCCGGAACTGGAGACCCCTCAATGTATCAATCGACAACCATGCGAACTTCGAGAGCGCCGAGAGCCAAAGCCCCAAAACCGATTCTATCAAGTAACCGAAAGGCCATACATTACCGCGGAACATCGCAAAGCTATCAAGGCAGGTGCAGGGCTCCCAATAACGGTCAGCAATACCGAGATAGTGTCGCAACCAGTTGTATACCATGTCGACTTTACGCCCCAGGAGATCGCTGAGATCACAGAACATCTTCCGCGGTCTAGAAAAGATCGCTTGGAGCCTACTCTCGAAACCCTCATACGATGGGTCAGACTAGAAACCAAACCACTTCATGCTCCAAACGGACGGTCTCGGCGCGATATGAATGCTTTCAGTGCGGACTTGTGGGGAGGACAAGTGGCCGAGATTCCGCAGGTTCTGTCGTTCACTGGAGAGCCTGTGAGCCAACGGACCAAGAAGCGCGAAAGTCAGTTGAGAAGGGCGGGCAGGTTCTCATCCTTGTTGATGGCTCGAGAGATGTCGGGAAATCAGGGGTTCCAGCGGACACGAGAATACCTGAACTTCCAAGAAGAATTCAAGACACTTCGCGAAGACGATCTGGAGGTGGTGGCTGAGTTTACGAACTGCGCGGGTGATATTACCACCGGCGCTTGGATCTCCAACGAAAGCTTCCTATGCGGTACCACAACCCACTCCGACACACACAATCAGCAATATAACAAACCTGGGAATCTGCTTCTTTGTTCAACGAGAAAAGGCACACTCCGTTCGTTTCCCGATCATCGAATACCTCGTCCACGGGTCGAAAAAGGAGAGAATTCGACAGAGGCCATGAGGCGGAGCCAAGACCCATGGCTCTACTCTTCAGTCGTGTCGTCTGACTACAATGTGGAGGATGATTTGACCTACACCTCAAGTTTCGATAATACAGTCAAAATGTGGAAGATCGATTCTCAGGGGATACACATGAAGGCCATTTCTACATGGCAACACACTGGCAACGTCAACTTTGTTGCTGCTGCAAAGGACGGGTCTGGCCGGGTAGCAACGGCAGCGGACTCGCCGACTAATGCTGTACGAATTTACACGGTCGAAAAGGGGAACGAGGCAAACAGCACGTATCAGACCTTCTCCTGCTCGAGAAATGATGCTGAAGGGTCGGACAAGTGGGCGTACTTCCCAGCAACCATGCAATGGGGGAGAGCTAAAGGCTGCCAACACTTACTCTTGGTCGGATACTCGCCGCGAAGCTTGACTGGAGATGATATGGATATCCCAGAAGACAAGAGAACATCTGGGGAGATTATCTTGTGGGATGCGAAGCAAGGCGTGCGAATTAACGTGTTTACAGCTTCAACGGCTAACGTCTTCGAGGTTGCTTGGCATCCCACATTGCAACGCTTCATTGTTGCGACGACACCCAACAGCTTCACTGTTAACGCTCACAAAGTCAAGACGCTAATCCACATCTTCCAGCGTGATAAGGAACGTCTGGGTGGTGGTGGATATGCCCAATACCAGTCGCTCGATTGCTATGCCTCCGATATAAATGAACTCACATTTGTCCCTAACTCGTTTGGGGACGCTTACGTGAGTGCTGCGTGCACTGACGGAAAGGTTTACATCTGGGATACAGCGCAGGGTGATAAGCCCATCCACACACTCTCGCATGGAAAACCTATCGAAGAATACTATGGAGATCGCGAGAAAGAGGATACAGGAGTCAAGTTTACGGCATGGAACACAACCCTCGACCGTTTTTACACGGGATCTAGTGATGGTGTAGTAAAAGTGTGGAATGTACGTAGGGTCAAGGAGCCTTTCGTGCGGGACATCCTCACAGCACCAGGTCCTATTGCCTGGGGCGGCTTCTCCCCTGATAACTCGAAACTTGCGATAGGAGACGCTACTGGTCGCTGCTTTATCCTATCTGTAGACGAGCGCGATGCACCAGAGTCTCACTTCATGACACTACCTGGCACTAACCGACGATTGCGCCGTCCACAGCCGTTGGTTCCACATCCGGAGCCGGACCCACCTGGGTCGGAACACGGAGAAGATATGGATATCGACTCGGAGCTTGATGCCACATACGCCCGGCGCACTTATCTCGACACCCAGTATCTCAAACTCACTAATAACCCAGTTATCGGCGCCGTTCAGGGCCCTAAATATCTCTCAGCCAATCTCTTCCGCCGTGATGCCCACCTCAACCAAGACCCTACTGCTCCTCTCCTCGCTGACTTTGAGCGCCTCCAAAAGGACAGTGAGGCTGCTAGCATTGGTAGACGACGACGATCTGTACGTCGGGTTAAGATCCCTGTGCCACCGGACGAGCGTCTCAAGGCCGCGCATGCTGAGAATAAGAAGCAGGACCTTGATCTTGAGCAGCTGGAGAGGGGTGAGATGGATGATCTTGTGAAAGCTGGGGCATTGCTCAGCATCGAGGAGGATTGGGGATTTACATATGAGGAAACTGTGAGCTTAAATATAGACACTCCTTCTCTATTGTAATCTAATCCATCCCTCATATTACCAAGAATAAACAAGAACATTCTAATTATCCTCAAATTCTTTTAAAAAAAAAAAAATAACCACTCAATAGCTATACTATTATATTAACACAACCTAGATAGCCTCTAGTTATAAAGATTTATTTATATTATAGTTATAAATAAGTATTTTATGCTTATTATTTTACAAGTAAAGCTTATTAAATATATCTAAGAGTATTATTTAGTAGTAATTAAGGAGTGCTTAATAATAGTGTTAAGCTAAGGAGTAACTAAAGTATAGAACTGAGAATAATACCTAAGAGTTATAAGAAAACCTAAGGAGTATATTAAGATAGAAATTATATATTATATATAATACTTAGAGAAAGAAAGAGTATATAGTATATATATATATATATATATATAACTTGCCTAGGTACTTATAAGTAAATATATCCTTCTGTAAATATTATCTTAAAGTTAAAATACTTAGCAAGGAATTATATTATAGATTTAGTATGTTCTTTTTAGAGAGCATTCTGTAATTTTATATGCATTTATACCACAGTGTGGTGTATTGTTCTTGGCCTTTATCTTTCTTTCTTTCTTTTTTACTCTCTAATATCCTGTTTAGACGCCTGATTACCCTTTCTGTACGGAAGGGCACGCATCGCGTTTCGAGCCTCAACGCAGGGATCTCAGCTGTCCGAGGAAATGTGAAGGTAATACAAACTTCTATTTTGACCTAATCGAGATTTATAGATACTAAAGCAATTCATATTGAACTGGATCCGTAGTTTCATCGTTGTCATGGTAAGAGCCATATAACAGTGATCTACGGTTGCGTACCTACTAGGTACTAATATGGAGGAGCTTTGACTTGCAGTGGCTAGTAATCATGACTGAAGCCTCATAAGTTTCTTCCCATTCACCAGTAGGGTAGCTTATGATAATTTGCGCAATTATTTTCGTCTATTCAAAGTTTAAATCGCAGAGTGAACAGCCTTCATAACTAATTGATCGTCTCAGAATCACACATCATGTACGCGACCCTTTTGACGCAAGCCATTTTACAAGCTCATGTCATCCGCCATATCAAGATTTTCAAATCAAACATTAGACAACGAAAACGTCATGCTCATCAAGAGCGATATTTTGAAACCAAATCTCCCAAACGCCTTCTAATGCTTAGCGGTGACTTTCTCACCGGTCAACTTCTCAACATAAGCCTTGGCCCTGTGGTGAATGCGGTTAGTATCGGTAAGAATGTGAGCGTGGTGGACTGCACTTACATATCGCCAAATGCAACCATGCAAACGGTCTGCCAAACTCCCAGAGAAATACGGGGAGCAATACCACGGTAAAGACCTCTGATACCGTTGGTCTCGTAAATGTACTTGAAGGTGTTGCCAACGGTCATCTTCTTGGGACGGTTGGGGTCTTCCTTCTTGCTCTGCATCTCGACACGGATAACCTCAATGGGCTGGTTCCAGGCGCTAAGACCACCACCGAGAGCGCTGGCGATGATCTTCTCACCAGTGGCGAGCTTCTCGTGCTCCTTCTTACCGGTGATGGACTTCATCCAGCCCTCGGCGAGACGGCTGAGACCGAAACGGCTACCCCAGTTGGTCATCTGACGGATAGCGACGGCGTTAACACCCTTGTTGATGCCACGAATACCCTCCTTGCGGTAGATTTCCGCGAAGGTCTGAAAGGTAGACTGAGGCTTGACGCCGGAGGCAGCGAGCTTGTGCTTAGTGATCTCGACTGTCTTCATACAGGTGCAGAAACCCATGGTGGCATAGGCCTGGGCGACACCACCAACGACACCGCCAAAGATACCACCGCCAAACTCGGAAGCACCAGCGGAACGAGCGAAGTATTCGGCTTCGGAGGCGACGAAAAGGAGGACAGCACCCTTGGTGGAGGCTTCGATCCAAGCCCAGGGGATGAGACCTTGGTAGACTGCAGTTTATGCGTTAGCAGGGTGGTTGGGTAGGTGCTGGTTGGGATGTTCCACTTACAGCCCAGAGGACCACCACGGGACCAGACACGTCTCAAAGCCGTAGCCATGCTATCACCTCGATTGGCAGCGATAGTTGTTTTGACGACTTCCAAAGGTTGACCGAGTGTAGTAACCTCGAAAAGGTTGAGACCAGCGCCCAGAAGCAAGTTGGAGAACTTGATGGGCTTCTTCTCCAGCTTCTTCTCCCCGATGGGGCCTGGGATATCGGTACGAATGGCAGCCATGACTTTGGTGGTGTCGTTTAATGAGGGGCCCTGACCAAGGGATTAGGGTGCTTCTTCGCTGAGGAAATTGAAAGGTTGGTGGACGAGATATGTTGTGGAAGAAAGGGAAAAGAAATAGAAAAGAAGGGGAGAAGAGAAAGGGATAGAGCTAGAGGCGTGTGCTGGGAAGGTTACGTGGGGGTACGTACTGTATCTTTGAAGGATGCTGAGTCAGATCCAATAAAAATAGTTGAATGGTCGAGGGAAAATGATGGGCTAATGGGAAGCTGAACAAAATAAGCTTGGGGAGGGAGGGGGGAGAAGCCGCCTGGAGAAGTACCCGATAAACGGAGGGGAAATATGTACCAGCAATGGGGATAGGTTTGCGGAGGTCAATGGCCGAGGTCCAGATGGGTATGGACATGCGCATGCGCGAGAAGACCCGAATCAAGAACTGAATTATTCTCAATCAGTTAATTAGTTAGTCAGTCAGTCACTTGCTGTTTTGCATGTGTTTCGGCTGCCATTGCTGATGAGGGGAAAACTACTAACAGACGACACGTTTATAAGGCTGGCGACGCTATTCAACCGCTGAAAGCCGGTTTAGATTATACTACGCCCTACTACCTATTCTTCGAAGAAGGGGGGAAACGCAGATAAAAGCACCGACTGATTACTACGAATGGCTGCCTGTAATGCTGACATTTCTCACGTATCATGTAAATGACGCTATACGGAACTTTTCGCCTGCTGTGCAACATAACTCCAGGCCGACAGCTCGTAAAACCGAGATAAGGATGGGTTTTGAGCTGGATCTACATGTGAAATCGAAATCAAAATCCGGGGGTGGATGTCCTGGGGTTCAATGACCGGTAGAACGAAGACCGACGGAAGTAGAAAGGAGAGGGGGGAAATCTTCATTATGAATATATCTGGAGAGCCCATGAGCATGCATGCTTTGCTCCTTGTGTTCAAAAGACTTACAGCTGCCACATTATGCTCACGCTGAACCTTCCACGCCCGCACCACAAGGTTCAGTCAATGCTTACAATTGCTGAGTGGAATTGCCAGAACTGCATTACAAGCTCAAACATCTCCTCAACACCTTTCACTCACCGATAAACTGCACAGAAATGCAAAAACAATCGACGTTCACTATCGCCTTAGAAACATGCACCCGAGCCCAGGTTTCGTCCCGTCATATCATCAGCCACCCTAGGCCACCCCCGAAGATCGCAACTCTCACCTCCATTTCCATCCAAGTTTCCCCTGTGGCGCCAAATTAGAGGAGCTCTCAACGCCCCTCCTCCACTCAACTGTTGAGAGCTCGCGTCCCTGCCCGTATGGGGATTTTGTCGGTGTAATCTCTCACCGAGACTCTATACCTACCTAACTTGACCTACCTATGAGCGAACGACTGCCTTCACATGATTTATGATTCAAGGTTTTTTTCCCGACCATGTTGATAAACAGAACAGAGTTTGTACATGGATCTCCAATAGAAACCAGGGGTATGCTAATGACTTGTCTGCTCTAATTTGGAGGTTGAGACAGGTACAGCAAGTACATTTTTCTGTGGGGTCAACAAACTCCATTAAAAAAAAAAAGGGCTCTAGAACGAAACCATCACGATTCAAGGAAAGGCTGGCCACCAGCGATAACACCTAGATCAATTGGCAGTTGGAAGATTCTCAACTAACACGCTGCACAAGCAATACATTCGTCGAGCAAATAAATGCTGCAGATTAACTGTCAAATCATTTCATTCCAATCGGCGCTCCAGCGACGACTTGCTCATTACTAAACTAAAACAGTCCCATTGTGTTGTACAAATGCCATTGACTCGGCAATCCAATCTGTCCATTTCTGGGGCAGAATCCTCCCATCACCTGCTTTTTCCCTTTCGCTTTTAATCCCCTTACAGCTTCTTGACGAGCTCAGCCCACTTGTCAGTGGAGAAGGACTTGGGTCGCTCGATGGGGGCACCGAGAGCGCGGTCAATGATGAGCTGGGGAAGGACACCAATGGCACGGGAGACACCGAAGAGAACGGTGTAGTAGTTGGCCTCGGTAAGACCGTAGTACTGGAGAAGGACACCAGAGTGGGCGTCGACGTTGGGGTAGGGGTTCTTGGTCTTGCCGTGCTCAGTGAGGACACCGGGGGCAATCTTGTAAACCTGGGAGACGAGCTTGAACATAGGGTCGTTGGGCATCTTTTCCTGGGCGAAAGCGCGCTGAGCCATGTAACGGGGGTCAGTCTTTCGGAGGACGGCGTGGCCGTAACCGGGGACGACACGGCCGGCGTTGAGGGTAGACCACAGGTAGTCAGTGATGGCCTTGTCGCTAAGATCGTCACCAACGGACTTCTTGAACTCGGTGAGCCAGTTGAGGACCTCCTGGTTGGCAAGACCGTGGAGGGGTCCAGCAAGACCGTTAAGACCAGCGGCAAGAGAGAGGAAAGGAGAGCTGAGAGCAGAGCCGACAAGGTGAGTGGTGTGGGCAGAGACGTTGCCACCCTCGTGGTCGGTGTGGATGGTCAGGTAAAGACGCATGAGCTCAACAAAGTCAGCGTTGTCAGCGAAGCCAAGCTGGTTAGCAAAGTTGAAGGAGTAATCCTTGTCCTTCTGGATGGGAGCGACCTTTCCGCCCTTGAAGACGTTCTGGTAGATGCGAGAAGCAATGTTGGGGAGCTTGGCGATGAGGTCCATGGAATCCTCAAAGGTGTAGCCCCAGTACTCCTTCTTGTTGATACCCTTGGCGTAGGCCTTGGCGAAGCTGGAGGTGTGCTCAAGAGCAGTAACGGCCAGGGAGAACTGGGCCATGGGGTGGAGGTCGGTAGGGCAGTGGTCGATGAGCTCCTCGACGAACTTGGGGAGATCGGAGCGGGCAGCCCACTCGGCGGAGAGGTCGCGGACCTGCTGCTCAGTAGGGACCTCACCAGTCAGGAGAAGCCAGAAGAGACCTGCGAAGTTCGTGTTAGTATTGCTAGCGTACACCTCGGGGACCGAATTCTACTCACCCTCAGGAAGAGGCTCCTTGCCACCGGGGGCCTTGGGGAGAAGCTCCTGGCACTCGGGGATGGTCTTGCCACGGAATCGAATACCCTCCTCAGAGTCGAGGACGGAACCCTCCCAAACGAGGGCCTTGATGCCACGGGCACCACCGTAGACCTGGTCAAGAGTGACCTTGTCAACGACCTTGGAACCATGCTCCCTGTGAGGATGTTAGCTTGCAAGTTCAATTGCCTGTAGGTTTGCTCTCGATTCGCAAGTAGGCATGAGGCTCATGGTGGACCCAGGCTTCGGCAAACAATGAACCGAGGGCAGAGAATGCGACTGACTTTCGGAGGGCCTTGACCTGCTCAATCTTCTCGGGCAGGAGCTCGGCAAATCGCTCCTTCAAGGTCTGTGACGTTGACAATGGTTAGCATGCTGTTCTTATATCATGTCCTGGATGCCCTTTATGTTGAACAATGGGTCATGACGTTTGTGGGTGACAAAATTTTGGAACTCGACTTTATCCGAGGTTAAACAAAACATACCTGGGTCTTGGCGGAGTAGCATCGAACGGCGTTGAAGACAGAGCCATTGACGGGAGTAGAGCGGAGGGAAGCCCGGAGGGCAGCGTTGCTGAGACGAGCGACTGAAGCCATTGTGAAGGGAGTATGGATATACAGACGAAGAGACAAGAAAGAGGCGGGTGTGCCGGAGGGGAAGTAGAGGTATATGAAGGATGGAGGGGAGAAAAGTTATGGGGAGGAAGAAGTTCAGGTAAGGTAACCTAGCCAAGACCAGACGAGACAATAGGTCGAAAAAAGGCGCAGGCAGACAGAACGGGACTTGGTTGAGGGATGCACAAATTACCTTACTGTGACATTGCCTCTCACCTTGGCTATACCTTAGCTACGAGTACCTTTACCTCATTGCCTTTACGGTCCAGGCTAGGTCTCGCTCAGAACCTCGGGGACCGGGGGTACGGGGGGTCATGGATGGATGAAGCATCAAGCGGAGCGGGACTTATGGGGCAGATAGCCCAGTTTTCTCTCTACCTTGACGAAGTTACAGGGGTCGCCTAACACATCCATTTTTTCTTCCTCTACTATCCATATCTCTGCCTCACTTGCCAGGGGTGTTGTGCCGTTTCTGGGGACAACCGTTGTTGTTTTCTTTTCCTTTGCTTTACTTCTGTCATGAAGATGGTATTTTGGTACTAAGCTTGGTAGGTACTTACAGCTTACCTCTGCGGGGCAAGTCGAGAGCTTCAGGCCACCTAATCTTAGCTGGGCCAGGTTGGCTGTCATGGATTGAGGTCATTGCTTGTTGGAGAACTGACTTTTGGTGCAGTTGGTTGCAATCTAATCTGAGCGATGGTAGTCTCGATTACATTACATCACACCAGAGCTCGCTACAGCTCGCTACAGCAAAGCACATCACCATCTTTTGACGTACCCAGCTAACATTCCGTCATCAACTACTTGTTGAGTAGGTAGGTAGTAGTATCTGCCAGAACTCCTTGCTGTGGTTGACACCAACTACCTGCAGACTCCTGAAGTGCCTCATCGGATATACTGTACTGTACAGGTACTAAAGTATCCATAAGATCAGATGGATCCATCGATTGCCATGCTGTCTTCTTTTGACGAGGTTGCACAGGCCAGAAAAAAAATAACTGAGCTACTGGACAGCACGCTATTGCTCAAGAGGAGCATTTACCGCGGGCCACCCCAACCTGCAAGCCCCAAAATTTCGGTCCAATCCCTGGGCTGTCTCTCTTCTCCCGCCTCCTCCAATTCGATGCACTTCAAGTTCAAGCCCTCCCATTCCCCAAATGGCCGAATAACTATGAAAAGACGGGACCCCAACCAACCAATCTAGAGGTCTTGTTACTTTCTTCTGTTTCGAGAGGGAAAAAGAGAGGGCTTGCGGCTGCATCTTGGTACCAGGTTCACGCTTGAGGTACGTTCTCATCAACATCAGCCTCTCTTTACTAGATACTCAGTAGTCTATGAGTATCAGAACCCGATTCAAGTTACTACGCAAACATAAAATTTTCTAATAAAGTAGCGCAAACGTGTATCCGAGATCTAATGACCTTCTTCTCCTATCGTTTGCTGTTTACAGGTCCATCATGACAACTCGAGAGATGATGTGCCGCCATTCACATCCCGCTTGTTTTCCGGCTATCCCTTTCATGATAGTGTACTGTATGAACTGTAGAATATTGCTTGGCTCCACTGAACGAGCCCCTTGAATGAACAAGTGGGGATTGCATCCTAACAGATTCTTGTCTTTGGCTCATGCTTCGGAAGACCTCGGTCATGCTGGCAGTTGTCAAACTTTGACGTCAGGTTCTAGAATGTATTGTTGAACATTGACGCTTGATACTAAAGCCAGATATATCCTGGGGTGTGACGGAAAATATTCAGGATGCAACAAATAGATCACGAATTGTTCTGATTCGTATGAAGTCTTCCTTTTGGCTATTATTAGCGGTTCAAGTCACTATAACCAACCTCGCTGTAAAGACGCCCGAAGCTACCGTGACCCATCGCCGGGCCTCCGAGTTGAGCGCCGCAGAACTTCGGAGTCCCGAAGCTCCCATTCCACCGGGTAACAGATTTTCTTTTACCGCACTGGCCATATAGCCGCCGACGAGGTCTCGATGAGAGGACAATGATTTCCGCACTCTGAATGTGAAGCCTCATTTGTGCCCTGTTTCTTCAAGCACTCAACTCGAATCAGTATTTCCGATCACCCGGCCACCTCGGTTGGTTGCGAGCCGTCCACATCGGCTATTCCTGACTTATACTCTCCTTCGCGATACCGTGCTTTGGAAATAAAGCATCTTGGCACTTCCTGTCGATTACTGTCATGTGTTTGAAAACCACGGCGTATGTATCGTGGGTCCTTGGCATTCTATTATTGATTCGGTTTTGTACTTTGCCTATCGTCTCGAGTCCTGGCGCCTACGACATGCATGGCGCATTTGATGCTCAGAGAGACTCATTTGTTGCCGTGGTGTCGAATCAAACTCAGTGGTTTCCACTGCTTTTTAAGAGCATGGCATGTAAACTGAACTTAAACGTGCTGTTGCGGGATTGCTTTCCCTTTGAGAGCGGTCTTGGACCAAGTTTGTGTTTGCTGGTCAAGGCACTAACACGGTGTCTGATACGGACGCAGCACGGGTATATAATATGTATCAGACAAAGGAAAGGCGGCAACCTCGATTTGGCCTACTAAACAAATATACTCTCGAATTTTAAGAATACTAGCGGATTAACAATTTCTTTGTGGTCATTGAGTTTCTGCTTCAAACCTCCTCAAAAGTAACAGTGAAACTGAGAAGGCTACCTATCAGTAATTCCACGTGACTTTGATGTTCAACCAGTTTCAAGATTTTCTCTGGCACCGGATAAACTGCCAGCGGAACGGGAGGGTTGGTTTACAAGCAAGAGTTAAAAGGGCTGCCCCACCTGTCACAATCAGTCGTCTCAGTTTCCCTCCTCCCACTTCATTACTCACTCCATCATCGTCCTTCAGTCGCGACATCCATCACCCTATCGAGGTAAACCCTCAGTAACGACCACTCTTGCTCTGCGCTCCCGGGCCAGGCATCGTTTCTCGTGCTCTTATTCTTTTATTTCTCGACTTTTGTCTCTAGGACTGACAAATTTCTCCGCTCTGACAAACAGGACAGTCTCATCTTTGCCTATTAGGTCTGGCTTGGCTCTATTTTGCCGCTGCACAATCTTGTGACTCGCTCGTCGCGCTTCTGACGCAAAGCAAACAGTAGAAGAGCTTTTATCGCACAAGTCGTACCGTACCGTATCGTACTCTTGAGGCCTGCCTCCGCTTGTATTATTTTGCGCCGCAGATCTTCAACTGGATAACCTACCTTATTTGTTGGGCTACTCTCGTACTACTTCTCCGCCAGTCGCGACTGCGTAAAAAAAAAAAAAAAAAAAAGAAATCTCTACCTGCCCACCTAAAGAAGGACCCGCTTAAGCTTTTTTTCTCCTTCGTACCTGAACATCAGCAAAGAAATTTTGCGCAGGGGGATATATTCTTCTTCTATCTCGCTTTGCTCCTCTCCCGTGCTACAAGCATTTTATCGCAAGTGGTGACGCCCACTTCAGGACTTTTTGCTCTCTTGGACCTTTCTGGAGTGCATCTTGAGGGCATCGCGCGTAGTTCGTGGACAACTGCAGTCTACTACAAACAGCACACATTCACTGCACTACATCAGTCCAACCAAAATCCAACCATCATGGCCTCCGCTGTCGCGGATTTAGAGGCTGGCCTTCAGGCTATGCTCAACCTAAAACCACCAGGCGTATCTGGATCTCGCATCACAAGTTTGACCTCGCTTTGCGTTTCCAACATTCAGGTGAGATTCCACAAAACACGCACGGCATTACTGCGTCCGCTGGGGTGCTCACTAAACCGAATGAAATACTAACTGCTCGTCCTCACAGTCCGAATCAGTCCTTATTCAAAAAATATTCACACACTTCAAGAAGGCACCTGGAACACACAAGTTGGGGGTACTCTACGTCGTAGACTCTGTAACCCGAAAATGGCTCGAGCAAGCCAAGGCACAGGCGCAGGCAATAGACAGCTCTGCCCCGGATGGAACCTACGCCGCTGGCGTCAACCGAGTGACAGAACTCATGCCTGTTTTGATGAATGACATCCTGCAATCCGCTCCCAAAGAACAAAAGGTACGCATATTTGACAATCATCCTTGTAGCTGAAAACTCGCGAGTGCCATATACCGAGCATCATGGAGCACGTTGCAAAGCGCCCTTACTAGCATCCATCTCGCTTCCTGACATATTTGACCTCCGTACTATTATTTTGGATCGTAACTCACACATAGTCCACTGTGTAGGACAAGATTAAGAAACTCCTTGACATCTGGGAGAAGGGCCAGACATTTCCTACACCAATGCTCGAGTCTTTCAAAGAAAAGCTCAACGCACCACCTCAGAGTACGTTTTTCGCACAAAAGTAGCATCCCGTCTGGCGTCGTGCGCCCAGGCGGCAATGCTTCGTTGTCCGGTATAAGCATGTAGTCTAACCCATGTGATGTTATAGATGAGTCGACAACTCCCCCCGGCAGCCCGCCTGTCAACGCCCTCGTTTCAGCTCGAGGCAGCGCTTCTGCTACTCCTGCTCCTTCAGCCCCCTCTGCTCCTCCGGCCCCTAGTGGAACAACTATTCTTGAGGCTCTGGCTAACATCGCTCGTCAAAATACGAGTGCTCCTCCAGCTAACCCTCCTATGCCGGCTCCTGCAGCATCGTATAATATGCCTGCTTCTGGAACTCCTCAGCCAGTGTCATCTGCTATACCGCCCGTATCGTATCCTCCAACATCGCAGCCTGTGAGCATGCCTTCTATGCCTTCTGTGCCCTACGGTATCCCGCATATGGCGGCCCAAAATGGATACGGAGGCTCTCCTATAAACAATCCGAGTAACCCACCCCCTAACCCGCTCAACGGGGCTTTGCCTGGAGCCGCCGCTGCAGCCCCTGGTCTTGGACTTGATCCCAAAGCCCAGCAGCAGATCATGTTGATCAAGGCGCTGGCTGACCAAGGTGTTCCATTTGATAAAATTCCCGCTCTGATCCAAAGCATGACCGGCGTTGCTGTAGCTGGCGCCGCTCCCCCGGCTCAGCAACCCATGCCATATGCTCAGAACTCTCCCGTTCCTGCTCAACCTGCGTGGGGTGCCCCTGCGGGTAAGCCAGACGATTCGCGTATGCCAGCCTACGGCCACACAAGGTCTCCTCCTAGATATAATGGACGCTCTCGCTCGCGATCCCCCGACCGTGGCTGGGGTGCTCGTGGCTCGCCTCGAAATGGACGTGATCGCCTAGACTATGGCCGTGACTCTCCTAACCGCGGCCGCCAGGATGATCGCCGCGGAGCTGATTATCGCCAGCGTAGCCCTCACGGTCATCGAGGACGGAGCGAAACTCCTCTTCACGATCAGGGCCCTGCCGAGAAATGGGTCGAGTATGATACAAGCCTTCCGTCCGGACATATCAAGGTTTATAGCCGAACACTTTTTGTCGGTGGTGTCACGTAGGTGTTTTCTCCTATGATATGTGAAGTTTACTGACCTTGAGAATTAGTTGCTCCGAGAGTGAACTGCGCGGCATCTTTGGTCGTTTTGGTACTGTGCAAACATGTATCGTAAACAAGGACAAGCGACATGCGTTTGTCAAGATGCTGAGTCGGCAGGATGCTGTCGCCGCCAAGCAGGGTACTGAGGATTCCCGCAACTTGGAGGTGCCTCTTCGTGTAAGTAACTTTGGTATTTATCTTGTGACTTGAGCTAACTTGGGCAGACACGTTGGGGTGTTGGGTTCGGCCCTCGGGATTGCAGCGACTATTCGACAGGTGTCAGCATTATTCCCATCCACAAGTTGACTGAAGCCGATCGCAAGTGGATGTTGACCGCGCCCTATGGTGGTAGCGGTGGACGACCGATTGAGACAGGCTTATCAGTGGAGGAGCCCGACATTGAGATTGGAGCGGGAGTATCATCCAAGGCCATCAGCCGGCGCATGCAAACAGATAAGGGTGGTAGCAACGGTCCCAAGTCAACTCGCAACCGGGACGAGGACCTGTCTCGATGGCGTAGAAGCCGAGATAATGGCAGCAACAACAGCCACCACCGCCGAGATGACCACCGTGACCTTCCACAGGAAGGACAGGGCCTGGCATCTTCGTTCCCCTTTGGTATTGGCACGTTGCCTAACGGCATGCCCAACTTTCCAGCTGGCTTTTCATTCCCCGATCCAACCAACAATTAGGAACTCTTTCAACGGGAAAGATGTGCGCAATTATAAATGATACCCAGGGCACGGAAATGGGGGGGAGGTTTGTCGGTTTACTAGTCATTTCCATATTTGCTCTCGCCCATCGGGATGATGGCGTTATTGGCAACTTGTTTCCAAAAGTGCCGTTCAAGACATGCGCTTTTCAGTACGGATTCTTGCATTGCGTTGCATTGGACAAGCAATCGGTCGGGGTCGGCCGGCTGCGTATAGGCGTAATGATGGTCAGGTGTGTTTTATTAGTTAATGAGGGCCGGGACGACAGTATACCTTCGGCTAGACGTATGAAAAGTTTTTTGATGCTTTGCACAGATGATTGCAATGATGAAAATATGGTTTGTGAAGTCAATGGCCTGCATCACCACGCACACAGGGTCTCATGTAGTGTTTGTCGTCAAATTCGGCATTGTATGCTTGGTCACCTGCCCAGGAAGTTAGTATCATGAATCAATCTAAGTCCTGGGGAGCATTGTCGTTGAGTTTCTACTAATCTCCAGGGTAGCCACTACGTCAAGCCTCTTGAATCAATCCAGAGTGTGTCTATATTTGAGGGACTAGTGATATACAGTCTTATATTGAAATGGTTTTTTGTAATGCAAGAATGGGATTCTGGCAACTCTATCACAGACTTACTGTTTCGTAGACACAGTGTTGGGCTTTCTGAGATGCGTGGTATCAGTCGGTACCTCCACTATCTTGGTATGTTTATTGATATTGATTGGTTGTGGAATCATGCGAGGCATCTTTCGTATATGCGTACTGTATTTCAAGATATACGTGCTAGAAATACGCCGTGGTCACTGACTGACTAGGCAAACATCTGCCTCTGCAACCACGACATTCCGTAGCTTGATGATCGTAAAGACTGAATCTTGACAAACGGTGTGGTCAACGTTAGTACTTTGCAGCTTTCGGCAGCCATTTGACGAAGAAGCGTATTGATCAACCTAAGTTTCACGCAATTTCGTGAGCCTGATTGATCTTGCTGACAGCAGATGCCCTTGAACCAAAACGCATGTCTACAAGCGTCTAGGCGGGTCATAGTTTCGACACCTTTAGAGTCATTGGGTCAAGTCGAAAGAAGTTGAGCCATACGTGCACTCTGCCTCGATAAGTCAACGAGAATTGTGTAACTCTGCCATACTGCTGGCCTGTTGAATAGCTTACCCTGCAGCAACAATTACAATGGTGAATATCCAACAAGTCGAATTCGATCAGCGTGGTAATCTCAGAAATCCTTGGACCGAGTCTCATCTCCCTGCATTCTCAACCTCAGCTGACCTCGTTAGTATCATAATAATGCGATCCAGATCGTCGCACCTCGTCTTGGAAGGGGTTTAGAGACCTTCAAGCACCAGTCCAGCCTTTCTTGATTCTCCTCAAACTATGACCAGACTGGGACATGCCAAGATCACTATGGATGATTCAGTCTCGAACTAATTATGGCCAAGTGACAGATAGTAATGAGTTTATCTGAGAACAACGATCGACAACACCACCACCGTCGGTAGTTGAGTGCGCTGAGGGATGCTAGCATGTTATGGCAGTGTTAGTCTAATTACTTCAACACAAAGATCTACAGGTAACAACAGAATTCCTCCAAGTCGCGTTAGGGAGTTCATGGTACCCTGAACTAGCAATTGATTGAGCAAGCTATTACTCAGTACATATTGATATTACCTTATTATCTCACGATTTGGCCAACACATCGGAACAAGGTTACGCTAGGTTCTCGAACCCCCATGGGGGTCGTTTGGGGTATAGTGCGAGGCTTCTTTCCCCTGACTAGGTAGGCAAGTATTGGGTATGGATATTGATATGGATCATGTTTGGTCGGTCTACGTTTTGGTTACAGAGGCTTGGATAGTCTGTCGTTATTTGGGACATGCATTTTTAGTTTTTGTTTAGCTTATTACGTTTACCTATGCTATCGGTGTTTAAGACATGGTACCTACGCAAAGTGACTCAGTTGTTGACTCGAAATTACCAACACATGCATGTAAGTAAACACAGGGGATGGGGAATAAGATCCATCCATACCTTGTCATGATAGGATAGGATCGGATCGGATCGTGTAATAGGAGACAGCAGATAACAGCAGTCAGTTCAAGACCCGCTGCTCTGTCTTGACCAAACTTGGTAGCTAACTGGTGATGGATGGCTGCGTACCTTTGCCAGCTACCTACATTACATTACATTACATTACATTACTGCCCTAAAATTAGCATCCATCAAAACAACATATGTCGGTCTGTCTCTTGTTCAATCTGCAGGTACATATCAGACTAAGCCGTTTAAGCAGGAACTAATTGTGATGCGGATCCCTTCATCCACAGTTTGGATCCAGCGCAATATCCCGCTGCATACCAATCAGAATCCCATCAACATGTATCAATTTACAGTAAAGACTCCGGGCTGAAACCAGAACGATATGCCGTCCTGCTATAGGAAACCCACGCCCAAAGCACGCGCTGTAATTTTACTCCATACCCGCCGATTTTCCTTCAATCGCACGCAGTCACGCACGACGGCCATGGACAACAACAGAAGTCAAGTCCATGTCGTGAAATGAACGGAGCCACAATCTGGTCAGCCCCTTGATTGTGCATGCACTGCAGGTTATCCATAACAACTGTTGTACGTAGTGTAGTTCCATACATTAGTACCAAGAGGAGCCGAGCCCATGAAAGCAATGAGTAATTACAGCACGCAATTCAGAAAAGCAAACGTGTTGAAGAATGATGGACCCGATTGCCAAGATCCATCGATGCGCATCCACTTTATCGCCTGTACAATACGAAAGAGGAAGAAATTACTTTGGTTCTGGAATTGTATCGCAATACCGTTTGATAACGGTTTAGACAACGAAGAATGCCGCCGCCCAGACTCGACATGTATGTATGTACGTTTGTGATCTGAGCAAATTCTCAAATCTAGATCATGTGAGTGAGCCAAGCACGCCCAGAGTCTTGGAAGAAACCAGACGTGCCAAGCAGCCAAGTACGATTATCCATCACATCATGGAACATCGGTAGTCGCCGTCTTGGTATTTCGGATGATCCGCACATCGTCTTGGGAGCATCATAGGGCTATAGGAAGAAACGCATGTTCATCTACATACATGCGTCGCAATCGGGATCCGAATCCTCATTCATCTCGAGGCAACTCAGGGTAGTTCCAGATTGATTGATGGGGCACGTCGTCAGCCATTGAAGCTTATGTAGTCCTTGGAAGTACAAGTGCATCAGCAATTCAAGTTGATGTGCGAGTGGTGATGGCTCAGTAGCCAATGCTTTGTTTGTGCAACAGAGTACAAGTGTAGAGGTCTGCTGCGACGACAGTTCTCTTGTAGTAAAACCAACTGACGAAAAGCAAGACAAAGAAACTGGACGACTAGACCAGAGCGCATACGCGTAATACCGTGCGTGGCCGAGCATGTGTTGCGCAACGCTCACAAGATATAGCAATAGTTAGGTATCTTGAAGCTCTCACGACGCCACACTCATGGCGAATAATGGCGACCTCGGGCCATGCGGAAAAGGTGCACTATGCGTGCAGTGTCGTGCAGTGTCGTGCAGTGCAAAAAAGCCCGAAGAGTCAGAGAACAGATAACGTGCCATGGAGGCCATGTGCATACGCACGTCCATCCTGACTGTATCACAATGTTTGTTAGAAACGAAACGAGATGGTGGTTGCAACGATTCGTTTGATGACCAGCAAATATGTTTCATTAACCGGTCACTCTTCGCTTCAGGAGTCTTGGCATGTTCGGAGCGATGGAACGCCGGATTGGTGATCGTGCAGTAATTGACAAATCATGCATCCTGTATCATCTCACAGGTGGTTAATAGAGATAACAACAGCATAGCACACAGATGTAGAGGGGGCGGCTGGTGCCTCGCGTTTTCCGTACAAGCCGGGTATTGAACTGGCATGATCCGGGGCGCAACACCCTGGAGGGTAAAGGTCAAGATAGCTTCAAGGATACTTGCTTGGCAACATGCTTGGCTACCATACACGTCCACTCACGTCTTCGGCTCCGTGATAACTGCCAAGCTGTGCTATGGCATGGTTTTAACACGGTTATGCAAGTAGCAGAAATCCATCTGTTGCAGCTTATGCGATAATTATCATTCATCTCTTACTTTATTTGCCCATGATTAGTTTGGGATTAATCATATGAGTGAATTTGTTGTTGTTGAGATGGGGATGCAGGGTCCTCTGGAAAACTCGGATCCGTGCCTCCATCCACGATGAGAACGGACATGCTCCAATTTTCCTCTCTTGGCTAGCCAGATACTCAATGAAGTCTCCATCAAACCTCGCGCCCACCATTGAAGACTCGTGGGGCCTGGAGAAATCCTCTCTGGGATGGAGCTCCTTGGTTGACAAGAGCATATGTAAAAGAAAGGTACGGAGCACTGTCGGGAGTTGACCGCTAAAGTCTTGTTCATCGTCGATCACTGGTTGGCTGATCCTGGTCTGCCTCGTACTGTTCAGGATTATTGACCAGGTTCTGTCAGAGTCTGAAGACAGTGTTATTCAAGAGCCTTGTTGCTACCTTTGCCCTACGACTTGTCATGAAATGCGAAAACCTCTTGCGTTGGCAGGGTCACTAGCTCGTCTTGGAAGTAAGAGAGAGAGAGAGAGAGAGAGAGAGAGAACAACGGGGTTGCCAGGACCAGCAATTCCAACATGCCTCGCGATATTACTGTAGACACCATTCCCGATTGTGCCAAAGGCGGACACACCATTGTTGGATATCCGACCGATTCGTTTCAGGCCAGATGTACTGTACCGTTGTAGCACTATCTACCTACCACCTTAACCTAGCATGCCAGTGCTGTGCCCTTCAACCGTTAAGCAGGTTCTCCAGTCTAATTTCCTTTCAGTGCCCCAGACTCAGAACAACATTGACATCATATACGAAACGCCTAGTGCTTTCGCCGATTCGCGATTATACAGGTACCTAGCAATCGAACGTGCAATTCGGTAATGACGGCACGAATAGATAGGATAATACCAGACGCACCATGTATACGGGGACAGTCGTGGGGACTGCCATGGGACGCTGCATGTGAGAGCCTCATTTGTCGGCGCAAGCCAACGAAAAGGCAATATGGCACTGGCAAGTGATAACAGGTGGATGGTTGTTGAAGTCTGCCAAAGCGACACGTAAAAGAAACCAAGAAAAAGCCGCGTCTGGAGCCTCTATCTCCTAGCTTGGGGCGCTTAGTGTTTCTCTGCTCTGATGGAAGTACATCGTAATGTCTGACAGTGACAGGGCCTGGGTTTTTCTGAGCACTCAACTCCGTTGGAGACATGGTACGGCCAGCCGCGGCTAGTCAGTGAACTAAGTTATTAGTGGAAGGGAAAAGAAGTGGATATCAGGAACAAGCGTTCATGGTAGTGGAGCATGGATGTTGAAGCACCGTGCCAGCTTTCCACCAGACCAGAGTTATCGGTCCTAAGTCCTAGCCACGTCGCCGCCTCCGGTGAGGCTTCGATAACAGTCTATACTATCATATGCTAGATTATGCCGAGTTCTCATGGACTACGGCAGCCGCAACTTCCGTGGAACATGTCCTGTAATCAGCCTGGCCCTGACGATGTAGTCTACAGTGTAGTCGACTACGAAAGCCGCATCGAGAAGCTACCCAGACCAGCGTGGGATTTCCCCTCGAGGCTAACCAATGGCGCAGAGGCGGCTCAATGAGTGCCGGAGGTCTCGTGCAAGCCAAATCGTTTGGATCGGTACAAGCGGGTCTTCTAATGCGGGCTGATGGAAATCCCTGCATCTCAATAGGCGTTTGTCCTTTGGGGTTGGGGTTATTGGGGTTTGGATTTGGAGAACAAGTCATTGCTTCAGAAGATTGATACCTTCAATTTCAAGGAGACGAGGATACGTGAGACATGCAGAAAAGCGACGTGTGTTAGCATGATGGGAATTGACGTGGCGTTTCCGATATGTCGAATTGTCTCCGTTTGCTATGATAACGGTAAGGGCGAGGAAGCGACAGTGACGTATGAGTATCATGCTGTGTCTTTACCTGGGTATTCTTCGATTTCGATCTGACCCTCGCTTCCTCGACAGACCAGCTCATACTCCAAGAAGTTCTGTTAGTGGAGGTAAGAGAGTAGCAGGGTGACATTGTGGTTTGTCATTGATGCTCAGTTAGGAGCCTGTTGCTTGCCTATAAGCCAACTATGACAGGTCGAGGCGCAAAGCGGCAAAGGGTCATGTAGCAAGTGAAAAGTCCATGCTTTCAAAAAGAGTCCTACCCCAGACTACGGCGGAGTGAGTTTCCGTACGTATGTACGAATAAATCTGGAGCGGAGGCTGGGACAGTCCCGGCCAGCACAGCATATCCGTAGCTGAGGTAGCACCACAATTGCTCCATATGTCCGTACATACGTAAGTGAGGTCCCTGAATCGAATACATGGAAAGCTTGGCTGTTCAAGAGAGCCTCTCTCCGCAATCGTGCACTGTCGCCAAGGATACTGGGGTGAAGGCTGAGGCAATGATGGTGACAGCACTATTGGATCTTGTCCGAGTGAGGTGCGAAGAAGAGTGAGGCGAGTGCAAGAGAATAAGCCGGTGCCATGAATTGTCTCCCGCGGGATGAAAGGCGGTTGTGCTAGGGAAGGAACTGAAGAGTATGTATCCCTAATCCCTATGTAGGTAGGTAGATAGAGCTCACGATGTGGAAGGTGCAGCCAATGAAATGGCGTTGATACCTTCCAGATTTGATATTAAGCTCCCGTCATCAATATCCCGCATGCTAATGCTACCAGGCAGGCGCCAGCAGTATGTACTAAGCTGCACAAAGCCAGTCTAATAATAAGCTCATAAGCATTGCCCGTAAATGGCTAATATCAATGCATAGAGCCGGCGAATGAATAACTTGTCCAAAGTGCTCTTCGTACGCATGACGAGAATATTCAGCAGAGTGAGCGATATAGCAGTGCTGCAGAAAGAGTCTGGGTCGAGTCTATTTGCTTGGTATCGTTTCAAGGTTGTCAATTCCCTCATCCTATCAAGCGGCCAATAAGAATCACGACCAATTGTCCTGTTTCCCTAGACAAATTTCAGGGTGTCCACCAACCTCCTAGACTGAACGCCTCCCGGACGACCCCGGATCCGCCCAGAACCGGGCAAAGATGGGGAAAATGCACGAATCTGCAGTCAAGAAATGCCTCGTTACTTGGCGTTGACCGTGAAAGGGGATTGGGTAGAGTTCGATTCAATGCGACGCGATGAGACAGTTCGGGTCCTTCTGGAAGCACAGCTACAGACGGTACGTAGCAGCAGAGTAATGAACCGTCAGTTAAGAATAGCGCATGATGCAAATCTTTCAGGAGTTACATCTAACCTGAACTGGCTTGTCGGCGGTTTAGTGGAAACAACAGGTTGCGAACCGTCTAGTGCTGAATCTTATTATCCCCGTTTGTAATACTGGCTGTCCGTCGCTGCGCTCGATACACTGTACATAGTATAATTAATATATGGATATGATATAGTCTAGTATTAAGACGTAGGGTAATGGTTGTATCAAGTAAACGACGTTGGCGGCATATTGAAACAACAGGGTAGGCATCGGATATTATCTCAGTAACTGTACGGATAAGCTCTTGCTAAATGTGAGACTTGCGTTACTCGAGAGAGTGAGCTTCATCACATAGTGACCGCTTATCATAAGACCCTGTACTGTAATACGGTGAAACTTTTGGCGGTGATCTTGAACCTGGAATGGACAGGAGGCTCAAGAACAACAGTAACGACAACAACCATAGCGGACCGCGGCAAATAGTGCGGTGAAGGAACCATCTGGATATCTGGCAGACCCGCTAACAGCGACTCAAGATATCTCAGGCTTGACAAGTTCATGACCAGAAAGGGACTTACCGAGCCCCCGTGTTCGGTAGTCAATAGCCCAGTTAGGATTGACCGAGAGAGTGGCTGGTCAAAAACTGTTCACCGCGAGTTGCCCGTGGGGACTCACCAGTAGACACACCGAGGCAACGGCGCCGACGAAGCCCGAAGCCGACCAATGCGTGATGGCCATTTATTTTGCTGGAGAACGGACGTCGCGGGCCAAAAGCGCCGACATGGAAAACTGACCTGGCTGAGTGCCAAAAGCCGCGGAAGAAAGCGTACCTAAGCGACCATGGCCACCACGTCCCCCAGTTTAAACAAACAGAGCCCCCCCCCACATCAAACCCGATGGAAAGTGGATGTGGCAAGGTAGCCCAGATAAATAATCCGCGCACAAGGGCGAGAGGCTGACCTGAATGTGACTGACCAGGTATACCTACAGTTCGTTATTGGCCGCCAATTGTCTCACCTCTTTCCTTTTAAGCGTTTGATTCTGTTTCGTGAGCTAAAAGGACAGAAAGGTATTTCGATGACGTAGAGAGTCCGGGTGTTTATTGGCGACTCTGGGGCGCGACCTGGGGTGCCCTGACTCCGACGGGGTTCGCAGGGTCCTTTTTTCCCTTTTCTTTTCGCTACAAGTTCGAGAGCGAGTGACAAGGAAAACACGGGCCAGGAAACTTGCTTGGCTGCTTGCCGAAGAGGCGACAAGTCTTCCCCCCGATCGCTGGCAGCGGAGGCCAAGTCCCACGAAGTCATGGAACTGAAAAGGTATTGGATGAACAGTCCAGATGATGAGGGTCAGTATGGAAAGACCGGCTTCCAGAAAAATTCTTTGAAGCGCGGCTGCTGCACTAGGATCCATAAGTTTATGCACACCTGCATGAGAGCGCAACCAGCTGTGAGGCTCCCAAATAATACCTCACCTATCCAGGCCTGACAGAAACAATCGACGCAGGCCCTGCACCATAGGGGTTCGATAGCGCTGTGGTATTTGTGTCAAGCATTTCTGATGTGCGTATTTTTGTACGCTAAAGCTTGGCAGGGCTCTATCGTTAGGACAGGGCCTGGAGCCAGAGACTAGGCTGCCGTTTTGGCTGGAGATCCATGGGTGGCTTGTCTAACGTAAAGGAAAGTAAAGTTCAGCAGCGTCGTGCAAACTGTCACCCCAATCTCAATCCCAACCTATCGTCTCGCCTCGCCTCGCCTCGCCCGCGTTCACCCGCACGACAGATCGAGGACGCTAATTAATGCGCTGTAATAGCGGCGCTTCATGCGCGTGTGCAGTACAGTACAGTACAGCACAGTCCGCTACAAGATACCAGATAGCTTACAGTGCACCAATGTGAACCTCATCTCCTCGGTGTCATGTACAGACATACCCAGGTCAGCCAAGCCGATCCAGCCCAGGCGAGGCCCTGCAGAAGCTTACCCATGTCGTGAATCAGACAGACCATCTCGGATTGTAGACTGGGTACTGTATAGCACTGTACTGCACAGCACCCTACCCCTTCTATTCGAGACCAGGCTGCCAAGGCTGGCAGAGCTTCACCAGCTGCCGATAACGCGATAGGTCATGGCTGCCACGGTCATTCAGCGGTCACAGTTTGCGCCTTGGCGAACGATGGATGCCGGACGATGTCCTTACTTGATATGAACCTGGAACTGTTCCGTCATAACAGTCATTGCGCGACTGGGAGCCCTGCACGACCAAAAAGCTTGTCGCACACGATACGTGCAATTGCCTGTCATAGAATGGCAATTATCATGGCCACTTATCGAAACACGGCGATCCCGTTTTCGGCCCTGCCTGGACTGACCCTTTCCAACAAAACGGTGGAATTTGAAAAGACATCATGCCTCCTCGTGCCTGTGTCAATCCAAGACCTTGGGTAATTGGTAAACCAAATACGAGCGAAACTAGATCGAGAGTATGATAATGATGCAGAGTGACCGACAAGCATGATCGTCATCGAGCAGGACCTATGAAGCTATTCATTGGCGATTGTCAGACAAAGTTCCCAGTCGGGTCAGTTTCGAGGCCGATCGCGTGGGGCAGGTCTCAAATATGCTGCAATCAGGGTAACAAACAATTAATATGTATGCACTTTACTGTATTACCACTTGACAGACTGGATGGCTTTTAATGTCACATCTTCGGCGCGCTTCGTTATTTACTACTACCTGTTTCAAAAGTGGAAATCGGGAAATTGAACGACATGCTTCGTGCGCAAATCGTATCGGTTTTGCGCCGCTCGCTCCAGATAATAGCTGGGATAAAATTTGATCATCTATGCAATACGATTGTGCAATCGAAGAAAGTACTGTGCAGTACGAGGCAGTTAATAACGCTCACCGAGTCATGTTACAGCATCAACACCTTGAATCCATAGTACTGATACAGTACTGTGCATTGTCCAACTTAATGAGCTACAGTGACACGCACTGTAACCCCAATTGATATAATAAGGGTCTTTAGCCAACAGCCCAAAGCAAGGCTGGCGATGTACAGTATCTTTTACATAAACGGTAATCCGTTGTTTGGCCTATCGCTCATCAAGCGGAGCCTATGATTGCCATCCTTCTCCAGTATCTTGAGTCGCGATTTTGCTGACCGCCAGGGATGAGCAAGTCAGTGTCGTCATGCTTTCGAGGGCAACGGTCAGTACAGTACACAGCGGAGCGGAAGAAAAGAAGCAGCCTATAGCGCATGGGGGAGGGGAGGGAGTTCTCATGGAGTAAAATCCCTCAGCGAGTTTGGGGAAGCTCGACTCTAGGCACAAACGTAGCTAGCTATGACATACAGCAGAGATACCGGGGCCCCAGCAATCGAGACACGCCACAAGACACCAAAACGTTATGTACTCTGTAGGTTCAGACGCTGACAGATGAAGGCCTGGATCTGTACATCTCCTGGTACTATGTATTGTGAGGCAAAATCCGGTAGTGAGGCAATACCAAACAACCAAGGGACCGAGACTGAAGTGCATCCCACATTGTACAACGGGGGTTTTGTCTTGAATAGGATTTAGCATTCGCTACACAGTGTCTTACAGTCTTGAATCCTCGAGGTTACGGCGATGGTGATGAGTTTTTTTTTTTTTTTTTTTTAGAGCGCGCATAATATACAGAGATGATACGCAAGGTTGGGTACAATGAAAAAGTTAAATTACTCGCTCCGAGGTAGAAACTTTTAGTATCTCGAGGGTTTGTAGATACTCAAATCAGGAAGCGCATGCAATCCGCTGACATTCCCCAACCCATGTAATTTCAAACCAAACGAGGCAGTCTATTATTGCATGCTAAACATCTATCTGAGAAGAATTTCCATACATCAACTTGCATCAAGATCGAAGCAAACCACCTCTATCAGGTAAGACATGGATCAATTGATGATTCTTCTAGTGTGATATGGTCGTCGTCATTGTCAGCCATCAACTGTCAGCCACGAGCAGTTCAAGATATGAGACAAAGGCAACCAATTGTAGTGGCTTATCCGATACGTGCTCCGAATTGACTTTTTTAGATCTTCATCTTATTTTTTTTCAATGCTCTCTATTGTTTACACTTTGTACTATGCCCCCTTTGTATTGTATTTCCTGTGCAATTTTAGATTCTAAATCTTCATCTGAGTCTAGTGTAGCTCGAGGCTGGTCCTCTCAATCTCTTTTTACCCTCTGTCACTGCACTTGCAATGCAATGCAATGCTCAACCCTTTTTGCACCTCCACTGCTGAGATTACCGTCTTGTTTCCATTCCCCACGCTCGGCGCCGCCACACACTGTGCTCTGCACCTGCATGGAAAGACCTAGGCTGGACCGAGGAAAAGCTCCAAGAGAGACGCTGTCTTTATTGGGCAAGGATAAGGGCCGTCGATTTTGATGGGGCATCAGCGACCGACGTTTCTTACCTACACACCCTAGCACACGGACTTTCCCAATTGACACACCTCATAAAAATGTAGTTGCGACTGAGGAAAAAAAAAACATCGATTCTGACGAGAGAGCGAGAAAAAAATCGATCCAACCGACGCTACCGGGTACGAGCAAGGGTAGCTCCTACACTGGCGTGCTAGCTGGTGCAGACGCTACGCCCTCTTTTGTCTTTAGTCTCTGGGTGGATGCTGATGCTACGGTACTGCGTTGTTTACTGCCATACTAGCATGAGGTTGATTGTTGATCTGCAATGTTGTTGCTTTGTGCTTGTGCTTGTGGTTTGGTTGTTACGGGCTACGCTGCCTGTTACCAGCGGTTTGTATCGTGTTCCCCATCTCCCATTAACTTTTGCACCATCATCTCTGTACGAGCGATAGCGCTTTGGCGTTCATATATGCATAAGCCAGGTGAGTTAAAACATGATGGACCGTAACCACATCATTAAGCTTGCTTTGTGTGCATGTAATACAGTTCAGTACATCTACTCCAGTTGGTTTACAGCACTATCACGTCGCACCTTACCTTCCCCAGGCCAATAACACGAGAAGGCTAGGGTAGCTGAGGGTGTAGCTAAGCCGTAAGAGGGTGTGATGAAGTTTCCTTCCTTTGTCAAAATTTGTTGCAGATACGTACATAGCAACTGGTCTGGTACCTAAACTCGAGTCGTGTCGCGCGGACATTAATCGGCAATGTAGAAACAGGAAGAAGAAGAGGAAATTGAGCGCATAATGGACAAGGAGCGTGGCACAGGAATACGGAGATTCACTCAGCAAGCGTATAGTGGCGGCAACAGCAACTCAACTGTAGTATCTGCCTATTACTATAGAGGTACACTCGATACTGGCAGATTCTATACGGAGGGACTGGACTGGACTGGACTGGACAGACTGGGGCTGGGTCGGCAGGGCCGTGAGAGGTCGATACAATTCACACGGTGGAGGAAAAAGCGGTTGTTTGTTGCTAGCTTGTATCTCGAGGGCCTTCCGGTTGTACCTGGAGACGGCATGGAGCTCATAACCTGGGGCATATTAGGATTCGCGAGGGACCATGCCAGGAACCTGCGTGAGACTCGTGGGAAGTGACTGATGGACCCCATCCTAATCCACCCGTCCCGGCTTGGAAAGACCCATAAAATTCTTTGCGCGGTGGAGCTCTGCGTCGCCGTGGGACCCGTTTGATAGACCCCGGTCCATTCTCTTGTCTCTTGTGAAGGGGGGGACCACAAAAGACAGAGCGCAGCGAGTAGGGATGTCGATGAGCAGCAAAGTGAGAGACAATCAGTCTTGGAGAAATATGCAGGCATTGGAGGTGGACCCACTTCATGACCGGGTCTCCATCATTTGATCAGGGCCGAAGTCTGTTGGCAGGGGTATGCAAGAGCGTGGGCCGGCAAGCTCGCCCGGAAAGAACCTAAGCTCACGCATCTTTCTTTTGAATTGAAAAAGAAGCTCTCGCCCGGCCTCAACTCTCTTTCTTCTTTCCTTTCCTCTTCACCCACGAATGCTTCATTCTTAAGCGTCCCTAACTTCGTGCGGTGCTTAGACACTTTCTTCCTTTTTCCCCTCCCCCAAAACCTTGTTCCTCTGTTTCTCTCAACAACAGAAAACAGCAGCACCAACCTCAGCTATTATTCTCTCAATATCTGCTGCCTACCTATAGCCGCGTTCTATAATACCTAAGAATCGACATTCTCTTTCAACGTCACCAACCATGGCCGAAGAGAAGGCGGTCGGCGCTCCCGCGCTCGACACCAACATCGAGACTGGCGGCTTCGATGAGAAGCGAGGACAAGCTCCCGCTACCCACAACCCCAAAGCTCCCGTCGCCGAGGATGAGGAGCCCGATGAGGACATGGATGCCCTGATCGAGGATCTCGAGTCCGAGGACGGTCACGAGATCGACGACGAAGAGGAGGCCACCCCCGGCGGTGGACGTGTCGTCCCCGAGGACCAGCTTCAGACAGACTCTCGAGTCGGTTTGACTGAGGCAGAGGTTATCGCTCGCCGCAAGAAGTGGGGATTGAATGCGATGAAAGAAGAAAGGGAGAATATGATTCTCAAGTTCCTCATGTTCTTCGTAGGCCCTATTCAGTTCGTGATGGCAAGTTTTACCCTTTTCTTACCTTTCTGAGTCTTTTCGTGGAGTTTTTGGTCGAGTTTCGATGCCATATCGAATTAGACGATTGTTCGCCCCACTTTTCATGTCTTCTCATCAACACCACGCAAAACATCGTGCCTTCTCACTAACACCACGTATAGGAAGCCGCCGCTGTTCTCGCTGCTGGTCTAGAAGACTGGATTGACTTTGGAGTAATCTGCGCTCTTCTCCTTCTTAACGCCTGTGTTGGTTTCATTCAGGAGTTCCAAGGTTCGTAACTACGCCATATGTCCAAAAGAATCAAACTAACACGTTTTCTACAGCCGGCTCCATTGTCGAGGAACTGAAGAAGACTCTTGCTCTTAAGGCTGTCGTCCTCCGTGACGGTACCCTCAAGGAGATTGAAGCCCCCGAAGTCGTTCCCGGTGATATCCTTCAGGTTGAGGAGGGTACCATTATCCCCGCTGATGGTCGTTTCGTTACCGAGGGCTGCTTCGTCCAGGTTGATCAGTCTGCCATCACTGGCGAGTCTCTCGCTGTTGACAAGCACCATGGTGACAGCTGCTACGCTTCTTCCGCTGTCAAGCGTGGTGAGGCTTTCGTTATCGTTACTGCCACTGGTGACAACACCTTCGTCGGTCGTGCTGCTGCCCTTGTCTCCCAGTCTGCTGGTGGCACTGGTCACTTCACAGAGGTTCTCAACGGAATTGGTACCATCCTGCTTGTTCTTGTTGTTGCCACTCTCCTCGTCGTTTGGGTCAGCTCTTTCTACAGGTCTAACGGCATTGTTGACATCCTCCGTTTCACTCTTGCCATCACCATTGTCGGTGTCCCTGTCGGTCTTCCCGCTGTCGTCACTACCACCATGGCCGTCGGTGCTGCCTACCTCGCCAAGAAGCAGGCCATCGTCCAGAAGCTCTCCGCCATTGAGTCCCTTGCTGGTGTTGAGATTCTCTGCTCTGACAAGACTGGTACTCTGACCAAGAACAAGCTCTCTCTCGCCGAGCCTTTCTGTGTTGCCGGTGTTGAGCCTGATGACCTGATGCTTACTGCTTGTTTGGCTGCTTCTCGCAAGAAGAAGGGTATTGATGCTATCGACAAGGCTTTCCTTAAGGCTCTCAAGTTCTACCCCCGCGCCAAGGGTGTTCTGTCCAAGTACAAGGTCCTTGACTTCCACCCCTTCGACCCCGTCTCCAAGAAGGTTCAGGCTGTTGTCGAGTCCCCTCAGGGCGAACGCATCATCTGTGTCAAGGGTGCCCCACTTTTCGTTCTCAAGACTGTCGAGGAGGATCACCCCATCCCCGAGGAAGTCGACAATGGTAAGAAATATCCTATCACAACTTGATATATTATGCTAACTCAGGGCAGCTTACAAGCAGTGTGTCGCCGAGTTTGCCACACGTGGTTTCCGATCTCTTGGTGTTGCTCGCAAGCGAGGTGAGGGTGCTTGGGAGATTCTTGGAATCATGCCTTGCTCCGATCCTCCTCGTCACGACACTGCCCGCACTATCAACGAGGCCAAGCGCCTTGGTCTCTCCATCAAGATGCTTACTGGTGACGCCGTCGGTATTGCCCGTGAGACTTCCCGCCAGCTCGGTCTCGGTACCAACGTCTACAACGCTGAGCGCCTCGGTCTTGGTGGTGGTGGTGACATGCCCGGTTCTGAGGTTTACGATTTCGTTGAGGCTGCCGATGGTTTCGCTGAGGTTTTCCCCCAGCACAAGTACAACGTCGTCGAGATTCTCCAGCAGCGTGGTTACCTTGTTGCCATGACTGGTGACGGTGTCAACGATGCTCCCTCTCTGAAGAAGGCCGATACTGGTATTGCCGTCGAGGGTGCCTCCGATGCTGCCCGATCTGCCTCTGATATCGTCTTCCTTGCTCCCGGTCTGGGGGCAATTATCGACGCTCTGAAGACTTGTAAGTTGTCCAAAGCCCCTGTATGATCCAGACATAAACTAACATTGGTAATTAGCTCGCCAGATTTTCCACCGAATGTACGCTTACGTTGTCTACCGTATCGCTCTTTCTCTGCACATGGAGATCTTCCTTGGTCTCTGGATCGCCATTCTCAACCGATCTCTCAACATTGAGCTCGTCGTCTTCATTGCCATCTTCGCCGATATTGCCACTCTTGCTATCGCCTACGACAACGCTCCCTTCTCCCAGACCCCCGTCAAGTGGAACCTTCCCAAGCTCTGGGGTATGTCCGTTCTTCTCGGTGTTGTCCTGGCTGTCGGTACTTGGATTGCTCTTACAACCATGTATGCCAACTCTGAGGACGGTGGTATCGTCCAGAACTTCGGTAAGATTGACGAGGTTCTCTTCCTCGAAATCTCTCTTACCGAGAACTGGCTGATCTTCATCACCCGTGCCAACGGTCCCTTCTGGTCCTCCATCCCCTCTTGGCAGCTTTCCGGCGCCATCTTGGTCGTCGATATCCTCGCTACCCTCTTCTGTATCTTCGGTTGGTTCGTTGGTGGCCAGACCAGCATTGTTGCTGTTGTCCGTATCTGGATTTTCTCCTTCGGTGTCTTCTGTGTCATGGGTGGTCTCTACTACTTCATGCAGGGCAGCACCGGCTTCGACAACCTCATGCACGGCAAGTCTCCCAAGCAGAACCAGAAGCAGCGATCCCTCGAGGATTTCGTTGTCTCTCTTCAGCGTGTTTCGACCCAGCACGAGAAGTCTCAGTAAATCCAGATGGTATATACCCGGACCACCATCGACCGGACTTTTCACTTTCGCTACGTCCAAATTTGACCTGTAATACTCTTATCGAGTACTGAGACTCTTGGAGTGGTTGAGGAATCTTTCATACCCCTAGAACGTCTATTAGACACTTAATAATACAAGTAAAATAAATAATTTGTACCTATTTTCCGTGATCACATCTAATTAACTTAGTTTTGAGTTTTAAGTTTTGAGTCAGTCTGATTGATAGAAGTCACGTGATCTAACAGAACAATCTAAATAAACTCTTCTACCTGTCAGAATCTACCTTTCTCAAACCTCGATTTGGTACTGTCCCGCTGATATCTGTTTCAGTTTCAATGATGTCTTCTTGAAACAACATACCAAATCTTGCACTCTTCTCCTACTAGGATCTTTACAATCGTTATGTGGCGGAAATCACCGTCTTGATCACTATCATGACTCGTGAAATACCAGGCTATTACTTTGGTGTGTTGGTGCTGATTTGATCGACGGGATTCATAACATTAACTCCCAGATAGACCATGACAAAAAGAAGTACTTCAAAATCGAAAAAACACAGACAGCACCATCATCAGCCGCGTGGTCTTCAGATGCTGTAAAGAAACGCAAAGTCGAGGAGAAAATTCAGAAATCTGCCCAACACCGAGCACATTTGATAAGAAACCACGTTAAACGTCACTTTGTTGCCAAAGATGCCGTCGTCTCCGCTCTTCTCGCTCGGGAGGTCGGTCTAACATATGCTGCGGAACGTGGGCGGAGCAAATTAGAAGATGAAGATCTTGGCGCTACTGCGTGGGCAGATGGCTTAGTAGCCAAAGGCAACGTCCCCTTTGCGCCGAGCTTTGCAAGGCAGCGGTACCCGAATATGCCGTGCTTTCATGTCTACGGTGAAGATGAAAAGACGGGCTTAGGTGTTGCTTATGCAAGTAAGTTCTGGGATCGAAACGACAGGAGCTGAATGAAGTAGCTAACTTGGCGTCAAGCTTTAGATGAGGAATCTTTAGTAGGGAGCTATATTCCCACAGACAACAACGATTCGTAAGTACTGGATTCCGCAGAGAAGCAGTGTTTGCTAACACGACA
Organism: Fusarium longipes; assembly: GCA_013618495.1. NCBI lineage: Eukaryota > Fungi > Ascomycota > Sordariomycetes > Hypocreales > Nectriaceae > Fusarium > Fusarium longipes. The sequence continues at coordinate 46,437 of JABFEY010000126.1, forward strand.
CACCCAGAATTCACTTCTCCCCTGAGGCCACCGGTTCTTCTGGCAGGGCATTGTCATTCAGAAACGAGATGGTGCGATGCCCCCAGATATCATCGATCAAGTACCATCAACCTTCACATAAGATGCTCTTAACCTCTCGTGAACCGGATCATAGCTGCGGCCTTTACACATTTTCACCGCTGCTGTCAGATCCTGGGGATGAGACTCGTCCACAGTGGCTTCTCGGTGAAAGTACGTTGCGACTCGGCCTGTGCGATGTGAGTTTACTGATGTGAGGTAGCGAATCATTACCAGAGGCTGTCGGTTCGTCACGGATCACATAATGAGTGGATGGTCCACAGCAGCACACCGGCACCTCCATCCTCAGACCTTGTCTGTGTTATTGGTTCCAACAATGGTTTAATGCAAGTGCACTCAAATGAGACACTTTCAGCCATTACACCAGGAGTTGCCTCAAAGGGCATGAAGATTCCACAAGAGGTATTCGCCCAAGAGTTTCAAGAGGGAAATCACAACATTTTACTTGCTGGTGGCCGACAACCTAGGCTTTGGGTAACAGACCTTCGTGCCCCTGAGCCACCGTGGTCATTCGCCAAACATACGAGCTCTATTACACATATCAAGAGTGTCAATCCACACCAGGTTCTTGTGTCGGGATTACAGAGCTCAATGGCTCTTTATGATGTACGATTCCTCTCGCGAAACCCACGTGGAACGAAACCGCTTTTGTATTTCCCAGGGCATCACAACGAGGCACACGTTCACATCGGCTGGGACGTATGTCCGGAGTTGAATGTTGTAGCTGCGGCACAAGATAACGGGGCTGTGAGGCTTTTCTCGTTAAGGTCAGGGCGGCACTTACGGTGCCCGACGGTAGAATCTGTCCATGTAAATGCGCCCATCAAGGCGCTGATGTTCCAGAGATTGCCAAGGGAGAGAATGGCAAGTTTGTTCATTGGTGAGGGGCCTTTGCTCAGGAAGTTTTCGTTTGGAGCGATAAAGTGGGAAGACGAGATCTGAGAGCGTTTATTGCTATATCGATATATTGACATGCACACGGGCTGTTCTTTATAAATATCACCACTAAGCTGGTCAAGACAGGTCGAGCTTGGTGAATATTTATTGTCTGCGTCGCTTAATACCCAACCAGACACGAGATGAAGCAAGGTTAATGCTAATGAATACATTGATGGGGAAGAAGGAGAAGATGCTGGATTCACAATGACTGGCCTGCTCTATCCTGTTCTATCTTAAATCATTATACCTCTCCCTCAAATACGTTGGTACAGTGGTCTTAATTTGTCCATGGAGCGTTGCAGCTGTCAGCAACGCCATCTTCCTCGCACTGCTTACAAGCACGCGTCGAATTTTTTCCCTGTCGCTTGCACGCTACACCACCTTCCACCAAGCTTTTGCAACGTGTGCATCTACCTATGCAGCTTTTCTGGTGATTCTTTAGCATATGCTTCAGGTACTCATTGCCACAAGAACCACAGTTCGTCTTTGCAAGGTTGGCCTCGTTATCATAATCTCCACATTCCTCTGGGGTTTCACAATCTCGACATTTCTGTCCATCTCCTCTCGTTCTTACACAAGGTCGGTTTGCAGCTCTACGACCTTTGCAACGTCCTTTGCAATTCGCTTTATGGTTAGGCAAGACATCATCCCGCAAGCAGTACTTGCAGGAACCTTTGCGTCGTGCTCTCTTTGAATCTTCATGGGAATAATTACCGCAATCTAACCCTTCGCTCTCACAGGCATCACACTTTGCTGGGTATAGGCGTGATCGATGGCATGGCCGCTCTGCATCTACACAAGCGCCGCATCGACCACGGCAGTCCTGGGTATGGGTCCTATGTGTCTTCGGACATAGACACCGGTTGCAAATATTTGGGTCTTGTTTTGCCACGTTGTCTGGAAACCGGTAATCGTGTGAGAATACTTGACATTCATGGCCTGAGGTCTCACAATGTTGGCATGAGCTGCCGTTCTTTTGTGGGCGAATACATGGTTGGTTGGCCTGAACGCAGGCGGAACACCTACCATGGCAGGCTGCCACATGGGCTGCCATGTCGGATAGTGTCAGTTGGCACAGGCATCTAGGGCAGCTGGTTTTGATAACCGTTGGATCCACTTGTCGCATGGTAGATGTGAACAAACACATGTTTCCTTTTTCTTTGCAATGCAGACAGGATAGGGGATTTTCGGGGCTTTTGACACATGGGCGCTGCTCCAAAGCGCACGCGTCACAACGTCCCAGGCATTTCGGACGATGTGAGGATAAATCCCCCCCAAAACGAGAGGCAGTCTTTGCATATACCTGAGCCTTTTGGTGCTTGCGATTCCTTCGGTTTAATAGTTTGTGGAATGGATATTTTTATACCAAGGGGAACGCCGTTTTCATCGCTTAGGTTGAAAGGAGCGTCGACGTTTCCTTCTGATCCCGAGTGCACTCTTCGACCAAGTCGATTCGCTGCATTCATAACCCGAGTCGGCTCGACATGCTTGCCTTGAAGTTCTAAGATCCGTTGAGATATTTTGGGATCGGTTTCTCGAACAGGTTTTCTCGGCGTTGTCACCTGGTGGCTTGGCCTCAACTCTGGGTCTAACCATTCCCATGCTTGTGTCCTAGACGACAACAAAGGCTCCGGGTCATCGTTCCCGGTAGATATATCCCAGTTGAAACTAAGAGTTTCCAGTGTACAGTCGTTGTCTAGGAAGCAGGCTGGGGAGTGATCGACCTCCTTCAGAGCCAGCTTCAGTATGCGGTTGACGTAACTCCTGAATGCAGGGTCCTCCCAGGCCCCATCACGCGGTTTCATGGACGAAAGCTGTATGTCAGCTTTAAGCTGGCGCATGATTGGCTCATAGAGGCGTTTCACGTCAATATTGAATTCTCCCACTACCTGTGTCGATGGCCTCTCTCTTAACTGCTGGAACAGGATATACCTGCACACGTGTGAGATTCGCGTTCTTATCGCAGGTGTGAATTGCAGTTTTGCTTTAGAATAGGCGAACCGAGTGGGGACACTATCTGTATGCTGTGTTAGTACCATTGCTCCGGAATAAGGGATGTCAAAAAGGGCTGCCCCTGATATTGGACTCAACTTACCTCGAAGCCTGTTCCACACTGCTGGGAACAATGCCTGCTGGTTGAATACGATACTCTCGTTGTCGTGGTACAGTTCCAAGCACCCGAGCCTGGTGAACATGTCTTTCAGAGGATCCGGGACCTCCCTCTGGGCAACCTCAGAGATTTTTGCCCAATCCAGGGCCTCTACCTGGATATGGTAGTTACCGTTGTCGCTCCGAGTCGTAAGGCCATTTTCTTCCACTTGAATAATTGCATGCCATAGAACGGCTCTGATATACAAAAATTTCTGGTGGTTGTTCTTGTAACTTACACCTTTCTCATGCAGGACGGATGCATAAAAACCGCGCAATGTGCGGATGTCCGGCCTTGCGGATGTCCGGCCGTTCTTTTCCAGGATTTGTTTGCACTGGGGTGCACTCAAGGATAGCTCCTGAGTTTTTTGGAAGTGGTCTCTGAGATCCTCGAAAATGTGTGAGACGGGTGTAGTCATATGACCCTGACGGAGTAGGGTCCAGATGCTCTTGGGCATCTGTAAAAGCGGCAAGACTTTGTTCGCACCTTTCCACGGGGGTGTCGGACAGTCTTTGGGCCTTAAAGCATTCATAAGAATGGTAGTGTTGGCTATGAACTCCATGGCCCTGCCCATCGTACGCCGCTGTCGAGGAAGCGCCTCGGTACTGCTGGTACCGAGGATTATCATGTTTATAATCTCAGCCAACAATACCAGGGTTGAGGCTTCTGCATGTTCCTCGTCGTCGACATCGACTGGAATCCGCGTCATGGCAACAAAAAAGTAGTTACCCTCGCCGGCTTCTGCTAGATGTTCATGCACACTAAAGATTCGAGAATCGGGTTTGTTCTGACGCCGCCGACAGCGTATCTCTTGATACCCCAGTTCCAAGATAGCGGCATGTTCCGACATGCGACGTGACTCGCCGACTTTTTTGTATCTCGGGTTCGTCGATGTTGCGCTCCCTGAATAACTGTAAGTTGAGTCAGGCTTGTGGCCTATCGCAAGATAAGCTGTCACTGCGTCGCCAATCTCTTCGGGGTTTTTCATGTCAATCTTTGGCATTTTGTCAAAGAGATCTGCACTCCAGGACCGCTGTCCCACTGCATATTGAACTGATATTGGCACATCTGAAAAATGAGTCAGTGCCTGGAGAAGATTTCCTCTGTTTTCTCTCTCAGCGTTGGCAAGGAGGTACAACATCCATCCTATCATTTCCTCCGGGAGCGAGTTTCTTGTACCGGCAACAAGCATCAAAGTCACCATCGAGTTGATGGTCGAAGCGACCCAACCTTGGTACCTCTCGGCAGCCTCTCTGACAACCTGGTCTTCCTGGAAAGTTCGGTCTATATAGGTTGATCAGTATCCGAAGTAAAATAAATTCTCTTCTGTGACTATTAACAAGCTTCGAAATTTTGTGGCAAACGCTTCAGGATGGCCTTCGAACGTCCTTCTGTCATTTCGAGAGATTTCTTCTCAAACTCTGAGATTCTATCGCTCACCATGGCCCTGAATTGTCCGCGATATTCGCTTGTGTCGATAGTGGATAAGTCGATCTGTCCCATCCGGGAGATCATCTCTTGGAGATTGATATCACATAGTGATCCTCGAAGGCCATCTTCGTCTTGACACTCGTCCACATTGTCGTTTCCGCTTCCTCCTTCAAGTGTAGTAAACGCGTGTGTATACGCGTCGTCATCATCATCGCTATCCTCATCATCGCCATCATCGTCACCACCCCCGTCACCACCGTCTCCATCAACATCTTTCTTCGAAGGACTGTGCCACATAGGATCATAAACATAAGTTTTCATCGCTGACTTTGGCGATGGGTACGAAAACTCGAGCCCATCGGGCTCATCTGGCCCGTTACATTCTTCTGATGGCATCTGTACTCTCTTGTTAGTAAGCTGGAACGGGATCAATAACACTCGTACGCATGTAATTGGGATATAACTTACCGTTAGGTCAGTCGTTGGATATCGTCCTTGAAAGGTTCTGGACAGGACAGGAGTAATCGTGATGGAGGACGACCTGGTATAACCGAATGTCTAGGGATGAGTTGTGTAGTAAGTAACTCGCTGTTATGGCCGGGGTACCAATGTGATTCACCGTCCTGCCAGTGTCATGACCTGCCAACCGTAATTCACTGTCCTGCCAGTGTCATGAAGTTACCAGCCTCCAATCACTATTATAGTACTTTCATAGATGAGTTTATAAGCTAAGTAAATTTTCCATGGAAGAATTTGACGAGTAAAGAGAGACGACTTGACTTCTCTGTACATATGGGAAGAATGTTGGACTTATAGAAAAATACAACCCTATAACATTTTCTAAACAGTTACCATCTCCTAAGGTGTTTAGGCGTAGTTACCATATTTGGAAGCAAGCAAACATCACCGAAAGGGACATGCAATTTCACTTAGCAATCCGCAT
>JABFEY010000127.1:0-31919 GCA_013618495.1 Fusarium longipes
CGCATGAATATCTCGTATGCCGAGGACTATTCTAGAAGGAAAAGAAGGAAGTCATAGTAATCCACCAGGCTCTCCTGTGTACGCCGAGAAGCATGAAGCCTATTCTTCTGGATAAAAGAGAGAGAAAGCAAATAAGAAAGACAGAACAAATAGAACACGGAAGCGATGCATCAATGGAGATGATGCTGTACACAAGGACGGCGACAAGCATTTGATACTGCAGAGAAATCTTCCTCGCTTGATGGCAAACATAATGGCAAGAACAGCAAGAGAATCAAGTTCGGAATTACGAATTGTGCGCAAAGATAGTAATGGGGAGCACACTGTATGGTGACTCTCACTATCACGGAATACTATATCGAATCGTATCAGGACACTCCACGATAGATTACAGAACTTCCTTCTAGAACGTTACATGAGCAGGCATATTAGGCGAGCGGACCGAACCTTCAATCAGATGATGTCGACGAAACTCAATCCACACGGTGTTTCGCTACATAAGCATTATTCCATGTTTGCCAATGATTGCGTACATACGTCCAGTATCATCTAAACAAGCAGCCCCACACTAAGCGACACACGTAGTATACTATCGACTTATCGATCATCGCGATGAGAGCGACACAGCAATCCCTTTTCTCCAGAGACAAACTAAATCCAATGCAATGACCCCCGTCAACCGAGCAAGCAATACAAGAAACGCCGGGAAAGCAAATGAATACTGTACAAAGTTCTTTTCCAATGTCGTGTTACTCCTCTAGAGGGCCTGCTATCGGCTGCTTGACGAAGATGGCCGCGGAGACGTAGATTGTTTGAGGTTGAAAGTCCCCACCAGATTAGGGAACGCCTTGGCAAAGGCATCGCCCAACTTCCAATTATCCAATTTCCGTAGATGACGTTCAAACACAGGGTTGATCATAAGTTCGTCGCTCTCTGGATCCTGAAGCAGCGTGTCGGTCTCCTCATACGGCCAAGATAGTGAAAGAGTCGTGGTGAATGGAATAAAGAAGTTGTCAAAGGGATACAATGAGGGATTGTGGTCAAGAATAAGGCGCTCACGCATTTTGGGGAAAGGAAGATGATCAAGCCAAGCAGCATGTGAGATGCTGGTCTGACAAGGAAGTGGCACCATCCATTCTGGGAGACGGTCGTAATTCTCCTGAGTAGGTTCGATCTGCCAGCGCATGACGAGAAACATCATGTAGAGTACTGCAACGCGCTCGGGGAGAGTCGAAATGTCAGGGAAGGTAGCGAGGATATCAGTAAAGACCTTGGATAGGGGGTGACTGTATGCACTATTGGCGGGGTTGAGGAGCGATGATACAGATGGGTAGCGAGGGCCAACAACATCCTGAGCCGGAAGGCCATCTGCAGCACGTTGGCGACGCTCACTCAGGAAGTCAAGCAGTAAAGAGTCGAGAGGACATGTTGGCTGACAGTTCTTTATGGGAGCTGTAGGATCGACAGCATTGGGATCGCTTCGAGGGTGAACCGGGCGCCCAGCTGTGCTCGTAGCAGGGCTGTAACCAGGACTATGAGTGCTCTCAGGTGTGTGAGCTGCCGACAGGCTTTGCTGAGATTGGGTCTGGTGCTGGCCTTGATGATGTAGCTCTTGTGGAAGGTGGTTTGGCTTTCCCTGCGATCCCCAACTTGCTGAGCGACTGTGCAAAGCACGTTCCTGATTCACACCTGTCCAGTCGTGCTTCATTGGCATGTGGTGGAACTGGGGCGTGTCTTGGGCACCGTTGACGCCATTCTGGATACGATTGACCCGTTGTGAGGGCTCGAGAAGGAATTCCAGTCCGAGACGCTCGGGGCCCATGTCAAGCCCGTGTTGAAGACTACGACGCTGTTGGGTTAATTGACTCGCTGCCTGAGATTCAACATTGGTTGTGTTGTTTGCGGATGGATGAGGAGAGGAGTGATGTGAGTTTTGCTGCTGCTGCTGAAGTAGGTGCCAATGAGCTTGACTCGGAGGCTCATGAGAAGGGGGGGACGCAGCACTGCCAGGGGTAGAAGCGGCGTGTGCGTTGTTGTGATGGTTGTTGTGAATTGTCAGGGTGGTGGAGTGTTGTGCGGGAGGTGCATAGGTCTGAGCAGGTGATACATATGCCTGCTCGATAGCAGCTGTACCTCGTCGTCAGTCCTGGGCGTATATAGAAGGAAGAGGAAACCCACATTGGCCAATGATGGGCTGCAGCATGGCAACAATGCCAGCCAAACGACGCTTGATGTCGGCATTCTCTTGCTCGACAGCCTCCTTGGCGCGAAGAACGCTCTGTAATTCTTGATATGGCTGCTGGTTGGTGAGCTCCTGGATACGACGTTCAAGAGTGTCGATCTGGTTCTTGGTGCGCTCGCGAATGGCTCGTTGAGCCTCACGATCTTGGTGGTGAGTGTTAGCGAAAGTGTCTTTAGTGACATTTGTCTTATCAGATGTAATGTGACCAATGGGGTAAGTTTGAGGAATTAAGCAACAACAGGGGTGAGGGCAAAAGGAAAGGTAATCGTTGTATGTCAGCAGCTTAACTGACTCGACAACGTGATAGGTGGTTGGAACTCACCATTCGCTCTCTTTTTAGCCAATTGTTCTGGCGTCAGATTGGCAACTCCTCTACTTCCTGGACCAGACTTCTTCCTTCTTTTGGCGCTCTCATCATTGGTGGCTGGAGAAGATGGGTTGACCGCGTCGACGTCGCGCTTGAGAGAGGTTGAATCATCGTCGGGGCCGAGGCCGAGACCTTGGCCAGCAGGACTTTGAACTGTCCCCGGTGTATCGGGGCCAGGGCCGGGACCTTGACCGGAGGCCATTGGAGCAGAGCAGAACTAGCCCCCGTCCCGGAGTGGAGTAGGTTATCTCTCTCAGGGAAGGGATACGGAAGCCGGGAAAGGTGATTAAGACGGATGTATCCCGTGCCGTCGGGTGCGTGCCTGAGAGTGTGTGGGGGTAAAAGAAAAATGAAAGACGGGGATGAGTTGCTGTGAGTATCCACCTTTACTTTCGAGTAAAGGTACCTACGGAGGAGGCCAAAGTAAGTAATGAAAAGCTCTTTGCTTTTTCAACCGCAAAGGGCTTTCTTTTTGCCTTGGTAGTCTCCCAATTGTTTCTGCTCTCGACGAGTCAGGAACAGGCAACACAAAACAAAACAAAAAGAGAAGAAAAGGGGAATAATACGGGTATGAAAGTTTTGACAGGCTTTCTTCGCCAATGGATTGACTTGACTTGATTTGGCTGTGGGGTTTCTCTCTCCCTCTGAGAACTCAAACACCGCAAAACTAAGGGAATGGAAACAGAGAGTCTGTCGGCCAGTCAGTCAGCCAGCCAGCCAGTCGAGGCGATACGGGACTGGGCCAGATCCAGTCAAAGGCTAAGACAGCTACAGTAAGATCGCGTCGTCGCGTCGCACGAGCGATCTACTTAGAGTACATGCGCATGTGCGTGCTTGCTGTAGACTACCCGACCGGGTCTGTGGGAACAATTGTGACTGGAAAGACAGGTTGGGGTCTTCGGATGGGGGAAGTGTTGACTCATAAAGCCCGCTGCTGCAAAATGTGACCGAGTCATGGACCCCTGACACCTGGAGATGGTTGCACAAATCTGGTTAGGCTCTTGATCATGTGATACCGAGCTGCAACTTAATGGTCCACTTGGATTTTAGACTACGACTCTACCAAATTAGATGCACGAGTCCAATATGATGTTACAATTACTATAAAGCTGCAAGCAATAGAAGACTATCCTTATTCTTCCTCCAAAAGCTCTCTTACTCAATATTGGCTTCTATCACGAAATGTCCCCATTCTTTGCCCCATCCTTTTGTGCTTGACCTCATATCTTAAAACTTGTCCGTTCCTTCATCCTACCCATACAGTGTTGCCTATATTCAATAAACCCAACATGTGATATCCATGCGTAAAATTCTTATTCTGCCGATGCCCTGGCAAGAGCCTCATGGAGGTGAGGGGGGAACCTGTATCGAAGCTGGCTGGTGTATGTTGTCAAGTCCAGTGTCATCTGCTTCAGTTGGTCGACCATAAGGCGTCGAGTTCCCTCGTTGCCGCTGAATTGGCCGCTTGTCAGCTGCTCTCGTTGGCGAACGCAGCAGATAATGGTCCACATCAACAGGTTGGGTACGTTGATAGACACAGGCTGTGAGAGACCGGAGAATTTGGAGGCATAGGCTCGGATGGTGCTGCCATCGCCTGCTGCATCCAGGGGTAGAATCTCGAGGCTTCGGATTCTCTGTTATCCACGTTAGCGTAGTTCTACTGTATCTCAAGGTCAGACTGTAACTTACGTCGAGGCACTGCGCCCATTGTCCGGCTTCCACCAATCCCTTGATACTGCTCATCTCCAGCAATACCCGGCAGGCCACCTTGTTCTGGTCCTGGATTCTCCTGTAGAACATAGCGTCTCGCTCGTACATGCTCATCATAGTCTTAGCCAGCTCGACAGGGTCGTCAATGGCTGCCAAGCTAAGACTGCTGCCAGCATCAGCCTCTTGTCCGCCAGCTCGGGGCTTGACAGGCATGAGACGCATAGGGTCCTCTCCGATTTCGAGAGAAACAGCCTCGCTCAGCGCGCGACTGACAATGGCGACAACTGTGTCGTACTCGCCGGCGAGGTGGTACAACAATACCGAGTCCGTGGTCCGGCCGTTCTCATCCGCGAAACTGGCGGCCTGGAGAGTGACGGTGTTGACAAAGTCATCCTCGGCATCAAGACCGATAAGAGGGCCACGCTCCTCAATGATACCACGGATACGTCGGCCATCCGGTCGGATATCACCAATCAACTTGCTGAACTCGCGTGTCTCAAGAACCAACTCACGGAGAGCCTCGTGGCACAGGCTTCCGTGTCGCTGACCAGCCTCACCCTCGAGGTCTTGGTTGAGACAGATAAGTGTCAGGTAGTCAACAGCAGACACGACATCCGCAGCTCTGAAGTCACGGGTGTAGTATCCAATCATACGACCAAAGTTGATCTGTGGCAGGTTCTTGGTGCTGTAGCTGCGGAGGTCGTTGGATGGTGACATGGCGTCACTTGGTCGAAGCAGGCCGTAAAACTCGAGCGCCAATCCAAAATGCACAGCATCAACGTACGAGAAAGGGTAGAGATAGGCGATAGCATCCTCGAACATACCCGACAGAATTTGCAGGTAGAAGAACATACCAAAGCTGCCGTTGCTATCTTCCGAGTTGGCCTTGGGGAAGTGCTTCAGACCAATCTCTCGGATGCTGGACTGCAACTCAGCCAAGCCATAAGACTCGCCAGCCATTTCGATTGTCTTATCACCCTCTCTCGCCAAGTTGAACTGAAGCCAAATCCAGTCATTGATATCTGTGTTAAGCCCATCCAGGTTGCGGTTACCAAGCTCGATACGCCCAATGACCTTGTAACAAGCCATGCGGAAAGGATCGATCGAATTTTCGGGGGCGTTGCGTGATCGCTGAATGTACTCATTTGTGCAACGATCCAAAAGCTTTCTGTTGGTAAGGCGTCGATCCTCACTGGCGGCGTAGTTGTTCAGGTATGTGGCAAAAGTTCTGTCGATGCCTCGGAACTGGTTGGTGTTGTCGTTCACATACTTGGCAGCCTCGCTAACGTGCCCAGAGCGGAGCAGGTAGAAGACAATGGCCCAGACATACTCGCCCTGAACTTGCTGAAGCTCAGTGTTGTCGGGAACCAAATCTTTTCGTGCAGATCGCAATCGGATGTATGCTTTGACCTTGCTGACAATGTCGGGCAAACCACCAAGCTTCGCCTCATGAGGATGTTTGGCAATAAGTGACTCGACTTCGCGCAAGAACTGCTTCTCTAAGAAACTGTTTGCGCCAGTCAGGATACGCTTTCGCATCTCGACTGACTTGGAGGAATTAGGGTTATCGTTCAGGTACATATCCGCAAACTCGCGCTCCTTGGCCGTCGCGTTGTTAAGGGTTGTCTCGGCATCAGGGTTCTCACCCACGATCTCCATGACGGCCAGGTATGCCTCCACAACATGGGGCGCATGCGGTTCATGGGACTTTTGCTCAACAGTCGCGAGCTCAGATAGAATGGGATAAGGTCGCTTGAGCAGACGAGCAGTGTTGAGATTGCGAATCTTCTCTGATAGACGTCCCTGACGTTCACGAAGTACTCTATCATCAGAAGAGACGCGCCCATCAAGACCTCCAGATTCAGAAGAACGATCGACATCTGAGAAATCAGTCTGATGCGCTCCAATTCGGCTGGGCGTTCCGATGACGGATTTCTGAAGTGTTGACCTGCCAAGAACACTGGCTCTGCCAGATTTGGCAGCTGGCGCCTGGCTCTTACGCCTGGAGCGACCGAAAGCACTCTGAGATTCGCGTCCAGAGGTGGATGTGTCCTCGCGGGGTGTGATGCCAAAGTGCTGGTAGATGCGCTTTCGTTGCGCCTCCCATTCCATTGTAACATTGTCCTCGAGAAAGTTGTCAAAATCGCGAACTGATCTATCGATTCCGTCGGCAATCATGCTGAGAGTCGTCTTTGTTTGGAGGTTCGAGAGGTATGTTTCGACATCGAGTTCGCTAGGGGCGTAACCATGCGTGGCTCGCTCAGTACGGCCGGGCTGCACATCAAGAAGTCCGAGATCCTTAGCCGCAACGCCGGGATCGACACCAGAAGCTGCAAGAAGATAGTGAGCCTTACCACCGAGAGGTTTGTCGCTAGGCTTTGACTGAAGCTTCCTCAATCTATGTCGCAGGTCGCCCAAACCGAGCTCGAGGCTAGGAAGATCCTCCATGTTCGCTTTACCATCAGCTTTCTGGCTTTTGGCAAATAGACTGTCGAAGTAGGCGCCCGCTGGCTGTGATTGCGCTTGAGATTGTCCATTGGGAGCCTGGCTGGCGAAAAGACTTCCGCCCAATGTGCTTCCGCCGAAAGTGCTTCCGCCGAGCATGGAAGGCGCGTTCTGTTGAGGCTGCTGCTGTGGCTGCGGTTGCCCGAAGAGTGAGGGCTTCGCGGCTGACGCAGGTTGCGCTAGGGAGGAGCCAAACAGTGATGGTTTCTGCTGTTGCTGCTGCTGGTTGCCAAACAGACCGCCACCTGTAGTCGTAGTTCCACTTTGCTGAGTCTGCGCCTGCTGTCCAAAAAGTCCAGTGCCCGTGGTCGTGCTTGGCTGTTGTGTAGTCGACTGACCAAAGAGGCCACCTCCCGTAGTACTTGTCTGTTGTTGTTGCTGTTGTTGCGGCTGTCCGAACAAACCACCGCCCGTCGCGGGCTTGTTTGCGCCAAGTCCTCCAAACAAGCCACCTCCCGTCGTGCTGGTCTGTTGTTGCTGCTGGTTCTGCGCTGGTTGACCAAACAAACCGCCGCCAGTGGTTCCGCTCTGCTGATTCTGTGTTGTTGACTGCCCAAACAGTCCTCCGCCTGTCGTGCCACCAGTATTGCCTCCGAACAGCGAGCTGCCGCCCGTGTTGGCAGACTGCCCAAAGAGAGACATGGCTCCTCAATAATCGAAAGGTCCGGGCGGAATTATATCGTTGAGATTCCTCAAGTCTATGGATAAAGCGAAGGCGTATTGATGACAGACGAGCTGTCGTGATGCGTGGATGAGGAAATATAAAAAAAGCCTGGTCAACAACAGGCAAAGTCGGCGCGCGTTTGTTTCTACAAATTTAGGAGTGGGCCATAACTAGGATGCTTGGAGGTGAAGCTTTGGCCAATCAAAGTGAGGATACGCTCCTAGGCAACGCTAGGATGAGCTACTGTAGCTTTGGGCCAAGGAACTCTCAAAGCTTTGAGAGACCAAAATCAAAGAAAATAGTAACAAAAAGACTTCAATTACTCTATTTAATGTCGCAATTTTTAATAGTTACGTCTTGTTGGCCTATTTGCACGCACACGTTCAATCACTACTGGCCTTTGTACAAGAATTCCAACGCCAATCGCCTAAATCAAACGCTCATCAACTTCATCTCTTTAAAGTTCAACGCATATATGCTGAGCCACTAAACGCCGTTGACGTTGCCGTTCGTACGAGCCTTCTTGGGAGCAGTAGCCTTGTCGATCTTGCTTCGATACTCTTGCTGAGTCTTGCACATATCCAAGAAGATCTCGTACTTGGCATCCAGAAGGGTCTTCTCGTCCTCGTCAGTGCTGGGATCGACCAGTCGACCTCGCTTGCTCATACGGTCCATGATGCTCCAGAGAGACTCAGGCTCACTTCCATCTTCTTTGCTGTGACTCGCTGCCTTTGCACCAAGCATGGCAGCACCATGAACGACAGCAGCATTGACGTAGCGTGGGATCAGGACAGGCATGCCACAGGCAGTGGCCAGAAGGTTCATGAGAACAGGGTTTTGGCACTGAGAACCAGACATGAAGATGGAAGAGATCTCGTGGCCGGAGTTGTTCATCTGCTCGACGATCTGGCGAGTCTGCATAGCGATAAATTCCATGGTGGCATAGTACCACAAAGCCATGTTGTCTGTGCTCTTGTCGCTGTCCAGCCCGATCATGCTACCCTTCATGTTGGGGTCAGCGATGGGTGAGCGGTTTCCCCACAGATCACCATAGAAGAAGTGGTGGCGTCCTAAGTAGGAAATTGAGGGAGCACCATGCTTCTCCTTCATAAGCTCAAGGTGGGTGTTGAGGAAGTCATAGATGTGCTTGTCCTCCGCCTTGGCCAAAGCGCAAGTCTCATTGTACGCGGGGTGAATGTCAAGCATGTGTCGTAGAAGCTCTCCGGTTGCAGATTGGCCACCCTCAGCCATCCAGAACTCGGGAAGGAGAACATCACGGTAGGGACCCCAGACACCAGGAACAAACACAGGTTCTTTGGAGAGAGCCAGATGGCACGTTGAGGTTCCGGCAACGGCAGCCAGACGAGTGAAGGCTTGGGCAAGGTCATTGTGCGGTACAGCAGCGTTGAGCTCGTCGTCGCCGAGGTCGACCTTAGCACCTACAGTTCCGATCCAGCCTGCGTATGCATCAATGACACCGCTCCCCACAGGGATACCCATCGGGAGGCCAAGTTGGTTGGCAGCCAATCGGCTCAAGGTACCTACGGGTTCGCCAGCACTGACATAAGTGCCGTTCTATAAGCATCGTGGTTAGTTGAGTGCTCTGAGAAACGGCGCATTAGAAGCAGGGGAGAAAGTATGAAAAGGCTCACCACCCCGTTGACACCACCCATCTGCTTGAAGTCATCCTTGGTAAGGTCACCGAGACCAATGTCATGGTAAAAGTCCTCCTGCCAGCCCTTGACACTGCCGTCGACGCCAACAGGGACATAGCCTTGCTTGCAAACAACACTGCAGTAACTACGAGTCTCGTTACCAGTAGCCAAGTGCGTAAGAGCATCTGCAAGATCATAAAATTTGGCACGCTCAAACAATTCTGGGGGCATGTGGTTCTTGAGCCAGAGGACTTTGGGCATCTCCATCTCGATGCTCATCTTTCCACCAACGTACTTGAGGAGCTTGTGGTTGGTGTTGTTGATCTTCTCGGTCTCGGCGACAGGCCGGTGATCGAGCCACAAGATTACATTCCGGTCATTACCATCGTTTGTGAAGTCAGGTCCAGTGACGGGAAGTGGCTCGTCTGTGTCGTGTGTGAAGACAGCGAGAGAGCAGGTCGCATCGAAACCAATGCCTTTGATGCTGGAAGGGTTAACTGTAGACTCGCTGACAACGCGGCGGACACATTCGCAGATGCATTGCCAGATATCTGTGGTTGATTGTTCCTAAACGAGAGTCAGATGATGTTGACGCACGAGTAATCGCCAATTCAGCGTACGTAGTAACCGGTCTCGGGCTGCCATAGCTTGATGTTCTCAGAGGCTAGAGCCTTGATGTCGCCAGTCTCGTCAATGATGCAGGCGCGAGCAGAACCGGTACCGACATCGACGCCGATGTAGTGGTCCTATGTGAGGGAAGTTAGTTGGGGTTCGAAAGGTTGACCTGTCACTGCCGAGGGCTAGGAGTTGGAGCTGGATGATTGCGTACCAAAACTTGAGGAGGTCTGTCCATTGTGAAAGAAGATATGGTCAGCCAGGATCGTGAAACGAAGGAAAGCTGAGAGGGTAAGAGAACTCACTCCATGACTTTGATGGGTTTGTGGTTGCTATACATATCAAAAGATCAAGTCTCGGCGCAAGAGTAATGGTTGCGCTTTATTGCCTGACGGATAAGCTTAGGCTTGCGTCAAAGACAATCCCAATGGGGAAGACGATGAGGGGAAGAGGTCGGGTGTGAGGCGAGGTGAGGCGTCACCCCTCGAAAAAAAAGCAATCCTAATGATAGAATAGAGTCTGGAACTTTGAAGAGGTGAGGGCGTGTGAGTGTGTGTGTGTGGAGGGAAGCCCAATGGTAATTGAGTGGTCAGTTAAACATTGAATGTCTTGGTTGTTGGAGGTGTCAGTTTTCTGCAATATGCTTTGTAACTCGGTTTTCAATAATGAATAACGGTAATGGCGTTGTAACGAGGTCAAAGAAGATAATAGACGAGCAAAGCTCATACGTACATAAATGTAGTATCTACAGCTATTTATTGTATTTATACTCAGCAATTGACATGATCAGATGATGTGGAACCTCAGAGAAATAAGCTCGTGGACTCTTTTATTATGGACTCTTGTCATCAGTCTCTCACAATGGTAAAAGGCCAGTCATGATGGGGGAGAGAGGGAGGAAGCTCCATCATGGCAAACAAACAATGGAGCTTTGACAATGATAATCCTGGGGGAACCGGGAACCCCCACCTCCACTGCAAGCTACCTGCTGGCCAACCCACTATAGGGTGGGGGAGGAGGCAAGGAGTGGGAGTGTAGCATGGATGGATGGCACTTCCAAGAGCTCTAGAAGCTGAATAGACAAATGCAATGCAACTACATGTGCAGTAGCATCGATTCTCCAGCCGACCTAGAACTCTGATTGTATCCTCACGTACCTTAGCAGCTTAGCTACTAACTTTCCTCATCCTTCCTCATGCTTCTCCTCCCGTCCACTAGAATCCAACGGAGCCCTGAAAAGCTTCCGCAAACTCGCAGCGGCTTTCCCGTTTTCTTTCCTGTCTCAGAAAGAGAAATACTGTTGCCTGAAAGGGTGGGGAACATCAAGTCAAGCCACCGAGAATGGTCTATCACTCAGTCCATTTACCAACGAAGCTAGTGGGAGAGAGAAAGATTTCATGATCTGTTGTGAGAACTCATGATGGACAACTTGAAGTGGTGTGTTTACGAAATAACTTGGCAGGGAAATGACCAAGTGTTTATCTCGTGGCATTCGCTGCGCTGGTTACTTAAATATAGCAATGGACTTGTAGTTGATGGCCACTCATCGCAAGATCATAGTACAACTGCAATTTTAAGCTGAATAGGAAAGACTGGTGACTATCATGGATGCCCCCGAACATCGGATCCATATCATCTCCCCATTACTCAAACCCTCAAACGACTGCCTAGCCATTGACACCAAACTAGACTCTTCTCTATGTAGTCTATCAACTCAACCAAACTCACATCTCACCTTGATCGGCATTCACATGCATTTATTCCCCACATCATCCCTCGTCTCGTCTCATCTCAACCATCATCAACATTCCCCCAAGCCAAATCCAAGCACACCGCCGCCTGTTCAGTTGTATCTCGTAAATTATATGCAGAAACTAACACAAATGACATGATGTGGTGTTATCTTTACCATCCCCGGCCCTCTCGGCCGACAACGGAGTCTCGTCAAAATGCAACACGAAGAAAAGTCTTAGTGTCCGATGACCCAACATTCATCCCGAGGGGTCGGTTTATTGAACCAGCCAACGCTGCAGTACACGAGACAACCTTGCTCGGGATGCTGGAACTGTCCCAGACATCCGGGTTTCCAGATCCGGTCCATCCGCGATGCCTGTCTCCTACTGACTGTACTGTACATACATATGCATGGTAGTCAATTGGTCAATCGAGAGCTTGATCAGCATTCACCGAGATCTTGTGACTAGCTTGGCCATGCTTTGTTGTTGTACGGTGAATCGCGAATGTCACTCACTATTACAGTAAATTGTAAACCATGCTACTGTACCGTACCGTACTGTACAGTACTGTGATATGTCTTTTTCCTCGAATATTATTATTAGTTTACAGTACAACCCGTGAGCTGATGCCCGTCCAGCATGCATATGCAGTGAATGAGATATCACATCCAAAGTATACGGAAACTGCTCTGCCGAGCCCCAAGAAGCATACTCAAGAGCCTTGGTCAACCACAACCATGCCAGATCAACCCCTACTCAACCTCTATTATCTACGGCACACCGCCCTCAACCAATTTCACCTTGTCGATTGTCAACTTCTGGCTATTTCCTCCCATCTGAAACGCAAACTCCCCTGACCATGCCTGTATCACTTTCGCCAGTCCGTCCCACAGCCCATCGCTAGGCGTGGGACCAAATAAATATACATGATTCATAAACTCATCACTCATTATTGGGATATTCCTGACCTTTTACCAGGATCACCACTGTCAGTGTTGCCGCGTACGCTTCACGAATGGCACATGCCATGCTGCATCCCTCGTTAGCAATTGTCTCAATGCATTTCCGTAGCATAGCACTCACCATGTTCTCTCAATATCGGCTACCACAGCACTGAGACCCCAGTGTGAACACCAAGCTCGTGCCAAGACCTCATTGTCGCGCACCCCGAACGCTTCCACCACAAGGACCTTTTCATCGTCGTGTTCATCTTCCTCCTCCTCGGGCCCACCCGGTTGAAGAAACCTATTCATTGGGGCATGGTTGTGGTTGAAGCTCTGGCTGAACATGTCTTTGTATGGCCCTCGCATCATGCCTGGTCCGGGGCTTGATCGCACGCTGTGTAACTGAGGGCCTCCGTACAGGTTTCCCCAGTCTCGCACCCCAATGATGGAATCTGCACGGATTGATGTATAGACGTAGTCAAAGAAGAGCGGGTGTGGACCATCGGAACATGGCCAAGCTGCCAAGAACGAAACGTCATACATGAGCTTGAGAGGCCACGATACTCCGTCAATGGCAAATTGTATCGTTGCATCGAAAAGCTTCGAAACTTTTGTGGACGGGGGCGTATCCTCAGGCCGTTCCGCCGGCTTGAGAGTTAGCAGCTCTACCCTTACTGTATCAACAGCGTCCTCGGGGCCGCTTCTCGGGGCAACTGGCTGATAGTCGTCTACTGGGTAAGTCTCAGCAGCAGGTCCAAGCGGGTCAGAGCGCTCTGCCATCGACTCGACATCCTGAGGGGTCATCCGTTGCTTCGGCTTTCGACTTCGAATTCGTGCTATTTGGGTTGGCTCAAGATCTGTCGTTGGTCGCGCAGGGCCGATCCAGCCACCAACCGCATGACACGTGGGTGCCAGCACTTTGCCCACGATCGAGCTGGCTGACCAATATGTGTAACTATTCTTGTACTGGAAGCCACAGTGAGGATGCATATGTGAGAGAAGAGCGAGGTTGTCAGTAGCACTGTCAGGGTCGAGGTCTAGCAGGGTGTTCATTATCAGAAACGGGAAGGTTTGCTACTCCCAGTCAGCCTCGTTATTCGTCTTTGGTACAAGCGTAAAGTGAAAGCGAACTTACACCAGGCAATACAAGACCGCTGAAAAAGGCAAATGCGTCAGAGCTGACCTCATCCAAGGCCAATTCCGAATCCTTCTGTTTCATGTTATCGAGGGTATCAGTCAGATTCGGCCATCTCATCATCTGAGCAAAGCGCCTCAGCATTCTGATCTGGCGTTTCTTTAACTTGTACCGCAGAAGAACTAAAGGGGTTGTTAGGACGTGCGCATCTGACGTGGGACGAGGACGATACTCACTTTCTTCAGGTGTCTTGCCAACGTCGTCAACGCGTACGAAGTCTTGCCAGCGTCTGGCAAGAGCCAGATTCCACTGGATTGATGGAGGTATTTGTGAAGTCAACTTCTCCTTTGCCCAGTCACTATGTTGATCTGATTGAATGCGTAACTCAAGCTCAAGGCTGAGAAGAAGCTGGTGGAAGAATTTGTGGAATTGCTCCTGATTCTCTGGACCTCTTTCAAAAATAAACCGTGTAGCGACCTGATTCCGTGGGTTGCTGAAGTCGATCCAGTCCGGGCGTGAAAGGACAAGGATCAGATCGGTGATCTGCTTGTCCAGAGTCCGATGGGGATTGAGGAACTTATCAGGGTCCCTCAGAATGCGCTTGTATAGAATACGATAAAGCAAAGACTCATCGTCATCCTCAATACCATGCCGTAGTTCCTGTAGACGTTCAAAAATGTTCTCCAGACTCATGGTCCGAGGCATGACGCCGGCATCACGGAGGGCAATGGTGGGCGGGAGAACACTGGACATGGAGGCCCATTCATTGAGTGTGATTGTTCCAGGTAAATGCCCAAAATGGAAAGCGTAGCTGGGTTGTTCGAGCGTCTCCCACGGTTTGTCTGCATAACCGTGCCCCAATAAGCGCAAAGTCATGAGCTGGGTCATGGAATCGTGTAGGTTGGCGACATCGGTGTGGTCAGAGACCTTGCCATCAGTTCTATTGCCGCCCGACGTTGTATGGAGAGAGTAGAACTCATCGGGCTGGTGCGCGATAGGCCGTTTGTGGCCTTTATGTGAAGGGGCGCCACGGGCGACAATCTCAAGCGCATGTTGCTGAGGTAATTCGTCTTCAATGGATATACCATAAGGTGGCCATGTCACTGTGGGGGGCTCTCGAGGGCGAACCGGGCGTCCGTTGGATATGCGAGCCTTGTTCAAGAAACCGGAGGACTTGGACCTTATTGGGGAAGACCGGGGTTCGGGTTCGGATTCAGGTTGCCCTCTTTTCTGCCTGCGGCGCATGTTGGAAGACTCGTCTTCGGCGGTCGTGGGGCGGTTATTATCGTATGTAAGATCGGGAGCCGAACCAATGCTCTGGCGGTAGGGCGAGTGGCCTGCGTCACCATTGCTGGCACGCCGAGGACGATGATACTCTCTAGGTTCCAGGTCCTTGGACTAAAATTCGGAAGTAGAGTTAGTACGATGTCAAATACGTAAATGAGCGAATTCAGAGCTCTAACTATAGCTCTACACGCGACGTAGCTATGTAGAGCTTGAGCTTGGCAGAGCCGAGGATCTCCAGATCAGATAAGGGTACCCTAGATAAAGCTCTGAAAAGACACGGACGCCACTGTAGTTGCTGTTTACGCACCGGAGGTTTGGATGAATGTCTCCTAGAACTAGCCCTTCGGAGCATGCTCCAGATACCCTTCTTTTCGCCCTGATCTGTCATGATGTCATCAGGCACAGCACGCGTCTGACGCGACGTTCGGCAGTGATGGGAGAAGGCGAATTGTCAGTAGAGGCGCAGAAGTCAAGGCGAATGTCGAGAGGGAAACAGAATCGCTTGGTGTCGCAAAGTCGTGTTCGCGACGCCTAGCTGGCGCGCGGACCAGGCTAGACTTTAAAGATAACAGCCTGACCTGACTGGTAATCGGCAAATAAGAATAAAGGTGCAGGAGAAGGTTTATTGTTAGCAATCGAGTTTGACGTTGCACATGACTGACGGCGATATTCCCCCAGTCTTGGAACGCGAAACAAAGAGAAGAAGGAGAAGAGGAAGCAAGGTCTTTGCGGAAAAGGAAAAATAGTTAGAACGCCCTCGTTTGAGGCAATACGTTGCGCAACAACAGGGGGACTTGACCCCACGCCTATTCCCTTTTTAAGTGGCGCGACCAAGAGCTGTACAAGTAGATTTGCTATGTATGGATGGATGCTTGATACGTGGAGCACTCAGTGTCCGAGGTGGTCGGTCAAGACAAGCAGGGGTGATGTCAGGTATTGAGATTACTATATGTAGGTATGTACCTGCACAGTAGTAAAGCAATGGATGACATGTACTAATCAAGATGTTGCTGTAAAAGATCAATTGCTTCAAGGGGAGCTTTGATAACAAAGTCGCCATAGAAACCATCAAGATTGGTTTTAATGGAAGGTGTTTGTTTAATCAGACGCCTTAGTACACACAGCCGAGGGACGCGTAGCGGTAAAGTTAAGACATCACCCAGCTACCTAACCAACTTAGACAAGCCATACATGCATGCATTAGGTAGATGCATGCAGTAAGCAAGGTACTTTGCATTACTCATATCGCCTTTGTCTGTGCATATCTTCAACAATTCTCATCGTCAAGGAAGACTGTCATTAGAGATATTACACAAGTCAACCACTCCAGTACACTACTATGGCGACTGTGGAAAACCCTCATCAACAGTTTGTGATGGACCTAAATGTAGCCTGTTAGAATTTCTTGTAATGTGCACTGATGAAACCTCTGTACTGGCGACGAAACCATCTGAGTTGTCCATTGCCCACTGCAGCCAACCCTTCTTTAAACTAGTTATACGAAACACCAAGGTATGCATCATCCTCTAACGGCCCCATCATACACCGCAAACTTCTTTCATCCAGCTTTTTCCAAGTTTACTTGAGTTCGTCCGACAGAAGCTCTCCCGCACCATGCTTACCATCATTGAATCGACCATAGGCCTCTCGCCACTGCCAATCACCATTAGTTTGAGCTGATCATAATAGGATTGACAAAACTTACCGCAAAGAAAAAGTTAAGAATAAGCACAAACATCAACGAGACACTGATAATCATGGGTCCGATCATGTTATCAAAGTCCTTACCACTTCGCTCTACAATCATCGTTCGTCGGATTCTCAGCATAGCATAGCCCCAGGCGCCGGCGAATACGGCAATGAGAACGAACAAAAGTCCGATAATAGAAGCAATTGTGTTTTCACCAGCGGCTGTGTATAGACCAACAGCTAGGCCACCCTGAAGAATACAAATATGCTGCCATTTGAGGAATGTTCGCTCGTTGGCAAGCCAGACCTTGGGCTCAACCTTCAGCTCACCCATATTCTTGATCCATTGTGTTGGTGCTACCACACCTTCTGGCAATGGCTGTTGAGAGGCTCGTTTAGCCCGAGAATACTTAGATAAGGAAAAGCCAGGGATGACTGAGGAGAGAGTCCCGTAGGATCTTCCCTGCTCCTCTTGACGCTGACCGCTGCTCTCTCCGACTTCTTCTCCATTCACATGCGTCGAGGATTGCCTGTTAAGCGTTTGGGCAACCGAGTCCCTAGCCATGCGGTCCGCCAAATATGACTTACTCACTGGCGAGCTCTGTGTAGGCTTATAAGATCCTGACTTTGCCCCGGCTCCGATGAGACTGCCCACAGCCATAACATCCTCGTGTCGCTGGGCACGTCGCTGTTCCTCTTCCTCAAATGTCTTCTGGGGGTCTTTTCGGATATCGGACTCAAGATCGCTGAGCCAGAAGGGCAAGCTGTTGACGTAGTCTTCAAAAAGGACGGCAATGCCATGCACAAATTTGGAGAAGCGTGGGGTGGGATGAACCAAGTGAGACGACATCAGGTCCTCAATCCAGGTAGGTCGCTTTCGCAGGCCGTCGTCCTTCAACTTGATTTCAAGAAGGGCATACGGGAACCGATTGACCTCGCTCTGGTTGATATTCTTGAAGGGATATGTCATTTCGCTCTCGTCAATATCCAGGCGGTGCCACTCGTTCGGATCACGGCAGGGGCGACTGCGATCAAGCGTATCTTCTCGGATGAACGCCACATTGGTATCAATAGCGATACGGATGCGGTCGTCGGCAGGCTTCTGGAAAGCTGTTCGGACATAATTTGCCCTCAAAACAGGGCTGAGGTCCCTTTCCTTGAGATATTTCTGGATTGTGCTGACAGTCTGTTCAAACTCCTGAATCTTTTCGGGAGCAAAACTCTGCCTCTTCAACTTCTGGACTGCCTTCTCTGCCTTGTAATCGCCATCAACAAACGATTTGACATATTTGTCTTTGATAGAGAACTTGAGGTCCTGACTGCCACCCTTGTCGTCGATTGTCTTCTCTTCAACAAAGATCTCGGGTCGGGTGGCCAGCTGTCCATACCAGCGAAGGCGTAGTGAGGTTGCTTCCGACTGACGGTTAACCTTCTCCCCGTAAAGCTCAAACTTCCTGTTATCAAAGTAAAGGGAAGTGATGGATGGCGAATCACTGCCATCAAGCTCCTTGGCGGACTTTTCGCTGTAGACGAGGGCAGGTAGATGTCGGAGGATGACTGTCTTAACCTCGAGTAGGTTATCGGGATGGACCCAGACTAAGATTGAGTTAGCTTGAACAATTCCAATTGTGTATTTCGTCTTGAGTTTACTTGCATTTGTGGGCTGTGTAGCGCTCGCCGTTGTGCGTCTCGCCCTGAGACTCAAGGTCCAAAGGTGGAGGTTGCTCTCCGCCCTCTTCCAGCTGTTGCCGGATAGCAAAGTACATAATGGAAAGCTTGTTGAGGAGAGGAGAATAGCCAGTCTCGGAGTTGAAAGGTCGCTGAGACAAGCTCAACTGCATCATGGGCCGGACCTTGTAGCGGTCTCCTCGCTTACGATCGTGCTTCTTAATGATCTTGAGGAAGCCAGTGTAGTTGATCTGGCTGTACTTCTTGAGCTCACGGACTTCGTTTGTGATCTCGTCAAGCTCTGATTCCAGAGTGCGCAGGCGAGTGGCCGAGATGTCGCCTTTGGAAGTACCTTTGTCTTCCTCCAAGGACTCGACAGGAGCCAATTCCTTGAGCTTATCAAAAACAGAGTCAACCCGCTCCTTGAGAGAATTAAAGCGCTGCTCCTGGAACTGGGCAACCTTTTCAAGTTGGTTGTTGAAGATTTCTTCGCAGAAACGAGTTTCATCTTCTTCTGTCCATGGCTGATTATCGTCGTCGGCCACGTCCTCTCTCAGCAAGCTCTTAAGCTTTGCGTACTCGATGTACTTGTCCTTCCATGGTGGGTAGACGGACTCGCGAAGGGTTCGACCGAAGCGCATTGTGGGTTGAGAGGAATTGGAGCTTCAGGCCAATTACTTCCAAGTGAGCGACCAGCCGGAGGCTGTATAATGCAGAAGAGACAGACTGTAGATCGTATCCGAGCTTGACAGTACTGCGATCGGTTGCTGTTGATGTATTTCGATGGTATCGTATGGTACAGCAATGCGATGATGCAGTCAAGACGCGGGATAGAGCCGAGGCGGACCGGAGGGAGACGGATAATGACGATCAGTAATGGACTCGACGAGATGCGACACGACACGAGACGACGGGACGGATAGCAATTGTCGTTAAATGTTGTACAGAGTACAAAGGATGACAGTTAGAGATAAACCGAGTTACATAAAGTTTCAAGAAGTTGAACGAGAAAAAGGCTGGGCGATAATTAACCTGCCTTAGTACTACCTACATATTATGGATGCATAGAACCTTGTACTGCATCAAGTCGGGCTGGCCTGGACCTGACGCGAAGACCCCACTAACATAAAGCAAGGCAGGGAAGGTTCCTGGCACCTCCCGGTCCTGCTAACCAAAACAAACTCTTCAGTCCACTGTGGTAGGTACCTTGTACGAACCAAGTCTCCAGCGGCTCTTCGGTGTCCAAAACAGCTGCTGAAACTAACCTTGACGAGAAAGAAAAGCCCACAACAGCACCGGGTCCCGCTGGAATCCGTTGCGCCTCGGTTCTTTTATCGTATTTTGCTTGTCTCCAACTGTCCTATCAACGCCTGCGACTTACACACGTGTTGCTATGGATGCGGCTAAAACCTAGGTGCATGTCATTCCCGTAGCTCTAATCCCTGTTGTTGCGTGCATTCATGTGCCTCGATCTATACACGTGAAG
Source organism: Fusarium longipes (assembly GCA_013618495.1). Classification (NCBI taxonomy): domain Eukaryota; kingdom Fungi; phylum Ascomycota; class Sordariomycetes; order Hypocreales; family Nectriaceae; genus Fusarium; species Fusarium longipes. The sequence goes on from JABFEY010000127.1 coordinate 19,704, forward strand.
TCCCTAAGCTGATATTGAGTAGTAATTCTTTTCGCAACTACATGTTGATAAATATCCCCTTTGACGAAAAACGTTGGCCTGGTTTTTTTTTAGTGTGAAAGTCTTTTAGATTCGTCGTATTAAATCACTTTATAACTTGCTAACTTCTTCATGTCAAGACTTGGCTTTTGACGAAGCTTTCTGGCTAAACCGGATACGCATATAGATCATCTCTCAAGCAACTCCATTGGCAAGCGAATGAGCGTCCTTGCTCAAACACCAAGCCTCTATATTTCAACTAGCCACGGAATGCCTGCTGCAAGACAACTTACGCTATGAAGTTGTTTACATCTTGACAGAAGCTCATACAACCTAGAGGGACCTTCAAGTTGAGGTTTCGCCTCCTAGCGGCAAATTTGCCAAACGTTGGGAATATAATGACTGAGTGATTAGTGAAAAGACTCATTATTGGGAGAATAAGGGAAAGGCTCTCTAGATGTTTTATGAAAGTTGACATGCTTTCGTATCGCCTATTTTTTGAACCCTGAATACCAAGGGCTTGCTTGGGTTTCTGATACGGTTGGCCAAAGAGCGTTATAAAAAAGAGGTCTCAACACCAAAAAAAACATACAACAGCGGGGATTCGCTGGTCGTCACCGACCCAACTACTAATCCGCCCCTTACCAGCTTGACTATGGGAGAGCGGACGGGATCCCGTATTTTCTGGTAGGTATGGTCGTATGTGAAAGACACTCAAGATAATTAGACTTATACCTGAAGCTGATTGGGGCTTGGAGCTGCAAAACATAAAACAACGAAGTTGTCATCAGGACGCCAATAACTTCAACAAACATTTATCAAGACCCCCATAAGTCCAGGTGATTCCCAGTGTAAGTTTACCCCGAATATCCTTGCGGACTGACGTGTGACTGATACAATCTTCCAGCTTGTTACTACCAGACTCTGGAGGAGGGCAACAAAGAAGCTGCCGAAATCTTCAGCGTCAACTTCAAAGCAAGAGTTCCACAGAAAAAGGGTTGGACCAAACATTGAATCAAATGGCTATGGAAGTAAGCAAGGTGTCATTATATCTCGTCATATCTTAAATGAAAGGAGCCTTTGGAAAAATACAGATACAGAGCAGGATGAGCAGGGCACCGGGAAAAGATGACGATAATGCATCCAGCTATTTCACCGGAATGTCATTCAACCATGCTGCTTTCTTTCAATCTATCCTGATTCACCATATCTATTTGTGGGCATCAACTTCATTATCATGACTTGTAGCGCCAATCCCCCGGCAAGAATGACTGCTCACAATATCACACCTTTGACAGAAAACAGCACAAAAGAGCATGACTACCAGAGTAATTTGATAAGTAATTAGTTAGTGAAAGGTTTGCAATAGCTCATATGTAATATGATGAAAAACATAATGGTCACTGGGCGATAGGGGGCATTGTCGGTTCCTTTTCTCAAGTTTTCGATTCAGAAGCGATTTTCTATCGACATGAGGCTTCAAAAAGGTTAATCCAAGAGTCCGGCAATAATGTACTCCAATTTAATCAACCATTCGTTTCTCGAGGCAGTTGAACTTCATCATTGATGGGATAAGCCCGCCAGTACATTTTTGGGTAGTAAGGACCTACATGTAAACGACAGAGAACCCTCCTCAAATCAATTGTACAATGCTCCAAGGAGGTTCAATCTGATAGTCCACGATCAACATGGCTTATACATTTCTCTTGCTCTTTGTCCGAGAGATGAGTTTTGTAACAAGTCAATACTAGTTTCATTGATACAAGTTCAAGCCCAGTGAGACTGATGTCGCCGGGGATCATACCTTTATCGATTCTGTCATTCATCGGCCTCACTTTCTAGTCGATTGTCGTCTGTTCCTTTATGCATGTCGATTCTTTCTCTCAACCTGTCGTAGCTGTGGCGTCGTTTCATTTCTTGAGTTGAAAGCACGATCAAACAAGATAGATCCATTTACATTCAAGTAGATCAAACATGGTACGCTTGTGATAAAACAGTTATAGATATATAGATATTCTCTCTCATTTACAGCTTCAACAACTCCGTTCCTTCTGGTAATTCTCACTAGACTCCATCTTTTGGTATACACTGAACGTAGAAGCATATCAAGATGTCGACTCATGAAAAGGTATGTCATCCACAAGCCCGTGAACTAGGTAAAAAGTTCTTATATTGAACATAGGCTGCCCAGGAAGACGATAAACCTTTCAGATGTGACTTCCCGGGATGTACCTACGCGTCCAAGCGGAAGTCAAACTTGAAAGACCATAAGTGTACGCACGATGATGCACGACCTTTCAAGTGCAGCTTTCCAAACTGCACTTCGGCATTCAAGCGAAATCAGAACTTGAAAGATCATATTAAGTCTGTCCATCATGACGAAAGACCATTTGAATGCGATTTCCCGACGTGTACTGCTGCGTTCAAACTGAACCAAAACTTGCAACAACACATACGATCTTGCCATCAGGGTCAAACTTTCAAATGCGACTGGCCAAATTGTGACCGCGAGTACACTCAACAGCAAAATTTGACGCTACATAAAAACTCTTTCCATAAAGGTCTGAGACCTTTTAAATGCGAATTCCCAGAGTGTACTGCCAAACCATTCACGACAAGAGCACACTTGAGGGTACATATCAAGTCTGCCCATGAGGACAAGCCTTTTATATGCCCCGATTGCGGAAAGGGTTACCCGGAACAACGTGCACTCGACCAGCACTGGCAGATTCAGCATGCGGAAACCCCCTACGATTCCAGTGCAAGATCTGCAAGGAGCTATTCAAATCCCCTGCAGGCAGAAGAAGACATGAACGGCGTCATACTCATTACACCTGTCCGATATACTACTACGACAAGTCTTTTGAGACGGCCGAGGAAGCTCTGGCGCATACAGAAGATCCAGATCATGGCTCTGAAGAGTTCTTTTATGCATGTCAGCTTCCAAACTGCCACATGACAGTAGTAGGCAAAGTTCTTCGAGAAAGTGACTTGAAACTGCACTGGCAGGCCCATCTCGACAATGGTCATGTTTCGCCCAACGATATATTAGAGTACAATCGAGCAAAAGTCCCTCGATTCTCCAGGATTTCATTATTTGAGGCCATATTCAAGCATCGACGTCCAGTCGACGCCGCCGTGACTGATTCTGGGGATATTATTATGGCGGACCATGATGATATCAGAGATCAGGCGGTCGAGAATCATGGAGACGAGGAAGAAAACGACTTTATGGACGATGATGACGACTACATGGGCGACGATGACGCCTTTATGGGCGGCGGCGATAGCCATGTGGAAGACGATATCGACTACATGGACATCAGTGAAGACTATGTGGAAGACAATGCCGATTGTACGGACGATGACAATGACTATATGGATGGCAACGACATCTGTACGGATGGCCTCGGGGAGACCGACTGCAGGAAGGTTGACGTTCGTAAGATGAATGAGGAACTTTGGGGTATGTTCTGCATCAATCTTTTAGTAAACCAAAAGCTAACCATTGTTGAATATATTGGCAACAGGGGCATTGAAGGATGAGCTACCTATATCCTTGCGTGCAAGGGGGTATACTTGCATTGGACCAGGTATGGACTGTCGATGGTTTATTCACGAACAATGTCCGGAGCAGGTTACGATTGACCTGGACACTGCCCTCCTGAGAAAATTCCAGGGAACCACGGTGCCTACGCTGAGGCTTGAGACTCGATGCGTTCAATGCCGTGCAAACTACAGGATAAGGCGCATAAACGAAACCTACAAGCGTCTGCGCAGACCACAGATCGATTACCCGCTTCACCGGCAGCAGCTTGTAGAGGCAGCATCGAAAGCTTGGCAGCTTTATCATACCGAGTACGAAACCTGGGTCACGCGGCCGGTCATTGAGATACGACGCAACATCGAGAGGCAACAGATCTATCGGGAAGTGGTTGTCATCGATTGCGAATGGACTCGAACAGACCACACACTGCAGGAGGTAGCCATTATCGATCGAGCTACTAAGGAGGTGCTGATCAACACCTTAATAACGCACTCGAAGGCTACCAACGCGACTCGCCCCCTTGAAGGCACAGAGGCGTATTTGCCCAACGTGAAATGGCTGGAAGAGCGCAAGGCGGAGATCCTCTTTTCAAAGGCAAACAAATCGAATCTGATGGATGTGAACCAGATAGCTCAGGCTTTACGGAAAGTGGGCATCACACCCAAGACAGTATTTGTTGCTTGGGGTAGCAACAAATACGACCTCACTATACTGCGAAATTTCTTGGAACATGGAGGACACAGTGGTATCTTACCGGGGAATGATAATTGCATTCCGATGGTTCACTATTTTCGACGCAATCTGCCTCGAAGCTTTCGCTTTCGCCTCCAAGTGGTATTCGAGGTTCTTTATCCGGGCCACAGGCTTATCGGATATAACCATCGGGCTCTGCCCGATTGCCAACAGACTATGCTTGTTCTGAGCGCCTTCGAGCAACTCCGTAAGTCGCCTGAGAAGCGGAGAGACAGATGGAGGGTTGAGGCCCTCCAAGATCTCTACAAGTCTGTTGGTGCACAACAAGATACTTCGGCCTCTGTCAAGAGGAAGGGCAGCTTCGAAGGGCCCTCGGAGAGCAAGCGTGCGAGGTTGTCGTCTAGCCCGTGATTCTGGCCCAAGAGACATCGGAAAATGAGCCGCTGAGAGCCCAAGAGACGAAACAATCTAGTCACTTTATGTCAGTTTAGACCAGCATTCGGGCTATTTTATTTTGGCGTTCTAAGCCTCAGGAGACTTATGCCACTACCGACTAGAGGCTTTTCTCGCAGTGCCTTCTTAGCAGCAGTCAAACCGGATATCTGCAATTGGAGAGCGTCAAAGTCTTGGTCGTTGTATTGGGGATGGCGGTCGTGTTTATTTGCTTGATGGTTTTGCTTACTGGTTTTTCCTTGTGCGGTTGTTGAATTTCCTTGGTTGCGCGGAAAATAGAAAGGGCTAGACAGGGTACGGCTTAGGAGTTTATACAAATTGATACTGAATTCTGTTGCGAGAGACATGAGATGTTTACAGGTTCCATTGCAGGGTGATTGTTATTAGGCAAGGCTGGTAGAAGAGTGACTTGGGAGCGCAGTGAGAAGGGCACCTTCCGGCTTTGCCCAGTAAGAAGAAGAGACTCTTCAAGAAGGCCTATGCCTATGCCTAGGATGGTGGAGTCAGTATCGGTCTTGTTTAAAGCTTAGGGGACCAAAGAATAAATAGCCTAAGATTGAGTAAAGACATGCATAAGATCCATACGTTATTTCGTTCTGTATGTCATTGGCTTTCAGTTGGGTAATAAAAGTAAACACCTAGGACTTAGGATGATAAAAACAAAGAGCCTAAGAAGCACTCTAAATGTCATAAACCTAACAGACTATCAGCGGCCAGTTCTTCTGACGCCTGCTAGCTCTCAATAGTTAACTCTTCTGATGTCCTAATGGATGTATGCCATAGGTCAGAAAGGGCCTCATCTGGCAGTATCATAGAGATTAAAGTTGGTCTATCATCATCATCAAAATAACTAAGTCGTTGAATCAGGGGTAATGAGCTGAGCCTCTTAAATTGGTACAAAAAGTAAACTACATTGAAACGCCTGTCACAGCCGCTTCATGACCGTGGTATCATCCTGTATCCACTTGCTCCAATCCTGAAAGCAGAACGGACTAAAAATACAATTTATATCTAAGCCTCAACCTGAATCTGGCTGAAAATTTCCTGCGCAGTGCGCTTTGTGATACCGCCAGTAACGGGGAGGTTGGTGTACTTCTCGAGGTACAGATCAATCTCACGGGCAGCCTGGCGACCTTCGTTGATACCCCTGTAATGATCGTTAGTGTTTGAGATTCAAATGGCAACTAAGTATTAACTTACCAGACAATCAGAGATTGACCACGGCGGGCGTCACCAGCAGCGAAAACGCCCTCAAGGTTGGTGCTGTACTTGCCAGGGGCGGTCTTGACGTTCTTGCGAGCGTCCTTCTCGATCTCATCACCGAGAACACGAGCCTCGGGTCCGAGGAAACCCATGGCAAGCAGGACGAGATCAGCAGGGAAGAACTGCTGAGATCCCTCGACCTTCTTCATGTCCCAACCACCGCTAGGAGACTTGGTCCACTCAACACGGATAGTGTTGATGCCCTTAACCTTGCCAGAGCCATCGTCCATGAACTCCTCAGACATGATACAGTACTCACGAGGATCCTTGCCTGTGTGTTGGCGGACCTCAGTATGACCGTAGTCAACACGGTAGATACGAGGCCACTGAGGCCAGGGGTTGTCGTTGGCACGCTCAGGAGGAGGCTGGGGCAGGAGCTCGAAGTTGGTGACGGACTTAGCACCGTGACGGAGAGAGGTTCCGATACAATCGTTACCAGTGTCACCGCCACCAATGACAACAACATGCTTATCCTTAGCAGTGATGTAAGCGTTGTCACCAAGCTCGGAGTCGAGCAGGGACTTGGTGTTCTTGTGAAGGAACTCCATGGCGTAGTGGATGCCCTCGAGTTGGCGACCCTTGATGGGAAGGTCACGAGCCACAGTAGCACCAGTTGCAATGACAACAACGTTGTGGCTGGCTCGGAGGTCATTGAGAGATGGATGGCCCTCCTCGCCCACAGCAACACCAGTCTTGAAGATGATTCCCTCGTCCGCCATGAAATCGGTACGGCGCTTGACAATACGCTTGTCGAGCTTCATGTTGGGAATTCCATACATGAGGAGACCTCCCAGGCGGTCAGCTCGCTCGTAGACGGTGACGAGGTGGCCAGCGCGGTTGAGCTGGTCAGCAGCGGCCAGACCAGCGGGACCGGATCCGATGATCGCAACAGTCTTTCCAGTACGAACCTTGGGAGGCTGAGGAACCATCCATCCCATTTCGAAACCTCTGTCGATAATAGCACACTCAATGGACTTGATACCGACGGGGTCTTCGTTGATGCCCAGAACACAAGCGCCCTCGCAAGGAGCAGGGCAAACACGACCAGTGAACTCAGGGAAGTTGTTGGTCATGAGAAGACGATTCAGAGCGTCTTTCCATTGATTTTGAAAGACCAATTCGTTCCATTTAGGGATGATGTTAGAGATAGGGCAACCAGTTTCGGATTGACAGAAAGGAACACCACAATCCATACAGCGGGCAGACTGATACTTGAGCTCATCCTCGTCAAGACGAGAGCTGAGCTCAGCCCAGTCCTTGAGACGAGAGTTGACGGGTCTGTACTTCTCCTGACGACGCTTGTACATCTTAAATCCTCGGGTCTTGTCTAGAACAAGAGCACGCTTCTTCTCAGCAGCGTTGTCACCGACAGCCTCCTCGAGATCCTGGAGTTTAGCAACCTTCTCGGATTTCTTGTGCTGGACACCGGAGACGGCAGGCAAGTTGTACTCAGCGCGCTTGGCCTCAGCAGCCTTGGCAGCTTCCTCCTGGAGAACACGCTTGTAGTCAACAGGGAGAATCTTGACGAATCGAGGAAGGGCTCGGTTGAAGTCGACGAGAATGCGAGCCGCACGCTCGGAACCAGTGTAGTGGTGGTGATCCTCAATGAGACCGCGAACGAAAGCGATCTCAGTAGGGTCCTCAAGGCCGCTGGCCTCAACCATTTCGCCGTTGAGCTTGGAGTGGAAATCACCATGAACATCCAGAACATAGGCAATACCACCAGACATACCAGCCGCAAAGTTGCGGCCAGTAGATCCAAGAACAACAACGCGGCCGCCAGTCATGTACTCACAACCGTGGTCACCAACACCCTCGACAACGGCAGTGGCGCCGGAGTTTCGGACGGCGAAACGCTCCGCAGCAACTCCACGGAAGAAGCAAGTACCAGTAGTAGCACCATACAAGCAGGTGTTTCCGATGAGGATGTTCTCTTCAGACTTGAAGACAGCCGAGCGGGGAGGGTAAATGATCAAGCGACCACCGGACAAACCCTTACCGACGTAGTCATTGGCATCACCCTCAAGCTCAAGTGTGACACCAGGAGCGAGGAAGGCACCGAAAGACTGACCAGCAGAGCCCTTGATATTAACATGGACAGTGTCCATGGGTAGTCCAGCCTCACCATATCGCTTGGAAATGTGGTATGAGAGCGAAGTACCCATCGCTCGGTCAGTGTTGACAATGTCACACTCAATTCTCGAAGGAAGACCCTTGTCGAGAGTTAACTCTGACTCTGAAATCAGCTTGTTATCAAGTCGAACGTGGAGCTTGTGGTCCTGCTTTCGGACGTTGAAGGTAGCAACACCAGGTCGGAGCTTGTGAGCGGGTGTCAAGAGAAGAGACAAGTCAATGTTGGCTGTCTTATTGGTGCGAAGGTCGTCACGCATCTTAAGGACCTCTACATGGCCAACCATCTCGTTGATGGTACGGAAACCAAGCTGGGCCATGATTGCTCGAAGCTCATTGGCCACATAGTAGAAGAAGTTGATGACATGCTCGGGAGTACCGGTAAACTTCTTGCGGAGCTCAGGATCCTGAGTAGCGATACCAACAGGACAAGTGTTCAAGTGGCATTTTCTCATAAAGACACAGCCCATGGCGATAAGAGGAGCTGTAGCAAAGCCCCATTCCTCGGCACCAAGCAGACAGGCGAGGGCAACATCACGACCGGTCTTGAGCTGACCATCGGTCTGGACAACAACACGACCGCGGAGATCGTTGAGAACCAGAGTCTGATGGGTCTCAGCCAGACCAAGCTCCCAAGGGAGACCGGCGTACTTGATTCCAGTCCATCTGGAAGCACCGGTACCACCATCGTGACCAGAGATCAAAATGTGGTCGGCCTTCGCCTTCGCAACACCAGAGGCGACGATACCGACACCGACCTCAGAGACAAGTTTGACGGAGACTCGAGATCGAGGGCTAGAACACTTCAGATCGTAGATCAGCTGCTTGAGATCCTCAATAGAGTAGATATCGTGGTGGGGAGGAGGCGAGATAAGACCGACACCAGGGGTAGAGTGACGGGTGCGAGCGATGGACTTGGACACCTTGTGACCAGGAAGCTCACCACCCTCACCAGGCTTGGCACCCTGGGCCATCTTGATCTGAAGCTCGTCAGAGTCGGCAAGGTAGGCAGAAGTAACACCAAAGCGACCAGACGCGACCTGCTTGATGGCAGAGCGCATGGTGTCACCGTTAGGCATACGCTGAGATCGCTCGGGATCCTCACCACCTTCACCAGTGTTGGACTTTCCGCCCAATCTGTTCATGGCGACGGCCAAGGTAGAGTGAGACTCCATGGAGATAGAACCGTAAGACATGGCACCAGTACAGAATCGGCGGACAATGTCAGTCCAAGGCTCAACCTGGTCAATAGGAACAGGAGTGCAGTCTTCAAATTTAAAGTCTAGAAGACCACGGAGAGTACAGTTCTTGATCTGCTCATACTCAGATCGGGAGTACGCCTCGTAGGACTTATCGTTCTTGGTGCGGACAGCATCCTGGATGTTTGCGATCGAGGTAGGATCATTAACGTGAGGCTCACCACCGTCACGCCAGTGGTATTCGCCAGACTCAGGGAGGCCAGGGGGTCCAATGCTGGCCCTTGAAGGGAAACCTCGCTCATGGAATCGGAAAGCGTCCTCAGCAATGAGCTCGAAGGTCATTCCCTGGATACGTGAAGCAGTACCTCTGAAGCATCGCTCGACAACTGTCTCGTCAAGGCCAAGAATCTCAAAGATCTGAGCACCCTTGTAAGAGGCGAGAGTTGAAATACCCATCTTACTCATGACCTTGAGAATACCGCCGTCACAAGAGTGCTTGTAGTTTCGGATCAGAGTATCGTTGGTGGTCTTCTTCTTGATGAGACCCTCACGGTTTAACTTGAGAATACACTCCATAGCGAGGTAGGGGTTGATGGCGTCAGCACCGTAGCCGAGAAGGACACACATGTGGTGGACCTCACGAGCCTCGGCGGTCTCGACAACAAGAGCAACCATGGATCGCCACTTGTTGCTGACAAGATGGTGGTGAACCATAGCAGAGGCTAGAACGGCAGAGACAGGTACCCGGTCAGCAGAGGTATTTCGGTCAGACAAAACAATGACACGGTCCCGGGCCTCAATAGCGGCCGAAGCCTCGTTGCAGATCTCATCGAGATGTCTGATGTAGCCCTGAACTCCTTGGTTCTTGGGGAAAGTCAGATCAATAGTCTTGACAGTCCACTCAGAGTACTTGTTGGACATGTTCTTGACAGCATTGAACTCCTCAATAGAGAGGATAGGGCTAGGAAGCAGAAGACGACCGCACTGGGAGGCGTCCATCTCGAGCAGGTTACCTTGAGGACCAACGTAACACTCTAGAGACATGACAATGGACTCTCGAATAGGGTCAATGGGCGGGTTGGTCACCTGGGCGAACAGCTGTCGGAAGTAGTCATAAAGGAGACGAGGGGCTTGTGTCAGGCAAGCCAAGGGGGCATCGTTACCCATGGAACCCAGAGCCTCCTTTTCATCAGCCGCCATAGGAGCGAGTAGCAGGCTGACCTGCTCGTGTGTGTAGCCATAAGAGTGAAGAAGAGGGTCAGACTGGATTGTCTTGTCATCAAGCTTGGGCGCGAGATCCAAAGCCTGCTCCATGATCTCAACGACCTTGGGCAGAGTAATCAACTCACTATCGAGCCAGGCTCGGAAGTCAAATCGGCTCGAAACGGCCTCCTTCAACTCCTTGTCATCAATGATGCGACCAGCCTGTGTGTCGACCAACAGCATACGGCCGGGCTGAAGACGACCCTTTTGAATGACAGTCTCGGGCTCAACGGGAATGGTTCCAACCTCGGAAGCGCAAATGATGCGGTCATCGTCCATCACGTAGAAACGGCAAGGTCGAAGACCGTTTCGGTCCAGGTTGGCACCACAGTATCGGCCATCGGCGAATGTGAACAGAGCAGGACCATCCCAAGGCTCCATCTGGCAAGCAGCCCACTCGTAGAATGCAGCCTTCTTGGGATCCATGTGCTGGTTACCCTGCCAGGCTTCAGGAACCATGAGCATAACCGCTTCAGGAAGAGAAAGGACACCGTTGATAGTCAAAAGCTCAAGAACGTTGTCGAAAGCAGCTGAATCGGAGCCACCGTCTTCAACAACAGGGTACATCTGCTCAAGCTCCTCCTTGAAGACATCGGACTGCATGACACCCTCACGGGCACGCATCCAATTCTTGTTACCTCGGAGTGTGTTGATTTCACCGTTGTGAGCAGCCCATCGCAAGGGCTGGGCACGGTCCCATGAGGGGAAAGTGTTTGTAGAGAAACGAGAGTGCACCAGAGCAAAGTGTGCCTCGTAGTCGGCGTTGACAAGATCGTGGTAGTAGGAGTAAACCTGAACGGGAGCAAGCTGGCCCTTGTAGACAATGTTCTTGTTTGAAAGGGAGCAGAGATAGAACCAGTTGTGCAAACCGATGCTCTGAGTGGCACGCTTTCGCAGGATGTACAGCTGTCGCTCGAACAGACGCTCATCAAACTTCTCAGGATCGGTCATCTCAGGGGCAGTGCCGGTACCATAAGCAGAGGCAAGGACAACAAAAGGCTGAGCGATGATGGGCTCGCGCGATTTGGCGGCGGGTCCAAGAAGTGTCGAGTCGACGGGAGGCCTTCGCCATCCCAGGACTCGTAGGCCCAGCGACTCGGCAACATCTTCCAGCTGCCTCTTGGACTCCTGAAGAGTCTCTTCGTCGGGCTTAAAGAACAGGTTTCCCACGGCGTACTGGCCCAGGGGAGGCAGCTTAATGTCCTCCTCCTTCTCAAAGTTCTTGATGAAGAACCGGTGGGGGATAGATGTCATGACACCAGCACCATCACCATCTCGTGCATCAGATCCCACAGCACCACGGTGGGTCATGTTACAGAGGAGGTTACGGGCATCACTAACAATCTTGTGGCTAGGTTTGCCTTTGATGTGACTACAGACTTGTTAGCGATGGCTGTACAAGCCCAATTGGTTGACTAGGGGGCAAACTCACCAAGCAAAACCGACACCACAAGCATCCTTCTCATAAGAAGGGTCATAGAGACCCTGCTTCACCGGCAAGGCACCAGCCCACGAGTCATTGTTCTCAGTCTGATACTCATAAGGTATGTATGGTTGTTGCTCGGCTTCGGTTTGAATCTGTCGGTCGTCGAAGTCCTCGTTTAGGCCCATGCTAGGCAAGGATTCGATCGAACTGGGGTGGGGTTGTGG
>JABFEY010000128.1:0-14989 GCA_013618495.1 Fusarium longipes
ATGTGCTTACCCCCATTGGCCCCGGTGCTGGTGCTCTCCCTGGTGCGAAGAGAGATGTCGAGGCTGAGCAAGCTTAATCTACACGTCCTTGACTACTTCAAGAAAGACGCAGCTTGAGATGCTTTGAATGTCGCCCTTGATAACATCCCGGGCAGTCGAATCTCAAACCACAAATAGTAACCGAGATTGAGTTTACTCTCTCTGCCAGAGAAAGACGTTGTGATCTCTATGGATTTCTTGGGGTATGAAGTTAGCTTTTACTTAGTTTACAGCTCTACTAGTTATTAGTTGATAATGTAACTAGAATGAATTGTCTTATGTATAAATAGGATGGCAGGATATTAATTATCAATTTATCACTTAACATATTTCTTACTGTTCTTTCTATATAAATTTCCTTATTCTACTTATGTCACTCATATCTCTCACTTCCCTCATTTCCCTTATTTCCCTTATATTCTTTGTAAAGGTAAGAGAACATTGGATGCAGATATTGTTTGCTAACTGTCATGGAACAAGTGATCTTTCCGTGGTCGGTCAAGTTATTGGCTTCTTTGATGCCAACAACCTGTAATACTTACCCATCATCCTCTCACCCATCATCCTCTCACCCAACATCAGCTTCTCTCAAGTGGTTGCAGCAGAGAAGGGTATATCCTCAGATGAGACTCTTATATCAGTGCTGGCGATGTCAACTACCAATGGTCTCCACTTTATCAAGGGCTGCCGCAAGCTACGAGACTCTGGAGAGTATGAAGTGAGCTTTCCAACCGTCTCCGATGTCCCAATTCGCACGGGCGTTGCCTAAATATTCATCATGTTCAACAAATCAACATACTCAACTGAAGTTTTATACAAGTCGAATATGAGCGACATTTCGATAAATCACTTGATGTGTGACCCGGACACATCATATTGGAATGAGGTGAGTCTCAGAGCACATCTCGTAACTCAGATGAATATGACACCATCGGCCACGAGTCATGACAAAGGACTCAGTTACCCAACCTACGTGACCAAGCTCACGTTTTCTGACGGTGCTGGCGAAGCTGTCCCAACGCCCTATCCCATCAATCTTTCCTGCGAAGCGCCGTTGCATGTAATTGTCAATGGTCGAAGTCACAACCTCACATCTCAGCCTCAACAGGTCTACCGAGACGCATAGGGACAGATTGAAATCATTGTGAAAGCTCATGATTTGCTCGTAGCTCCAATGTATCACTTTTCACTTACAGACTTCTTCTCCAACGAGGAAGTAGCAAATGGTTATAATGTCCAACCTGCACAACACGTTATACGCATGCTCAGCAAAATGAAGTCTGCTGATGCGCTGAAGAATGCCAAGCGGACAGATGGAAAACCTGTTTTCGCCCCTGGTGCTATCTCAGATGATGCTTTCAAGTCTTTGGGTGGGCTTATGGGGCATGTCCCAGGCATGACGCAGAACTTCTCAAACAATACGGAATCTGGAGATGCTTTTGAAATTCCTTTTTCTGGAGCTAAGTCTGTTGATTATATCATTGACGAGAACAGAAGTCCCCGGGTATATCATGCTCCAACTCCGCAGCCAAGCGGGTTTAAACAGGCTATTACTCAGGTTGGGGAGGTTATCGGCGGCGTAATTGAGCTTTGTAAGATAGGCTTCAAAGTCGTGTTTTGGGTCCCGTCATAAAGCTTTATCTCAAATGTCAAGGCTTTGTCCTTGAATTTGTCGTCAAGAAGGCACTTACCTTTCTGCGGACGGTTGCGCATTTCTTCAAAGACACCCTCGATCTTGATTTGAGCAAGCTTTGCGATATGTTTGGGTTTCTGTTCGATATTGACAGTGTTAAAGAAATTCAAGAGGTAAGTTACCAGAGGTGACAAGACTCCATTGGTCAAGTGAGTTGTCTAGTATGATATTTTAGCATCTTAAAGCGTTATCAGCCAACATCTGCAAATTCACAACGTCGGCTATACCAAGTCTATACGGCGTTGAAAGACGACATTGACAAGATTAAAATACGATTGATGATTTCCTCAATATTGAACCAGGAACGCCCGTGCCGCCTATGCCACGCCCCAATATGCCGTCTTGGCTCAAGATCGTATTCAACAACCCAATCATCCATGCCATTCTCAGATTTAACCACATAGTATGGGTTCCCGAAGTACTGCAAGAAGAGAGCGAATCAATAGGGCTCGAGTTACACATGACTAACTTTGGCCCGGCGAGGGATACCATGTCTGTTGCCATAGGTGGTTGGATTGACCGTCCATCCAGTAAGCTCATAGATCTCATTAGCCATGTGGTCCCGCAACTTGCACCATTCTTTGGTGCTCCATTACAAGCCAAGGATAAAGTTGCCTCTATATTGGGCCCCTCGATGACCTAGTTTATTTCTTAGAAAACGTAAGTATTATATTACAATAGAAGTAATGAAATATCCTAAGATATTCAATATTATACTACGGCCTGAGTATTTAGACTCTCGCAGGAGCAAAAGAACAGTTTTATACGCTGACCTGGTGAAAGAATACTGCCCTCAAGTGATGCCGCCCAATGCGTCATGTACATATGACTATTCTGGGTCTGTATTAGGCAACCTCGTGGCCGTGTAGTTTCTGAAGTATTGCACATAACAGTGTGGCTCCGATCTTGAAGAGATGCAATTGACTCTGATCAAGAGACATCACTACAGGTCCGGCCTTAGCGAGAAACCATGTACTTTTCTCCCTTGCCGCCGCAGCGCCAGTGAAGCACGCCCAGACAAGAATCTCGTTCTCAACTTCGACGTCATTGGTGCCGTCCTGAGTGAGGGATGCAATGCTGGATCGTAACTGTTCCACAAGTGCCAGATTTGTATCTGATGAAAACGGAAGGTTGTGTTCGAGAGCGTTCAAACTGATCTTCGCAGCACATCGGATCGCCGCTGATGATGGAGTCTCCATCTCCAATCCATCAAATGTGAGCTCATCAATAGGCTCGGCCACGACATCGCATTTGAAATGCACTGTTGCTCTGTGAACCCGCCTGAGCAAAGAAATGAGCGGCGTTCCGATTCCGCTGGCACGCAATTCCTCGTTTGACCGGCGCAGGACAGTGGAAAGGAGGGATATTGGTGCCGCGGGAAGCTGCCAGCTTTCTGTGGTATTGAAGCCTGGCCTGGAAGCATTGAGAACAGCGTCGCCCATGTCTATGCTAAGTTTCAAGTTAATAGCCGATATTACCTTTACTTGGCTGTTCTCCTAGACTTACAGTGTAATCAGATGTGGCAGAAATCCACCACCAAGGGCAAGACTTGTTAGTCCACCATTGGCTGCCACCATCTGTCGAAGGCCGTTCTTGTGAATTTCTGATTCCTTCATATGAGAGTTCATGCTCTTGGCCAGGTCAGCGATGTTTCTTGGAGGTTTCTAAGGCCTGTGGTTACCTCGTAATGCCATAGTAGCGTGACAGTGGCAATCGCTGTTTCGGACACCTTTTTCGATGTTGAAATATGGTCCAGAACGAGTTTTGTAGCATATCGTTGGTGGTACAGAGTCACAGGATTGTCCCGCTCGTCCCGTAGTACCCCCAGATGAGATGATGCGGCGAAAAGGATACCATGGAACAGACACGGATCAGAGAATGCCGCTTGCATCCACTGACCTTTGGAGAATTCGTGAGCATCACCGCGCTCGGCTCGACCCAAGCTTGGGAAACACAATCCATAATCAGTGCAAAATAAGCATGTTTGCGGATTCTCGATGCCATGAAGAGGACTTACAGTGGTTCACCAGGAGTGGCATGTACCATTGAGATGGAATTGGATACTGGGCAGGGGGCTTAGTACAGCTCTGACCGAGCAACTCGAGGTTCGTCAGACGCTCCAGCCGCGACCGAAGCGTTCGGATTTCATGTTGGGTTCTGCTCTCATCATACCTACACTTTATGAATTTCCTGCGGGTATCGGTCAGTGCATGCAATAGCAACCGGGAAGTCAGAGGCGAGAATACTCACTCTTTACACGCTGAACAGCCTGGGAACCTTTTGTCGCATTTCTTTTTCCGCGCCTTGCAGTGGTCACATGCTTGCAGTGCGTATCCTTCATTGACGGGCACAGCAGCCATCGAGCTCACCTATACGGTTCGTAGGGAGGGACTGATGCACAGGCGCACAAATGCTGCCAAGTGATCAATTCCACGTCGGAGCGAAACCAAGAGAGCGATGGACCCCAAATTATTTTGAACAGATCTACGGAGTGCCCGGGGCTGAAGGACGAGGCTTGACCGAAGTTCCCGTATGCGGATCATCAATAAGTAAAAACCCACTGGATCCCCTCATTTTGCACGCGCGATTGAAACTAAAATCTTACATCAGATGTGACAATTCCCAGTCTGCAACCCAACGGTATGGAATCATTATATTGTGAGCCCGAATTCACCCCAGAGATAACTAGACGCAGCGAAAACTACTGGCTGACTTCGTATCGCCTCCCACATACCTGGAGGTCAAGGGATAGGGACAGATGATGCGGGCACCACCCCGACGTCCAGACACCTCCGCGGACAATTGCGCCGGAGCTTTTTTCTCTTCCACCCAGCTGACCAGCGCTCCAAATGGGTCTATCGGAACGGCCCCGAGGGACGGCGTACCGGCGCAATGGTCCACGCCGGGAGCGAGGAACAGGCGGAAGAACTGGTCCACCTTGGCCGGTCCGCCCATCAGTCTCTCAACTCGGCCGCGATAGTCGATGGTACCTTGGGGAAAGATGATCTGGTCAGAGAGGCCATGCCACATCAGCAGTTTGCCTCCCATTTCTTGGAACGCGGAGAGATCCGGGTTGTCCGTGCCGATCACGCCGTCGTACTCTCTGGTGGATTCGACAAAAAGCTTTTCCAATGTTGTATAATCAATATCTTGAACTTTATAATCGGGATCCTTGGCGACCCAGTACCTAATCCAGGCATCGTTGACAAAGAAGGAATACCCGGTGCGCTCTCCGCTAGCGGCGGTGGTTGTGTTTGCCAAGATGTCCAGTGCAGCGCCAACATTCAATCCATACCAAAGAGGCTTGCCAGCATCATCGAAGGGGCCCTGGAGCATCTTGAGAACTACTCTTGCGACTGACTCGGTGATTGTGATGTTGCCCCCGTCGCATATGGCGTCCTGCCCAACAAGTCGATACGGGTCGAAATGGCAGAGGTTAGGGTCGTTGATGACACCATCCAAGACGCCGTCTAGGTCATCGCACGCGGCAATAGCAGCATCTGTAAATGCCTTCAGCTCACATGGCGAAGGAAAGGTTTTCTCCTCGTGCATAACTACTTGTGGCCACTGCTCGGCAATAACATAGGTAGCCCAAGAGATTGCAGGCGCACCGGCTAGAATCCCATCAAATAGGTCTGGGTATCTCTGCGCTGCGACCATTGCTTGCCTCCCACCCGTCGAGCATCCGTTCCAGTACGAGTATCGAGGTTCACATCTATAGAATTGTGCCGTGACGGCCTTGCCGACCAGGCCCACATCCTGAACAGAGCGGTAGGCAAAATTCACCAGCGCATCCTGATCAACCGAGCCGTCTGGGCGCAAAGCCCAGGGTGCCGGTGTCTGAGGGTTGAATCCCACGCCGGCGTCTGTAGATGCGGCTGAGTAGCCTTGTTTCACGGTAGGGGCGAGAGTAAGATCCAGTGCGCCTGCTGCATATCCTGATCCACCGTTGGCTTGGAATCTTCCATTCCAGTTCTCCAACGGCATCCAAACCTTGACGAGGACCGTATCGTTGGCGTCATGGTGGCTGAGTTTCACGTCTACCGCGCATACGTTGAGTCCAGAGACAGGCTCGGGGAGAAGCCCCGGAAAGGAAGGAACAGTGTGGTTCAGAAGTTCTGTGCCAGTAATGGATATAACTTCAGCCCCCGGGATGTATGGCTTCTTTAAAGCTTCGCATATAGCTTTAGGGTGTCGGCGTGTTGTGTCGTTGGCGGCTGCGGAGCTAAGCAGACCCGTGAAGAAGAGTAGCCGAGAAAGAGTCTTCATCGCCATGGTTAGACAGCTGAGTTTTGGTAATGGAGAGACTTGCCCTATGTTATATTCCAAGACGGTGTGAAGGCAGGCCTTTCTATTTATGCTTTTAGCATGTAGTAGGAGAACCTCCTTCTGTAGCTTACAGTTTGTCCCACCAGAGTCTGGAGGCCGCAGATCAGAATGTTTCTCATCCTTGCTAAGTGAGACGCACTCCATAGCGGGCTTATTCAATTATCAAAACCACGCATCTTTGTAGCGTGAAAATCAGTCAGCTATGATGGCATGACGACATAGTATGCGGGATACCCATTAGCTACCAACATAAATGTCCTGCAACCATCTCTGATACGTGAGAGGGATAGGTCATCTCTCTGCTTTCGGCGTCTGACGTTTTGAGAGCAAGCTGAGCTTGACGCTTGGTCGTGGTACCTCTGACGATACACATTAAGCAACAACAAGCTCTTGTAATTTCTGGGCTTGTAAATTCAAAAGATTGCCAAAAATCCTGATTTGTAAAATTGTTATTATTTCTATTCCACAAGGTCCTTGATCTTACAGTGACTGCCAACCCTAAAGTGGGCGGATAGAATAAGGCTGTCTTACGCGCCAGGGGTCGGCCCCACTCCGCGCACTAAGTGGGAGTCGTGCATATCAATATTCGCCTACTCACAGCATGATTTCATCCAAGTTTGCATTGCCCAATCAGACGCAACCCATGGGACATTATTGACTTGCAACTCGAGTGGAGTACACCATTTAGACGACAATTGTGTAAGCACAAAGAGTCAGCCCATGAGAATACAAAGTATGAATGATGCATAGGTGCAGCAATTCCAGCATCATCCCGCCGCAATCTCTCCTGCCAAATCAGCCTAGTATGGGAAACTGGGGCATTTCAGGGAATTGCGCAAGCACAGGTATAATAGCAATTATATTTGAAAAAGATAAAAAAAAAACTTCACGCAAGATAACAATTATAGTATAGATACAAGCCTTTAAAACTACTAGTTTACAGGTATCTGGCAGCCTCCTAGTTACTTGGCGTTATACTATCTAAGTATATTAGTAAATATCCACAAAGCCGAACAGCTAGCATGTAGAGTACTCACTCAGATGTGTGCTGGGTTCAGGCAAAAAACGCTCTTGAAGCCACCACCACTCGAAACGCATTGTCCATCCCGAGTTGCACTCTGGCCGGCAGTTGTACCATCGCAGTTAGGTTGCTTATAGAAGCGACATACGCAGTTTTTGCAACCGTTAAGCCAGTCGGTGACAAGGTCACTGTTCGAGCCTTCCCAGTCCCAGTTATAGCACCCGTTTTCCACGGGATTAAATGATGTGGCATATTGTGTGCAATCACCGTCACTATACACATTGACAGTGATAGCAGCTGTGCACACAGCCATGGCGACAGCAGACAAGGCGCTTCGAAGCGAGACCATTTTGAAAAGAGGTTATAGAAGTAGTTGAGTCTTTCGAATTGTCAAGGAAAGACGAGAGAGTTTTACTGCTAGTCTGGTAGGCTTTGGAAGATGTAACTGAAGCCGGGTAGCTCATGTATTTATAGCCCCAAGCAAGATCCGTTTCCACTGTGAGCCATAGGCATTAAAGTTCTTCAAAACAGTTGCCCATAGTCCCTTGCATACTATGTACAAGTAACCTCCAGGGTTCGGTCGTCTTCCGCAAACCATTCAACTTCGGTGTGCGCTTCAATTCTTGTCAGGGATCGGCTGCTTCCCGCCAATTCTTCTAGTGGCCTTATCTCCCTGCATATACGTAATTGTCAGGGGTCGGCCCCTCACCGCCAGTAATCATTATCACACAGCCCCATAAGCTGAGCCTACCAAAGAGTCTTGCAAAGCTGAAACTTATACCAGTTCAGCCAGTATGAGTGCCTCGTGGTATGGGCGCGTCCTTTGTAGGACTGAGGTAAGCAGAAGGAAATATTTCCCTATCACGTTCTACAGACCATCGGTATCATCGTCGCTTCATCATATCAGCACTGGTCTGGTTTCTCGCCCATCTTGTCTAGCTATTTAAATTCCGACGTAGCCACTCTACGGCAAACTATCAGTACGCATCTCTCATATTCATTCCAACTTGTACCATTTTCAATTGCCAAACCACGAATATGAAGCTGTCTATTAACTCTTTTGTAGCCGCGACTATGTTAGCCGGCATATCTTCCGCAAGGCTCCAGGTTAACTATTACTGGGATGGTGCCTGCCAGAACTACGCACTCTCATTCAATCCTACTGATGGCGAGTGCTACAACTACAAGGTTATTGGAACCAACAGCGCCTACCTCACTAATTGCGATGGCAACAACGTCTGTCAATGCGTTTTTTATACCGAGTCAAATTGTCGAGGTGACGATAATCCCGTCATACTCAAGAATCCGTTCATCGATAACCACTGTGCCTCAAACGGTGGGGGTTGGGCAAGCGTCCAATGCTGGCAAGCTATCAACCCTGAAGACCTCCCTGACATTCCTATCTAAGTATGATACCTACCCTAGCTTCACGTTACTTATATTAACAAATTATGCCTTATATAGTTCGTTCAGAAAGCTATTATAAGTTATGGGATATGAGTAATACGCCTGTCAGGCTCCCTTGTATGATGAGGCCATGGATATAAGCGTCCCCAACCAGTTGCCAACCTTCCCTTAAAGGACGAAGTATTAAGGGTAGTTTTCGACCTCGAAAGAGAGTAATAATATCACCTGGAAGAGTCTGTGCAGGCACAAGACCGATCAGTCCCTGGTCTGTGCGAATCACTCGTCTACGTGCTATAAGCGTCGCTAGCTTAGGAAAGGCTTGCAGCACAGGAAGTAGCCTATATATGATCTGTGTAGGAAACGGAATGAGCCACAAGATCGGTCGCATGAACCACGTCCTGGCAGCCACGCAGTAGAAAATGATCTTCATGACCCAGACTTTATTCAGCCGGAGAATATAAAGTATCTGGAATGGGACCAACGACATCCTGCACAACCAGAACAGGACTGTCAGGTTATTGTCTTCATCTTCGAAGAGACAGCCACCAAGGAGGGTAGCTTTCTATGCAGCACAACGAGGTTCACCAGTCACGTACGCTTGGTAGATGTGCAATCCGGCCACAACGTCCCATGAAATATAAGTCTCTTGGGCATTTAGGATATCCGACATTTGTGCGGTGATGTCGTCGATGACCCCGTGATCATATCGAGGATCCATTGCCGGACCGGCACACAGCACTTCATCCACCTTCCAGCCTTCGACCTTAAGAATGCGATCGCCATCTCTCCTGAATTCATGGTAACGAGAACTTCCGGTTGCTCGATAGCGCGCCCGCTGCTCCTGCGTAAAGTCAGGATGTATGTTCCGCCAGACAAAGGCTTCACACGTGTCGCCTTCACTCCAGTCTGGAACCCAAGAAGGTAGCGGCCGGCAGTCTGGTGGTGGGATTTCTATACCGATACGATGTATGCTGAGGATGTCCAAGGTTTGATAGTACCTAAACATTTTGTTCGCCGTCTGGACATAGACGACGTCGTAATCCATTGGATATTTCGGCAATGTGAGGTCGAATCCGAAGCTCTCTACATTGTGATAGAAGCCGCGGAAGGCGAATATATGGTCTTCGGCTTGTTTCGCCTGTGCTCTTCGGGCCTGCACCAGCAGGTGGAGCGAATCGACCGTTTGGCCCTCTAGGTAGCACCGTCTCAGATAGTCCAAATTGTGTAGCTGGTTGAATCTTTGTAACCCGAGAGTAAGTCCGAGGCCGGCATCAGCAAGGTACTGGATTGCCTGAAAAATATCGGACCAAGACAATTCCATTTCGCCACACAGAACGATCGCATGACGAGAAACGAATACTTCCTGCACGATCCAAACACAGTAGAAACCAGTCCCTCTCGCGGACCGCGAAGAGGTCATACCAGACTTTGTAATGCGGAGCTGGCAATCCCCTCCTTTCTCCGCCCATGGCAAGAAGGTCTAACCTTTATATTTAAAGCGATATAATTTAATGTAACACAGAGTCCGGGGAAGAGAGGTGATTCTGTTATTGCAGCCTGATAGATTTTAGCATTATTAATCAGAGCCCCAATGAGAATGATCTACAGGACTAGGCTAAGCCAGATGAAGGATCTGCCATATAACATGAATATTATATGTAAATATGATAATAAGGCGACGGATCAGGGGGCTAAGCAATATAAACCGGTAAACGACTTCCAAAAAGCCCATCCTTATCGATCTGAACATCCATTTTATGAAAGTCGTGGAGAAGTAACCAGCATATCATACGAAAAATAAGTACGCACCAAACATCGCTAATCTCCTGCTTCTTCTGAGAGTCTACGTAAGTCCAGCAATCCTCAACATCCACTCCATCGTCTTTCAGCCCATCTTCATCGCCAGCTGGGGGACCTTCCAACAAGGTTTTAGTGCATTGGGCCCTTTGTGGATCGCTCTGAGGACCTTGACGCGTCCTTTGTCGATCCAGCTCGTTGCATAACTTCAAAATGACCATCTCACGGACCCAAAAGATGTACAAATCCATCAAGAGAGCGTGCTTTTCTCCGGAAGATGCTGAATCGAGCCGTTGGAGTTTCTGAAATATCGCTCTGTGGTATTTATTAGCCAGTTGCGGTCTATTGATCCGATGAGCTTTCGATGACTGGTCGGCGAAAATAAGAAACCCTTCCTTTGTCAAAGCATCCTGGAAACAGTTTTCGACTGGACCATAATCGGTGTCTCTTAAATTAAGCATACTCAAAATCTCTTGGAGGTGAACACGCAAGACAGACCTAATAACAGGCTTCTTTTTTAGAAACACGTCGCATTTCTCAATGGCAGTGTGTAGTGCGTTTATGAGAGCACAGGAGTACAGTCTCGGCTCTTCTGTTCCTTGTCCTGGTTCGTGGTGTTCCGTTACAAACTGATCTTGCCATTCTTCCTGGGCTTGTCGGGCTTCAGGATCACTGATCTTCTGCTCGGACTCAATGAAGTTGTTCTCAATCTCGTCAGCTCCCTTGATTATCATGCGGATCTGATCGTTATCCGTGAACATTGCCTCCGCATTCCGGGACTCGCCTTGAGCCTCTTGTTCTTGATATTTAGAGGCCTCATCTAGGACAGACTTGTAAGCGACCAACATCGCCCGGAGGGAGAAGGACTTTCGATCCCAATGGTGGATGGTAGGGTTGGGGAGCATCCGGAAAGCTGTTCCCTTTATTTGTAATACAGCACCAACCATGCCAAGCATCTCGAATGCCACTGAAATTAGATTAGCGTAGGATCATATTTGGATAATCAAGGAAATATACCAACACACCTGGAAAAAGATGACTATACCGTGTATCTTCGACGGATTTTGAGAAGTAATTAACTGTCTTGGTATTACAGCCAATGACCTTTAAAGTCTCTGCCATGGCAGCAAAACTTGCGAATTGAAGTGTTCCAATGTCTTTTGGTTCTTCAGCGTATATTTTGAAGTTTCTCGGGCGAAAAATAGTCGGACAATATCCAAAGCATAGTTCCTTAACATCATCGGCTGGGATAATGCGGTTCTCCTTAAACCAGGTTTGGCCCGTCTTTTGGAAAGAGAAAGTAATACCAAGGTCGTCAATATTAGCTCCTGTAACAAGAAACCCATTGCCCTGCGCACGATACCGGTTTTCGTTTCGGTTGAATACCTTCCAGTGAATGCCGAGCATAGCAATAATCTCAACTATGTGGCAAATGGTTGAAGTGGCATAAGGCTTCTTCATATGCTCCGGCATGGTGTCCCATGATCTCTTCTTCTTTTGCATACCTACAGTGAGAGTATGCAAGCTATTCGCATCTTTTATATCGAAATTACCCACGAGCGGCGTGTGTGAGGGTCGGTTACGCCACTCATTGTAGGGGACATTATAGCCGAAAAACATTTCTGCCTGCCATTGTCGAGATTCCCTCTCCATCCGCTGTACCGCCATAAGGAGTGTGAGCCATGTTACAAGCTCGTTATCGGCTGTGCGGATGGCCTGACGCGTCTCCCCGGCATTGAGGCATCTAATTCGTTCGTCATATATATCTTGATTCCACGTATAAGTCTTCTGATAACTGTCTTGCGTTCCGACCATATATGTGATTTCATGGCGGCAAACTTCTTGGGTCTTTTCATCTTGAAGAGGAAGCCTGCCCAACCCGGTAAACCTGGACCATACAGAGCATTGTAAGTATCTTAGAATACTTTTCTCCTCTTCCTCTCCATGAAGACCAAGGGGCCCCCTTGTGTTACTCGGGGCTGAAACGAATATGACTGGTGTCTGGAACTCAACTTCGAAACGAAATTCAAACAGCCGCAATCGGCGGTGAGTAAAATTTGACCATTTACCAATCACCAATTCCTTGCATGAGGCATAACCGGTTGCGGAAGCATAGTACTGCTGGAGGGCCTGGAGAAGGGCTATGAATAGAGCAACGGTTGAAATGGCGAGAGCGACGCATGCGATGATAATATCATTGTTGGTGTCCCCCGTTGGAGCGTTTGTTATTCTGGTGGAATTCATGATGTCCCTGATTTGATGAGTGTCAGAACACGATTTAATGATTGCAGCGGTATAATAATGGTACTAGTCAGCTACTGACACTTCTAGATGAATGAGAGTACACGAGCCAGGCTGTTGCGGTGCATTTGGCTGAGTTAAGCACTTCTGGGGGGTTTTATTTTATTGTGTTCCAGTGGTTGCTACAACCTCACAAGAGCCCATTGAGTAAATGACCAGGTCCTTAATTGGAAAGGAAACGTATTTGTCCACAGGGATACTGCGTAGGCTGAAGTAGCTTCCTACACCGCATTCCCCTCCAAACTCTAAATATATTGCAAGAAGGGTACCTGTCTTATCCACTTACGAAATGTCAAGGTTATAAGCCATCGTTCTTTCGGGTCAAACGCTCCCTTGACTACTTGATGCGCCACGGAGAACCAACATATCAAAGATTCCCCACCATGGCTTGCTATTACCCCCGTTATCTGCACTGATCACATACCAAGTGGGCGGGAAGCTCCGCCTCCGTCCCCACGAAAGCTCAGCGCCATTCACTTTATGAAAATGTCTGACCTCCGTAGCGGCACGGAATGACTAGCAGAGAGCCGATCGCGTGACGGCTTGTGGCTGGCAGGCAAATGTGAGTAAGAATTTGAGTGATGCGGAAGGAATTGTGGCACGGCAGTGATAAGGCCAGACGCGTAATATTCGATTCTGTCTTTTGCCTAGGCTCAGTTATTATAACTAATAGCTACTACTGCGTCTATATTATATTCTTATAAATTCAATATATAAGTTTAGTAAGTATAGCCTTGTTATAGCATAGGTATAAATACATTAGTTAAGCTTATTGATACTTCTCTGGGTATAAATAAGGTCTTAGAATATTATATGTTCTATTTACCCCTGTTAATAACTATTAATTATAGTACTATTCTATATAATTTTTCTATATAATTTAAAAATAGCTGCTGGTAAGAATACCAAGGTAAATAAGAGAGACTGAAGTAATGAGAATGTTATGAAAAGATGGTATACTTTTAAAAAGAACGGCTTCGAAGTTCACCAGGCATGTGACGCTAGGGTCTACATCTGCATTCGTCGTAAGAGTGAAAAATACGAGTTCAAGTCTACTGACAAAGCTGTCGCTAATGGAGTACGGCAGGATGAGCAGCGAATTCAGCGGCCAGCCGAAATCGTCAAATAATCACCGTCTCGGATATTTCGCCAAGGTGTTGAGGCTGTCTTTCGAGGTAGTCTTGGGACCCAACATTCTATGACCACTCATGGCGATAAGGATACCGCGTTAAACAAGAAGAAACCTCACGTCTCCCTTCAGGTGAGGAAACTTTGCAACCTCAGTATCCGACATTTCAAATGTCCCAAGCCGCTCATACCGGTCACCCGACAACCCAACCAAGCAAACAACCAAGCCCTCGACCGATTTACCCTTACGGAGAACCGGAAGGACAAAAACCTCTATCACTTGTCTATCAGAAAGCTGAAAGTCTGAGCGTAAATAAATCTTGACAGGCGTGTCCTCCGTTGCATTCTGATTCAACTTGCGACCTGCTTCAACCAACGACATCGGGTCCTCGAACCGCACGCCTCTTTCTAAATCCGCAAACACCCTCTCGGCTCTCTCTTCCGCCTTACGCTGCCGACGACGTATGTCCTCTTCGTGTGCCATTTTCTCGCGTACCCTCGCGGCCTCTTCCCGACGAATATGTTCCGCGAAGAAGTAGGGATAGAGGTACATGGTCCAGCAGTTGAAGCAGAATCTGACGAAGAAATAGAGGGCAGCTCCGACGGGGACAACTACAATAGCAAGGCCAGCTATGGCAGCGGCAAGACCAATCGCAAGACCGAGGGCGGCGACGGCCAGGCCAAGAGCGACAAGGGCCAAAACCAGGAGGATCGGGGTGCCGATGACGAGTAGGACCCAGCGAAGATATGATTTCCATATGTGGCTAATTCTTGGGGCTATCCACGTACGGAACCTAGAGGCTCTCTTTCTGGCGACTGTGATTGTGGCTGTGACGTTGACTTCGAACTGTCCTCGGCGCTGTGATGGTCAGCTTTGTTGTCGAAATCATCAAGGAGGGCGAGTGAGTGACTCGCTTACCGATTGGGCGTACTCAAGTTCCTTTTGGATCTTTGATTGCGTCAGTTAAGTCTCATCCATAAGTAACTCCGTAGAAACTGTACTCACAATCGACGCCTGTTCGACCCCAGCTTCCCTCGTCAGTATTCGATGATCGATTCCCCCGTCAGACGACGTCAGAACCGAAGCCGGCAACAAGATTCCCTCCATTCTCAACGCCTCTCTGACATTCCTCCCAGTCGTATTCCCACTGAGCTCTGCGTCCTCGAGCTGCAACCCCTCTATAACTCGTACCAAACTGGTCGAGGTCCTCTCCAAGTCCCCTGTCTTGAGCCAGATCCCACCTTCCACCTTAGGGTTAGGGTTAGGGTTAGGG
>JABFEY010000129.1:0-104447 GCA_013618495.1 Fusarium longipes
CACCACCATCTTCTGCCCCCCCCAGGTGTGCGCCCCCCCCATCCTCTGCAACTCTACCACTACCACCTACCATCAGACGGTCCATGTCTACGCGGCTCTCAACCTTGTCGTGCTAGTTCCATGCCGCTTAGTCCGGCCCCGACGCTGTCCACACACCTCACTAAACCTCCATGGGACAAGTAACCCAAAGAGCCAAGGCAGTCGAAGCGACAAGGTCAGGTCAGGTCAAGCAAACCGAACTAAGAGAGTTTCGTACCTTGGTTTTTTTTTAATTGGGGCCTGGCCTGGGTTCTGAGGGAGAGGCAACTGGACAGAACACTCAAAACCACCTGCTCCCCGCAGCCTTCTTATCCTCGATTCCTTTCAGCATCTCCACCAGCTCTGATTGCTGTCAACGAGTTTATGACCACCCAGAAGAGACTGATCGATTGACTAACTATAGTATCATCAGCAGGAAAGCCTTTGTTGTTTTTTGTCATTTTTGTTGGTTCAATTGTTTTGCATTTTCTCTTCTCTTTTGATGTCTTGAAATCCTCCCTCTCATCATCAACTCGACGAAGCTCATAATCCGACGACACTCCCCAACGTTATCTCGGAAACCACCTGCAGTATCACTTGATTGTGATACCTTGATCTCACACAACCCAACCGTCAAATCAATTACCGACTGTTCCGGTCCTTTTGCTCTGTTGCTGGAATATTGCCAGAGCATTTTCTCCGTCGTTAGAGTCGACAAATCTGTTTGTTTCTCAGGGTGCGCATTGATCAATCAATCGTGTAAGTTGTGCCACTAACACCACTGAATTACACTGCACTGTACTCCCTGTAATCAAAACACCACAGCGTTACCCACAGCGAAAGCACAGCCCCTCCGTTTATCGCAACAAACGAAAATGCGATTAAAAAAAAACTTCATCATTACCCGTTTTCATTCCCATCATTGGAAACAATCCGTGCTTATCTCTTGGCTTTTCTCTAATTCATTTTCTCTTGTTTTTTTTTTTTTTTGTTTCTGATTGTCTCTCGTTTAATTATGCATCGCCACAAAAGTTCCCTGTTTCTCAACCATGCTAATCAGTACCTTCCCCGTTATTAGACCTGATCTCGATCAACTCCTGCCTTGATCTTCATCGAAAGCGCTAGGAGCAAAAACTCCATCACATCGAACGCAACGACAACCTTGTTCGCGCAGCTTCTTCCAATCTCATCTCGCTCGAGACGAGAACCTCCATCAACCTTATTTACCCTTAGTTGACTCTTTTTTTACCTCGGCGTGGTGAAGCTTCTGGAAATACTTTCCTGCTTCCACGGATAACCTCCTCCCCCCCCTTCTTCTCCCCCTAACCTCACATACAACCTCGGGAATGCCTTACACGCCGCCCTCACAACGATCTCCCGCATCGTCAGCTTCTACCTCACCCGTAGCGAGCCGGCGGTCGTCGCTACAATCGAGTCCGAGACCCAGTCTGCCACGATCTGCTTCATATCTTACCAAGCATCGACGAACACCTTCAGCCTCTGCTCTTAGCGATGGATCGACAGGGACGCTGACACCGCAGGGAACATCGGATGACCTTAAGAGTATGGGCACAGCAGTTCCTTCAAGCGTTCGTCAATCACCACCGCCCGTGACAGACGAGCGCACTATGCCTATGGGTGCTATCATCTCGCCACCCGATTCTGCCTCCTCCGGTAGTGACGATGAGGGGCAAGAACCCCAAATTCGAGGTCGAAAGCTCGACAAGGCTCTACGAGACGCCGTCAGCCAAATCCCCATGCAGCGCTCATCATCTCCCCAACGATCACAGACCCAGCAGCAAGAAAGCACAGAAACATTACAGCTTCGCCCTCGCAAGGATGGCGTGCACCTCAGCTTCAGCACAAGTGCACTTGGTGACCTCGCCAAGGGACGCAAGATGGGACACGTTCGATCAGCTACGGAACCCAATGCTGGTCTAAGCAAGTCTGATAACTCACAGCCAGTATCAGAGGAGGAGACCGATGAGGACTTGCTTAAGAAGCCTCAAATGGTGCGCAAGAAGTCTGGTGAGCTTGTCCGACCTGCACTCCGTCCTTCTTCGCGACGTCGCCCCTCAAGCATGCCCGGTACCCCCATCTTCTCCAAGGCTGTTCACTTCGATTCACATCTCGAGCACGTCCGACACTTCCTGCAAGTGGACCGACCTCTTGCCGTGAGCGCCGGCTCTTCACCAATTGACAGCTACGAGAGTGATACCGAGTACCCCTTCCCTGGCAACGGCAAGCAGACTGCCCGCGCTCCTCCATTCGAGTGGGAGATTCTCACCACAAACTTCCCTCATGACTCTGCGGCTCGTAAGTCGTTGCCGGTTCGACTCGAGAAGGTTTGGCTCTCGGCCGACCAAAAGACTCTTTTGGGTTCCGTGGCCGTCGCCAACATTGCTTTTTCCAAGGCCGTTACATGCCGTTTCACTCTGGATTACTGGAAGACCACCTCGGAGGTCGCCGCTGACTACAGCCACGAGATCCGCCCTCGGGAAACACCACTTGGCCATGACCGCTTTACCTTCTCCATCAAGCTCGCTGATACAGCTAACCTCGAGTCCAAGACCCTATTCCTTTGCATACGCTACAGCGTCAACGGACAGGAATACTGGGATAACAACACAAACTCTAACTTCCAGGTCGACTTCCGCAAGAAGCATCTGCCCATGAATGGCAAGAACAATTTCCAGGGCGCTTCTTCTCGGCCGGCCAACGGTCTCCCCCGGAGCAGCCGACGCACCAGCAGCGCCAACGTCCCTCGACCCAAGTCGATGCCTGCTGGCTTCGGTGAGTTTGACGGTGATGCAAAGCTTAGCTTTGATCAGCCTATCCACGAGTATCTCGGCGAGTCTGAGAACAGCACTGGTGGTCTTCGCCTCAAGTCCAAGTCGGCTGGAAACCTGGCCAGTGATAACATCTCCAAGGATTTCGGCTCACCCAGCGGCCTCGCCTTCTCTAACCGCTACGACTTTGGTGCTTCCCTGAGCGCTGCTGTCCAGGCTGCCAAGGAAAAGGAAGCCTCTCAGGACAAGGATGGACTTTACATGAAGGCCAATGTTCGGAGTTCCAAGCCCACCCTTAACGTGCCTCAGCCTTCCAACAACGCTAAGAGCCAGACAACGGCTACCGGAGCTACATCTCCCAACTCGACAATCTCCAGCTCATCATATGAGGAACTGGTTAACAAGTACTGCTTTGTACGTGCCCCCGAAGTTCGCCCTGCTTCACCCATCGCTTCTGGTGCTCGTCGCCCATCCCTTGTGCGCCAGAATCGTAGCATCATTCACCCAGCCCACCGGGGTGGCACGGCAACCCAGAAGCAAAATGAAAGAGTTGGTTACTAACAGTCTTCCTACAGTTTGGATCAAAGCAGTCGAGTCCCAACATGAATGACGGTACCCTTGGTAGTGCTCGCTACGACGGCGCTACCGGTGGTCACCACCGCCATACAACCTCGCTTGGAAGCCCGAACGGATACAGCCATCACGCCGGCCCCGCAGCTCACCATACCCTTCAATTGGGTGGTGCCTTGAGCCCACCATCGGGCCCTTCAACACCAAAGGATGGGTTTCGTGCCAACAGCACCTCGCCCACCCCGAGACCCTCTGCCACAGTGAGGTCGGCTTCACCGGCCTTTATGACCTTTGATGGTACACCTTCTAATGATCTGTCGTACCACGTCCAACAACAAATGATGGATCGATTCCCCTGGTCGGGTGATGGCCACGCAGCCACAGCGATCCGAGGCTAGGGTCATGTCACCGACCGTAGCATGAAGATGGACTTTTTTCTGATCCACCGATAATACTAAACCAAGACTGAATTGCTTTCAACACTATAATACACCTCACACACTAAAGGCTTCAAGGCACCAACGTTACTTGTCGCCCCACATCACTACTCTACCTGGCTATTTGATCCGAATCAGCACAAACCTTGGATCAGCGATTGATCACTGGAATGCTTACGGCTTACGGCCACAACTGTTTGGCGTTTACGGAATTGAACCTGTGCAAGCCTGGCATGGCGCGCCGGGCATTCGCATTGGAGTTATGGGAGTTGTCTTTTACCTGCTAGTTCTGTCTTTCCTCTTTGCTATAGCGGAACACCACCGCCTTTGTTTCTGCTGTTTTAATCATCGGTTCCTTATCTGTCTGCCACCATCTTTGGCTGCTCTCCGTTGAACGGACAGAGACAGTCTTAATATGGATCGGGTGCGCAACAGAAGGACCTTGCTTTATGTGTTTTTATGCAGAAGTTGAAGAGCGAAGCCTGGTTTTACGCGTGTCACGATGTCTCCGAGAGTGCGTTCTTTTGGTGCGCCTACAACGATGACTTGATTGATTGCGAAGACTGTACAATGGCGCAAGGGGAAAGGGAAATGATTGATTTGGGAATGGAAACAAAAAGTTTGCTTCCTTGCGAGGAATGCAATGAAGGGAATTGTGTATTTTTTGGAAGGAGGAGTTGGCCACTACAGATATAAATTATACTATACACAAAGCTGCCAGAATGCAATGCAGGTACAGCCTAAGAGAATCATTTGCACCTCTGCCATGAAATTGTTTACCGTGATAAATGTGAATGTGTATTGAGTTTGTGAGACACGATGGTGAGCCGTGATGAGACGGGGATGAACAAAGTAAAAGACGGAGACGGCCGCTCGCTAATCTTGGCTTGCGGTAACGGAGCGCCACCGTTGTTGTTGATTGGCCAGATCGTATCATCAGACTTTCTTATCAGCCGTCTTATCAACACTCTCAACACATAGTAGACCTGCTTTTGATATGGGGCTTGATGGATGTGAATCAGTCAGTAATGTGATTAATAAAGAGTTATGTAATAGTTGGAGATGGACTGTTTAGATCAATGAGGCTTTGTTAGATGGTGTAGTTCTTATTCCAGACTCATGTTGATTGGTCTGTTGGTTTACCAGGTATCACTCAGTGATTCCTAGGTATGGATCGTCAGTCCACAGGGCTGACGTCACATGCCACCTCAGCTCGACTCAGCCCAGTCCCAGTTCAGCTCCAGCTCCTACTCAAGCTCAAGCTCCATCAACAGGCGTCAAAGCCAAACATTACCAAAAAATAACCTTTTTTCTTCTAGTGACCATCCAAACAAAATGTCCTCCCGCGGCCTTCCAGAAGTCCTCTTCAAAAAAGTTGACGAATACGTCGACTCTCTGGCCCCTCAGATTCAACCCCGCATCACGTCAGAGCTCGAAATCTTTCAGCAAAAGACAATCGATAGTCTTGAGGACAAGGTCGTCGACGCCTTTCGGTCTTTATTCGACAAGGACAAGAAATCTTCCGACAGCAGAAGCCTCGACGATAATGCCCCCGACGCTTACGGTGGACAGTCGCTGCCCTTTGCTGACGAGATTGCAAAGCTGACCCGAAGCTTTACCAAAATTACTGACGAGGCGGGCGATGATCTAAGGGATATTTTTGACATTACTGAGGGTCGCGGTGGTGGAGATGATGATACCCGGTCGCGTGGAGGGGGTGATTTTTCTCGAGGCGGTGCAAAGGGTTTCCTTTCGTTTGCGATGGATGCTGTGCAGGATCACCTCGAGAACAACAGCGGTAGAGGTTCGGGCGGTAAGGGCGGCTTTGAGCTCGATGGTCTTTTGGGAGTGCTGAGCGGTACTGTCAAGGACGCAGCGCGCAACCCCGAGGAAAAAGCCCGTCTCATTAGTCCCGAGATCAAGGAACAGGTCGGCCTCAAGCTTCGTGAACAACACGCTCCCATCGCTGAGCAATTCACACGCATCGCTCTCGATCACATCAAGCGCTGGCTTCGCGGGAACACGAGCACCAAGGATCTGGGTGACGGTGTCAAGGGTGAGATTGAAGACCAAGTCAAGGATCTCGTCAAGGGTCTTGGAGGGCTTTTCGGAAACAAAAAGTCCAACGAGGGATCCGCTAGAGGCTTTGGCGATAATGATCGCGATCTGAGCCGCGCTGACGGAGAGGGGGAGAGCGGCGGTTTCTCAAAGGTCATCAGCGACAAGCTCAGCACAGGAATCGCAAGGGTCCACCGCGAAGTCCGTCTCGAATTCCGCAAGATCCTCGGCGGTATCGAGAAGCAACTCTTTGAGCTTCTGCCTGATCAGTTCCAGAGGCCCCTCGAGAAGATTCTCGGCGGCAACCCTTTCGACTCCCAGCTGGACCGCGACGCTGGGCCGGGACACTCTGCGGACCGCGGGTTCGGGGACGACATCAAGGCCAAGCTGGTCAATAAGATCCGAGGCCTGGTGCGCAAGGTGCAGGAAACGCTGCGTGAGAGTATCCTCGGCGTCGTCAACGGCGGGCATCGCAAGTTTGAGCGGGAGAGCTGGGTGTTTGTGCAGAACATGGTGGAGCAAAAGGTGCAGAAGTACCTACCCAAGGTCAAGATCTCTGTGCCTGATGATATCGGCAACGAGGGTGTTAGCGTTGGAGCGCCTTCTGCTGCGAACCTTGGTGGTGCTAATTCGCCTGTGCCGGCTTCGCAGGGTGGTCATTCGGGGGGTTATTCGGGGCAGCAGGGCGGGCAGTATGAACAGCAGCCGTATAACCCTCCTTCGCAGTTTCAGCAGGGTCACCGACCGAATGATCAGAGTCAGGACTACAGACCCCAACAGAGTCAAGATTACAGGCCCCAGGGTCAAGACTACAGGCCTCAAGGTCACAATGACTATAGACCACAGGGACAAGATGAGTACCGACCACAGCATGGCCAATCTCACCAAGAGTACAGGCCTTCACACCAGGAAGGTCATCGTACCGACGAGTACAGACCTCAACAGCATCAATCGCAGCAGGATTACCGTCCTGACCAGTACCCCCCTCCGCCCCAGCAGCACCAATCCGGTGGTTACAACCAAGGATACCAGCAAGACCAAGGATATGGACAGAACAGAAGATATGACCAAGACCAAAGCTACGACCAAGGCCAAGGATACGGAAATAATCCCCGTTACTGAGGAGAGTGACTCTGGTATCTACCACAGACGGATATGACCACGTCTGGTAGGAAGTAGTACCACATTGCATCTATATGGGCATTCCAATACCGCGATATAGATTTACACAGCGTTAGATTCGGCAAAGCCAAGCGTCAGGGAATGCTAGGTAGAGAGCTTCATAGAATGATGAATGACGAATGAACAAACTATAACCCACCCACGCTCCTCAGCGTCCACATATCCCTCTTCCCTCCTTGATGGACTAGTACTTTAGGCATTCTCTTTATCGTCTTGTCTAAGCCCCTGCCGACAAAGCCAAGATAGTCGCGTTCCGCACAATACCGAGACCCTGGATTGCCACCCCACAGCGCATCATGTCGTGATACCATCAGATCATCAAATCTTGCCAAAAGATAAAAGACTAAACCAGGAACCCCTTGCCCTCTAAAACGACACCCCTTGGAATCCAGGGTCCAAAACCCACCATGTGAAAAAGTCTCCTTCAACACCGTCCTTATTCTCCAGCCCCCCCTGCATCATGAATATCTCTTCTTCTTCTTTGTTCATCCCATCCTTTATCCCGGGACCGCAATATCACATGGGTTAGAAACTTGGGGGTGGTCTGATTCCTCGCGGGATTACGTAGGAGAAAAGTTGGCGATTGACCATGATATGATCCGGGCACGTGCAGAGTCCGTTTCGTCAGAACGGCATGATTTAGATATGGCATTTGAAGTTTTCTTTTTCTTAACCTCGGTAGTTTGGGGGAGGAGAAATGAAGTCTCGTTTAGCCCCGGACTTGGCCATGATATGATGCGGAAAGTGTATAACGGTCTTTTTCTAGACCACACGGTTAGTTCGGGAGTGGCTACACACCCCCGTTCAGGGTCCTGGACCCTTTATGTGTGGTGGGGAGTACGGAGAAGGATGGTGAGAAGATTATGATGCGATTGTGCATACTGATATTGTTTAGACGGTAGTCGGGGTTCACCTCATCGTGGTGCTTTGGTGTTGGTGTTGTTGTGAAGTGTCTCTCGGGGGAATGGAAGGGAACGGTAGTCTTGTTCACTTTGTTGCTTCTGCTGCACAAGTCAAGATAAGTGATAGAAGCGCTGAACATGTCTGTTAAACAATTGAGTTACCAGTTGACACTGAGGGAGACGCTCTTCCATCAAAGTTTAAGTGATGACATCTCATCAAGAGAAGGCATATCGACAATTGACCCTCGTTCATCAACAGTGCTCTGTATTCTTGCTTCGCGAACCACTGAACACGCCCATCTCCCGAGTCTCCTGTCAAGTCAAATAGTCATTACATTCATATTTACAGCTTTACTTGATCTAGTATTACCCAGTTCTTTGACCAAACTCCAAACATAACCACAAAAAGACACCCAACGTTACAGACAGTCTTCTCACCTAACAACCCACAAACCCCCATTCCCATAAACCTGATCCCTCATCTCCAAAGCCTCACTCCTCACACCAACCCAATGCGACGGAATCCTATCCAGCCCACCCTGCACAATCCCCGACGCATCCCCAAGCCTCTCCTTGAACCCTCTATCGCTCTTGGCCGCCCTCGTAGCGGAGAGATTCACTTCAGGTCCCCATGCGTCCCTCCCTAGACTCGCCGTCGTGGTCATCACGTCTCGAGAGTGCTCCTCCACAATGTCTTGGGTAGGCATCGTCGTAGATGCAGCGTGCAGGTAGCCCATCAGCATGACCTTCATCTTCATGTCAAAGAACAGCGTGTCTTCGAAATCGTGAAGGATGTGAACGCACACTTTGTTCCGCTGGACTACACCCGGTGGCGCGTTTCGTAAAGGTGCAATCGTCACGATGGCTTCGTGCCAGTCGTCGTCAAAGTCTTCGGTCGGTGTGTTGTTGGCGGGTACGACGCGCGCCCACGCTGCGAATACACCGCCCATGCGCATCTTCACATCGTCTCCGACTTCGCTCAGATTCGCCGTCGGGATACCAAGCTCCCTTGTCGAAATCCCCGTGCCACGAACAACTTTGCCGGCAAACTTGTACGGGAACGGTGCCTCGGGACCTTCGTCGTTGCCGATGATGTGCAACGGGGCATCGAGGCCGCCGCCCGGGACTAGAGGATCATACCGTCCAGCTTTTCCGTTCTTCCACGTCTCGCTGACGGCGTTTCCCAAGCCTGTTTTGTGATACGCTGTATGTGCGACTTTCTTGATGGCTGCGTTTGACGGTGTGAGCCGTTTGGCTCCCTGCTCGACTACTGCGCCTGCAACACCTGTGTACTTCTTTGCAACCTGCGAGCCGATCGTCGTGGCGACTTTGATGCCCATTTCCAGAGGCATGGTGCTGAGACTTGATCCGCGGACGGTGCTAACGTCCGTGGACGTACTCGCTATGCGAAAGACGGGACTTCCGCAGAGGATTTTCTTGTTATCCTCACCGGCGCAGACGACGAGACGGAAGTACCCATCCGTCGCGGCCGCGGGGATACGTACGATATGCGTCTCTCTTGGGATGTGGTTCTTCAACTTCCCTGAAGCCTTCTTGACGAAGCGTTTAAAGTCGCGTTGGATGCCGCGCTCGTCGGCTTCGGGGAGATGTTCGGCGCTCGTCTTGCTAGCAGGCGTGACGTTGAGCCAAGTTCCCGTCGTGCCCATCAGTGCTTTGAGGGACATGCCCACGTTCCCAGAGTAGCCCTTCTGCTGCATCCATATCGTCCTGGTAGGCGGGAGCGGCTCATCTGAGAGGATGGTAATGGGCACTGACGTGGCAGGACCGCGATACCAGATCAAAGCATGGGAGTGACGGATGATGCTGAAATGCTTATTCGACTCGGCGGGATGGCTGATGAGACCACCCGCAAAGTACTGCGCTTCTCCCAGCGCGGCCTTCCATTTCGATGAATCCTTGGGTTGTTCCTCTTGTGACGACAATGCAGCTGAGAGGGCTGAAGAACTCTTTACACGACGAATCTCATGCGCTGGAGTTAGATCGTTTGACAGCGTTGGACTGAGTCCTGGACTCAACGATGCGGGAGTGGGGATGTCATCGACGACAAAGTCAACTTGGTGAGTCCCTCTTGGATCCAAGAAACCAGACTGCTGCGGTGCATGAGCACCGGTGAGGTTTGTAGCAGAGCGGACAGGTCGCAGAGGTCTTGGGGGAGGAGGAGGAAGCAGGGAAGGGTTGTAGGAGTTTGAAGGAGTATATGAGCTTGGGGAAGGGCAGTACGTAGCAGAAGAGGGGTTATACGACTCAAATGGAGGGGGAGGAGGGGGAGGAGGATTGTATGAGTTTATCGACGGTGATGGACACGGAGAAGTAGTAGAAGCAGACGGAGTTGCTGGCGGTGCGTATGCGGAGCCGAATTGCGACGGAGGGTAAGCACTGTACACGGGCGGCGGAGTAGGCGGCGGCGCAACGGGCCTCCGGAGGAATTGCGGAGGGTCGGGATGTTTTTTCTCCATTTCGGAAGGTGATGGAAAATAAGAATTCATTTTGTTTTTCTTGTTTTATTTCGAAAGGATTATTATTTAGGGGAAAAAGGTTTGATGGAAAAAAGATATTCAGGGAGTTGAGGTATGTAATTCAGATTAGATACGTACGATACAATATACGTTTGAGTGGGAGAAATTGCACCGTGTGGCTGATCAGGGGTTAATATTAAACACAGTATCCATCTCCAAGACTTAAATTGTTTGATATGGGGAAGCGAAATATGATGCGGGTATTTATAGATTACTTGTCATTCATGGTTTATTTATGCTTATCTTTAAATAGATTTTCTTTCTGTATCTTTTCTTTGTTGGGACCACAGCGTTTAAGCTGCAGACACCAATGCTTCCATCTCTTCCAACTCCCTGGGAACATCTGTCAAGTTCTCATGTCCAGTCTCAGTGACAAGAATGTTGTCCTCAATACTATTGACAGCGGTTAGCAAATTGCTTCGATAGCGCGACGGTGACCACCAAAAAACTTACCGGACTCCACCAACATCCCAGTACTTGTCCAGGACGTCCTTGTTGATGAACTTGCTGTGCGCGGGGTCCTCGAGATAAGGATCGATGATGAACTTGCAAAAGTAGATCTAGTATCGTCAGCCACTATTCCAAGCTTTCAGTCTCAAAACACTTACACCAGGCTCGACGGTGACAACGCTGCCTGCAGGGAGCTTGCCTCGCACGCGCAAGTATCGGAACAGCTTATCCTTGTCGGCAAAGTTGGGGTTGCCGCCTGTGTCGTGGGTGTCCATGCCGAGGTAGTGACCCAGACCGTGAGGCAGGAAAGCAGCACTGGTACGAGCCTTGAGGATCTCGTCTTTGTCACCCTGGAGAATACCAGCCTCGAGCAGACCATCAATGGCAATCTGGTGAGCAAGAACGTGCACATCATCCCACAAAACGCCCTCCTTGAGAACGTCTATGCACGCCTTTTGCATCTTGAGAACGGTCTCGTAGATGTGGCGCGATTCCTTGGTAAACTTGCCTGACAGGGGGAATGTTCGTGTCTGGCAAGTTAGTTTAGTTGGAGACCAGAACATCATGCGATGCACTCACAATATCGGCAGCGTAGTTGTTGTACTCGCAACCAGCATCCATCAACAGGTTAAGCTTGCCCTCTGTAGGAGCATCGTTTCCGACATAGTGCAGAGTAGCAGCAGCTCGTCCAGCGGCAGCAATGGGGTCATACGACATCTTCTTGCAACCGTGAGCGAAGCATCGCTCGTAGAAAGCAGCCTCCAGCTCCTGCTCGTTCTTGGCAGCCTTTGCCTTGGCAAAGACAGCACGGTGTCCGATGCCCGAAATGTAGTTGGCCTTTCGCAGCATGGCAATCTCGTACTCGTCCTTGACCACACGCGACACCTCGATGGCGTTCTTCAAGACGTCAAAGTTCTTGTTGTCGAACTCGATGAAAGATACATGGTCCGAGACTTGCTTGGCGATGGCAAAGGCGGAGGACTTTGGGTATTCGGCGCCGAGGTGGGCGAGGGTCGCGTTGAGCTCGGTGGTCAGCTTGACCTCGTCGACGTCGTACTTGGCGAGGGCTTCGTCGATGCTAACGGGAAGACCGGACCAGATAACGTCATCGGGGTTGATGGGGGGAATGAAGAGGATGGATTTGGAGGATTGGATGTCGTAGACGAAGTGGCTGTCGGGGAGGTTGCAACCGGTGAGGTAGTAAAAGTATCGACGCTGGCTGTTTTTACAGATGATCAGAGCATGTTTTTGTATAGATAAGGACCTAGGATGACGCACCGGAAGGGCTCGGGCTCGTCGCTATCCTCCATCATGCGAGTCAATTGACTCTCGAGGTAGATGATACCGTTGGCATCGGGGATGTCTTTGCGAATGAGGTCGACAACGCGCTTGGCATGGGCTTTGCCTGGGTATTTGCCCTTGAGGACAGCTTCATAGTTTTCAGCGACCATCTTGGGTGAAGAAGCTCTAGATGTTTCGAGGCCGGGTGTTTTCGTCAAGGTATGTAACGCGCGGGTCGCAGATATCTCGAGTCTACGTCGCGTAGTCCAAGGAGAATGGAATGTTGTTGACAAAGAACAAAAACGAGGATTAAGGTGGGATCTGGATAGCGACAGAGATAAAGATAACCCCGCTATGGGTATGGACCTCGGAGTCTTTGTTATGACGGAAGCCATTCACGAAACAGGAAGCTCCCGCCGTTTTAGTGTTCGCAATTCACTAATCGCCTGCCCGTTACAGGTGGCTTCCAGGGTCTTGAAGAAGTGGGGGCGGCTGTTGGCGGCTTGTGCAGGGTCAAACCTCCACTTGGAATGGGTTGATAGATGGGAATAAAAACCAGATGATGAAAGATTCCATGACCCAGAAATGGATCTTGAAGGACGGGTTATTAATTAATCCACTAAACCCATGTTAACTGACACTAACAATGGTTGTAAAAAAAAAAAAAGGAATGTATTAGAAGCTGCAAAGAAGCTATGTACAACGAGCCCTGTTTCCATACCTAGGCCAATAAATGCGTAAATTCACAAGAAAAACAAAATGCAAGTCTAGTTCAACTCAATTGAGCTTGATCATGCTTATTCAGAAAGAAAGTCAAAGATGGCGTTGTAAGTAAAAGTGTGAGAGTATCCAAAGTTCAGTCCGTGTCCAGCACCGGGAACAACAGTCGTGTTGAACCGAGAAGCTTGAGTGAAGAACTTCTTGGAGTAGTCGAGCAACGAGGGAAGCTTGACGCCTACGCTGGTGGTCGAGTAGCAGTTGTCACCGCAGAACGGAATGTCGCGTGCTATAGAGTCTGTCAGTATATGCTGGATCGTTTACCAGGAAATAACTTACCACCTGTCACAATCTGAACTGGGCCGGGATATGTGTTGTTCACGCTCGCAGGTGCACCAAGAGTCAAAAGCTCACCGGGTGTAACAGGCTGGCCCTTCTCAAAAGCAACCTCCAGCAACGCAGGATCAAAGTCACCCTCGGAGAAGAAGTTGATCTGCACGCCCACGGTCGAAGCGGGAGCGAGATATCCAGGAGGGTAGACGGATGAGTTGACGACAGGGACAAAGTTGGCTGCGAGGGCGAACCAGGGCAGGTAAGCGGTCGC
This sequence comes from Fusarium longipes, assembly GCA_013618495.1. Lineage (NCBI taxonomy): Eukaryota > Fungi > Ascomycota > Sordariomycetes > Hypocreales > Nectriaceae > Fusarium > Fusarium longipes. The sequence goes on from JABFEY010000129.1 coordinate 13,546, forward strand.
TTGAGTGAAACCCGTCAGGACAATGGCGTCAGTGAGCTCGGGGCTTTCGTTGGCGAGGCCGTAGGTGATTACTGAGCCGAAAGAATGGCCCAGGTGAACAACCTTGTGGTAGCCGCCACAGCCGACGCCGGGAAGGGATCCTTGACGGGCGTGCTTGGTGAGGGCCTTGAGAGCTGCAATCTCGAGGAAGACCTGGATCTCGTTGACGGGGTTGCCCTTCGATGAAGCGCCGACGCCGAGGCGGTCCCAGGTCAGGGTCGAGTAGCCGTGCTCGTCCACGGCGCGAGCGACGTAGCTGTAGTTGTAGTTGTTGTAGGAAAAGTCCCAGTAACTCCTGTCGAAGCCAATGCCATGGGTCAAGATCTGGAGTTCCTCGGCAGGACCAGAATCGGGTTCGCAGTATGTAGCGGCGAGGTCATAGGTGCCGGTGATGTTGGCTTTCTACACTGCAAGTCAGTATATTCCTCGTTCTACTTGTGACAAATGACTTACACCCTTCTGGATAGTTTGAGGGTAAGGGGTACCACCCTGTCGAGCAAGATTGATAGAAAAGCTTGTAACGTCAATCTCTGTCAAGGGCGCTTCAATGCTAAAGACTGCATTTTCAGAGGTGATTGTCACAGGTACTGTGATGTTTGTGCACTTGCGCGCCGAAGCAGCGGCAATGAGAGAAAAGAGAGCCAGAGACTTGATCATGATGATGGTCTATATGTTTCAGGGTCTGGGAAGAAGCAATGTCATGAAGAGACTGTCTGATATTCCCAGATGGCGATCATCGCAGCACTTTATACAAGACGAAGCATGGAGAGGACCATTGTGAAATTACAAATTGTTCGTCATCCGCTGATCGACCCTGCACAAACGGCGGAACTATACTAGATTAGAAAAGCTGCAGTTTGTCTGTAGACCAGTTTGAGTGTTGTTCTCAAGCATCCCGGTAGTTGGTTGTCTCGATCTCATCCATGACGGCTCTTTGTGATGCACGCCATGTGGGGATTATGGTCCGACCATTATCGGGGCACTGACACTACCTATCTTGGTCTGTAGTAGTACGAGCAGTTGACCAACCGGAGAATACAAACACACGGACACTAACATACGGGCTGGCTATTGAGATCTTCCATCTAGGCAGAGGGGTCTTTCCGCAGCTAATATTGTTAGAGGTCGAGTAAGTTGCTGTCTTCACATTGACCTTGATGAAGGATTGGGACAGAAGAGAGAGAACCCACTCGGTGTATGCGGAATATTGACTAAAAGTCAACTCTTGTTCTACAGTAGTCTAGTTTTCTCTTCATTTGGAATTCCCTTGCAGTTTCTTTCTCTAAAGGATTGCTTACATATTCAGCTGTGATATACCGACCGCGGTGAGATCGGGCCGTGCTAACTTGCATGCATGTAAGACGAGACAGGACAACTCAATAGGAGGAACAAGACCCAGAGAGCAGGGTATAAATGACAAATTATCTTACATACGAACCCCAACCACAGCAAAAAAACTTGACAGGAAGGATCTCGGCTGTAACGGTCCAGATTCATCCATCGTCTGTCTTTGTCTCTCTATTTTCTTGCCCCTTGCATCGGATTGTGATAGGCATGACTATCAACTGAGACAAACACACTGACTGGTACACTAACCGACTAAAAAGTATTTACCGGGGTCTATTTTGTTTCTAGCGCCCGAGAATTGTAATTAATTGAAGAAAAAAATGGGGAAATGAAGGATCATGAGTTCTCAGAGTGAGAGCGGAATTGATGAGATAACTAATATAAGCTCTTGGCATACCCTTTTTTGTTCTCTTATGTCAGAGTAGCATTCGAGACTTACAAATAATTGACATCATGAGTGTGTATACTACAACGATGAAATAGAGATCAAGGTTCAAACTATTAAAAAAGTCAATCGCCCACAGAAACGTTAATAACGGATACTTGGAGATTTAGCATAAAACAGTTGCATCAATGAGGTATCTCTTGTTTTTCCCCATTGGCCATTTGTCTTGGACTAGAATTTGGTTAGTTCTCGGCAGTGGCTCATCTGAATCACCTCCAGCCGTGTCTGTTTGAGGTTGATCTAGAATACGTAGCTGAGACCTGTCTCGTAAAACAATCCATTGACGACTCAAAGCGTGTTTTTTTTTTAAATAATAAGAAAGAAGAAGAAGAAAACCCCTGATCAATTGGGCAAACATGGTGTCTTGATTGTCACACAAGCTGTCAAAGCACAATGCGTCTCACCACAAACTGAGCATCAACACAAACATTGCGCCAAGCAGTCTCATCTCTCCCTCTAAAGCTCATCCTTCTCATCAAACTCCTTCTGCAGCTGCATCGCCGTCCCCAGCGCCGCAAACCCTCCCATGTGCATCGCCTGCAACACGCTCCTAAGCATGGTCGCCGCGTCTCCAAATGCGAAGCAACCCTTCAAGCCAGTCTCGTTCCACGGCGCCTCGACTTTGATCTCCCCCGCAGGCGTCATCTCGAGGCCTAGCTGCTCCGCAAACGGCGCCGCTTGCACCACGTTGGGATGGTTCACCACGAACCCTTCCACCTTGGACGTCCCGTCTTCAAAGGTGATCTTGACCGAGGGTCCGCCGTTGACGAGGGCGAAAGAGGTGATCTTGCGATCGTCGTAGTATACTTTGCTGCTGTGCACTTTGGACTGGATCGATGTCGTGAGGGACGTGTTGGTGTTTGTGTAGACTGTTACTGAGTGGGAGAGGCGTTTGGCCATGGGTGTTACGTGGGCCAGCATGTCGGCGTTGGAAAGCATACCGCCAGCAAAGACACCCACAGACTCTGCGCCTCTCTCCTCGAATCCATGGCAGTAAAGGCAATGGAAGCTGTCTAGCATCAGTAAAGCGATCATGCACACATCACAAGAGTTTCACTTACATGCCCCGACCCCAACAATCAGCATAACCCTCCGGCAGACCCTCAAAAACATCCCTCACGCCAGTCCCAAGACCTAATTTCCTTCCTGTATACACAGTTCCCTCCTCGTCCACAGCTTCAAAGACGCCCTCGTCCGTCTTGCGCACGGTAGCTATCGTGGCAGATTGAAATTCAACGCTCTGGTAGCGCTTCTTGAGGTCCTCGCGGGCTTTGGAGCGGAAGGAAGCTGGTTCGGCGTGGTCGAAACCTAGAACGTTGTGCATATGCTTTGTAGGAGCGTTGCGGTATATCCCCGAGTCGAGGATGAGGACCGAGTAGACTTGGCGGGCGAGGGTGGAGGCCATGGAGAGACCAGCTGGGCCACCACCGATGATGAGGACATCGTAGAGTTTTGACATTTTTGATGCGATATTAGAATGAATGGTAGGTTTATCTGGTGTTTGTCCTGCTTGATGTTTTGTTTCTTGGTCTTGCTGGTATGCATTTATATATACATCACGGAGACATGTAAAAGGCTCCGATCGGAGACTTTGAGTGTTTAGCTTGCGAATGAGACTAAAAGGAGCCGAATGTCTTTGCGCAAGATGATTCCATATCCTTTGCTCAATGATACATGTAAAATCAACAATTGGGGTTGAAAAAAGTGAGCTGTCTTGTGCTTATTATTGGCTTGATCGTCATGGCGGTTGATTCCACCTCGGAGCGAAGTCATGAGGCTGAGATTATCGTCACATTTAGGCGATACGTATTGATTCCAGAATTTTACAATCCAACATTAGTGGACTTTAAGTGAGATATGATTGACTGCATCTAACAACATTAATAGGCTGATGTCTTGTGGTGAGCACGTTTGAGAGCGGCAAATTAATGATGAGTGATCCACCGAATATTAGAGCAGACACCATTTCAGAAACAATTCTGGACCTATTCATTTGTACACTATGTACTGAGGTATATAAGATAGATAACAAAAGCCCGGCCGGGACTCTACGTGGAAAAGAAAAGAAACATAAACAACGCTGAGAACAATGCAAGCAGGCTTCCGCCAATCCAGTCACGATGCTCAAGCCTAGGCGAGCACCAGCAACTGCATCACCCCAACATTCATACACGCTCCAAGGTAAAAAGTGCCAAGGTTATAGAGGACCAGTCCGCGATGAGGCTCTCCCATCGTTGTTTCATCTCGAGATCACCCAAAAGGCGCATCTCGAGTTCGGACCTGCTACGAGCCGTCACCCAGCACCACCCAAGCGTCAGAAGTCGGAGTCGCCGCAACGTCGTAAACCTCCCGCTGAGAAGGTCCGTCGTCCAGTTCGCTATCGGAAAAACAGTCGTAATCAGAAAGTATCTCGTCAGAGACGAGGTCTGGTGGTTGAGACGTGTCAACGTCGAAGGAGGGCTGTGACCCATCGAGCTCGTATATCACGCGCAAGGGAGCAAACGTGCGCTGCGATGGGCTCTGGGAGTCAGGGAGGGAGGAGTCGTCGTCCGAGGAAGAAGAGAGGAGCTGGGCGATGGTTTGGTCACCTCCCAGATCGGTGAAGGAAAGGTCGAGATGTAGAGGTTGGTTGAAGCTGAAACTCTGAGAGCGCTTGGATTTGCGAGATGATTTGGCAGTTCGGATGGAGTAGACTGGTTCTTCATGCTTGATACTGTCAAGGTTGAATCCCTCTCCGCGAACTTGCTCATCGTCGTAGAGCAGACCCATTCGATACAGCTCAGCTACTTCGTCGTCCTCTGTCATGGGCATTTTTCGGCCCAGATAGACATTTCCTCTTGCCGTGGATGCATCGCGAAAGGCTTCTTCTCTCTCGAGCGTAGGCCTTCTCACGAGACGATATCGGTCGCTGGGGAGAGGGACCTTGCTTCTAGCCAGGTCCCTCCCCTCCAGCTCATCGGAAAAGCCCAGTCCGTTGGAATGGGCATGATTCCGGGCGATGCGGTTACGATGAACGTTTGTCCATCGTGGGTTCGCGCGCTGGAGATTCCCCGTCGAGATCTCAAAGTGCAAGATCTTTTCGAGTTGAGGACGGCGCGCGGAGGTTGTGTCTTGTTGACCACAGCGATGGCAGGTGGCTTCACCCCAGTTAGACGTGGTGCAGGGGAGACCAGCGTCGAGGCATAGGTTCGCGCCTTTGTGTTGGGCTTGACGTTTTGCTGTTGCGCGGACAAAGTGATTACGGGATGTATGGGCGCGGGTCTTGACGATACTGGGTGCTGTGATGGGGAAGTGTTTGTTCTGGGTTATAGCAGCTGGAAGATCTCCCGAGCTGTTGAGTAAGGCCGAGTCCATGGTGAAGCGCGAAAGGATGATTAACTTATAAGATAAGAAAGTGAAGTACTAGATGATGTGTCTTTTTTGTTAAAGGGCGTGATGAATGGCGCAAGATGTTGCGTGCTCGCACTAAAGGGCGCGCAAGAGAAAGGGAAGATTACAGTATAGAAGAAGACAAGAGGGATATCTAGAAGACTCGATCGGAGTGACAGTCTATTAATGGATTGTACCATCTTGAGGCGAGGAGGCGTATCTGGTGCGATATCGTCCTGATTGGTTACCGGAGGAGTCATATGGGCTGGATGACAGTCGCTAATCCTTGATCAGGGTACCTAAACTAGGCTGAAGCAGTGCTGGGCACGGGCTGTAGAGGGTACATTGCGTCTGTGTTGGGCTGATGGCTCATAATGAAGAGCTGTGACGTGACTCACTTCAGTCGTTGCTTGATCCGGACACAAAAGGAGAGATAACCGAGTGGCGCAGTAGTTTACTCCGTCTCCGGGTTGACAGACTCGAGTAAATGGTAGTAGACTCGGGTAAAGCAGGTAATGTACTGTAATGATGGAAATGCCTTATCATCGAGGCATAGAGCAAGGCGCATGATGTTTAAAGGCATGGCTTGTGACTGCATCGTGATTGGATTAGATACCCCAAGAGTGGCTCACGCGCTTGTCATGACGATAAGCAGACAAGAGGGTGTCGTCATTTCGCGACAGCCGAGAGTAAGCAAAAGTACCTTTTATACTAGTTTATAGTATAAAAGATACATGTAGTTGCCTAGAAGGAATTCATGGGTGTTAGGTCTTCTACCAAGGTTCTTTTTTTGCTTTGTCAACCCTGCTGACCAAGGTTTCAACAAGACAAGGAAATTCAAGACAAGACAAAGAATAATCAAGTGTTTAAAAAACCTGGGGAAAGCCGGATTGTCTGAAACGGATCAACGCATGAAATGACGATAGGGATTGTCTTGTTATTGGTTCCAGTTGGAGCGTTGCATCGTTGATTGTTTGATCACCCGATGGTTCAACTTGGCCAACAGTATTGCTGGGATAAAGGCACGATGCATAGATAAGGCTGTCGATAAGAGATTCCCCGCATAGAGGATCTATCTCCGGACTAATGCACCCTCCCCAGTTTTGGGAGGACTGCTGTAGTGATAGCTGAGGTTGTTAGCTATCCAAGTAGCTAAAGTCCGTCGCAGATAATTATTTCACTGCATTTTTAACCTCCCCCAGTCCAAGGACCAACTGCTGTAGATAACTGTACAGGTAGCAATGGCAGGGGAGATGCCCACTTCCATGGGAGGCTCTTTGTGGCAACTATTTCACTGCATATATAACTCTCCCCCAGTGTCGAAGGACTGCAGTATCCACTTGGGAGGCTGAGCAGTCGTCCTCTCGGGTGGCTGTTCTTTCACTGCTTTTTTAACCTCATCTCGAGCCTTGGAAAAACTACACCAAAGCTCACTTATCACCGTGTAACTGACATGGCTAGGAGGGGGATAAAACAATGGAATCAGTTTGGTTGCAGCATTTTTTAGCGCAAGTAATTCAGCTGTGTAAGATTCTTTCCACCCCAGAGTACGGAATGGAAATTTCACTGCATTTTTAACCTCCCCCGGCCCCCATGAAGGAACTTGCCTAGGAGGGGAAATAAAACATCAGACGCTGGCTGAGGATGCAAAAAATAAAGAGCCTAAGACTCTCCCCTAAGGAGCATAAACTGACCTAATAATTATGTCCCTCTTGCTTTGGTAGTTATTGGAAGTCTTGCTGCGCCCCGGGGCTTGCATCCTTCACTGCATTTTTAACTCTCTCCCAGCGTCGGAAGCACTGCAGGAGGCCGAGCAGTCTTCATTGCTTTTTTAACCTCATCTTAAGCCATGGAAAAACTACACCAAGGCCCATTTATTACCGTGTAACTGATATGGTTAGGGAGAGGGATAAACAGTGGAATCATTTTGGTCGCAGCGTTTTTTTTAGTGCAAGCAATTCAGCTGTATGAGATTATTTCCACCCGAACATGGATGAGGTGACAGAATCCTTCCGGCCAGTTTTACCCAACTTCTTTCTGTGTTAGATTATTCTGGGGTTGTCCCTGCATCTTTAACTCTCGTCTTGTCCAGCCTTCAAAGGTATGTAGTGGTGGCACATAATGCCCAATCAGCTAGATATGCAAGAGGCCAAACTTCACTGCATTTTTAACCTCCCCCACGGGCTGGCTTGCATGCAGGATAATTGGTGCAAGCATGTCAGAAACGAGGTTCATTCTTTCTTCAACTTTACATAGCACGCGCTGTCCCGCGCCTGAAATATTTTTTTCACTGCAATTTTAATCTCTCGCAAGCTCTTGGCCTGACGCATTGAATGCTACTCATCATCCAAACATCCAGCTATTAAACAAGGCAAATGGTGAATGCATAATGCTCGAAACAGACAACATCGCAGCCACAGGGTAACAGTGATAGCAATCCATACTTTCACATCCAATACAATCAGGCCTTTGCAGTCCTCATGGCGACTTTGTTCAGTATCCTACAGCACAGCGCCTGGTCCCTCAGGAACTTCCAATACTGCAAATTGAACCATATCAAAGTCATTGCAGTACATACATCCTACAGTGGGTAAGTAATTCACGCCATTAAGTCCGTTTCAACTTCACTGCATTTTTAAACACCTCGAGCTATTAAGTAAACACAGGGCAACCTTCATCAACACATCCGGGCCAGGAGGGAGTTAAAATTGCAGTGAAGACCCCCCGACAGCGAAAAATCGTCCTCGACCCTCGACAGCGAAAAACCCTTCTCGCCCCCTGCCGACCACTATTTTATAAGCTTGGTGCAAGAACTTGAGAGGGTTAAGATTGCAGTGTAGAGTGCAACCATGACATCTCAACGCGCAACCATTACATGCCAACTACAGACGCACAACCATCACATCTCAACTTAACATAACACCAATAATACAACCACAATCATTAACACTACAACACTACACTACTCCCCAACCTTGAAATCCATCCTCTCAAGATACATCTTCACATCCGTAACCTCAATCCCCCTCTCCGCATTCACAGTCCCCTTCTTATCCCACGCCACCCCTCGTCCCTGCGCAAACGTATCTCTATACTTGACCATCGTGCTAGGCTCATCCTCCATCTGCTTCTTGAGAATATCCAAACTCCACAGCTCGCGAGTGAATTCTGTCCCAAAATGAACGTCTAGCAAATCTGCGAGACGCTTGTAGGAAATAGTATCACCCGCCGTGTAAACAACCTGTCTCTCAATACCGCGCGGATCGAGAATCACGTCTGCGGTTACACGACCGATATCCTCGGGCGTGGTGAGCATAATCTCATTCTCCCAGCTTCCCAGCGCCCGGACAATTTTATTGGTCAGGTCAACGACTCCAAAGTCGGCTAGGAACAGAAAACTCATGAATAAACCTGTAGACACAATCGTCCAGTCCACTTCGTCTTGCGCACGCAGCTTCTCCCGCACTTTCAGCTGTTCGTCGAACAAATCCTGCGAGCTGCCCTGTCCAATGACATCGTAGTCCATGCCAAACTGCCACGGGAAGAAACGTTTGACACCCGCCGAAGCAACAGCGTCTAGAAGCTTGAGCTGCGTGCCTGGGGGTAAGCCCATGCCGTTGCACGAAACCACAACGTCGTATTTTCCAAATATGGCTGCTAGGTCAGCGACGCTGGCGCTTACAACGTCGGCTGCTTCGGTTCCGGCGTTGAGGGCCCGGATGCGCTGGACGAGCTTCCTCTTTTCCGGGGCGGCCGAGTCGAGGGTTGCCTGGCGGACAAGAACCGAAACGCGCTGGTTCTGGTGCTTGGGATGACTGGACAGCGCCTCGAGGACGCAGATGCCTAGTTCACCAGCGCCTAAGATGAGTATGTTTTGTGCTGTTGTCATTGTGCTTGGGTCGTTGAGACGGTTCAACGCTTGGAGGTTCTCGATTGAGAGTTCAAGAGGCGTTTCCTGTTCCTGATTGTTTTCCTGAAATGTCATGACAAGGTTTCTGGGACGGGGATATTTAAACTATATTATTACGTTGTTTCTATTCCATGATTTTGAGGTCTGCATGATGGCGGACCCTTGACTGAGAGAGGGGACGAATGAGGTCTCAATTAGCTCTGACTACCAGTCATGGATGCTTCCAAGTCCTCTATCTCCATGTCAGCTTGCCACAAAATCCGTGAGTATCTGATCTGCATTTGTAAGACAGAACCTGACATAATCACAATCACAATCACAAACAAAAAACAAGGCTGAATGCCAAGCAGTCTGTAGATCCACACAACAACTATCAATAGAATTCCACTAAAGAAAACATTCCATCAAGTCCAGGGGCAAACTTGACGAATGCGGAATGCTTTTATGAATCGCTACCCGAACAACAATGCAATGAAAACGCAATAGTCAATAAAAAAAAGTGCTGGTCGCATCATTAAACTTTCAGCTATTGAATTTGATAGACAAAGAGAAAAGACGGGGCACCAAGACCCATCACCCAGCAATCAACGCCCACGCTTCCCAATGCAAACAAATCTTTTTCACTCTTCTAGACAATGTTCTAACTATTAGTTAAACGAATGTGTGGATCGCGCGTGAATCATGCATTGACCGTGTTTTTGTTAGCAAATCCGACTCGGTTCTTCTTGAGGTCGAAAACGACGAATTGAGCCTTTAGGAGGATATCTCCCAAGATGGCAAAGCCGATACCCTCAGAGGTCTGGATGCCGCCGTAACAAACCTTTTCGGTGAGACGACCATAGTTTATGTAGTGACCGGGGACCTTGCCGCGATACTTGCCAAAGCCAAAGTAAAAAGCGGGCAGCTTGGCTGTGCATGGAAAGACCCAGACACCGTAGTCCTTGTGGATGTAAGAGCCCTTGACCTTTCTGTAGTAAAAGTTGGTAATCTTGTCAGGCAAGAGAAGAAGAGTTGTGCCCGTGTCGACAATAGCTGTGTACTTGTACTTGTGCCACGGTGCACCAACGGCAACACGGTAGCCCTCGACGTTGATCTGCCACCAGGGACTGTCCTTAAGCACCGTAGCAAACCCCACGGATCCGTAATACTCGCTTTGGTTGAGGTATCCAAAATTGTAGTTTCCGGCTGTGCTCTTCTGCAAGTTGGCGGTAAAGATAGGTACGTCCAAAGCATCTTGTACCCTGTCGAAATACGTTTTTTGAACTGTGGGTCGAACGGTGTTGAGACTCGACATTGCTAGACCCATGATGCCATGCGAAAACGTGTCCGAGGCGATACCATCAGATACTTCAGTGGCAGACTGAACGGCCATTTTGTCGACATAGGTTCCTCCAACTTGCACTTTATCCTGGTACACGATGCCGCTAGCACCGGTACCGTCGCCGTATTTGATGCTCCAGGTCTGGCCATTCAGCCGCTTGCATGTTTTAGACTTGTCTGGCTTGTAGAGAATATGACCAGCCTGGTCAGGCTCATAAGTGTCGGTGGAAAAGACCCAGCTGCCGGATGTCAGAAATGATTCTATCGAATGGCCCTTAACCGAGACTTACAGGTCAGATGAGCCAGTATCAAAGTTCAAGTAGGTAGTCTGTGCTGGAGTACCAATCTGAACCGGGACTACATATTGTGAATCGTAGTACTGAGGGGGTGTTGCTGCTGCGGTGCCCTTCAGACCTACATGTTGTTAGTTGCGATGGAACTGCGTGTGTGCAAACTAAATCCTCACCTAGCTTGTTGTTGACAATGGCCTGTTCATGGTCGGCAATCTTCTTGAGCTTTTCGTTGGGCAATGGTTTTCGGAATTTGTTGTAAGCCTGGATGAGAGCAATCTCGGCATGGGGCTTCTTGTATCGTTTGTTTGTTATTTGATCAAGCGTGACCTTTTCTCCCTTGGCACGCGGCACAAGGTGAGCAGAATCGGGGTCAGTCTCGGGATCAATAGCTCGGCCCTTCAAACCTTTGCCCATCTCTATCTCCTCCAGTTCATCAAGATCCATCTCCTGCTCTTCTGTCCTATCGATTGGGTCATCCTCCACCTCGTGATCATCGCGGCGAACCACAAGAGCCCGGGAGGCGTCAGCTGAAAGGTCGGTTGACCTCTTGCGCAAGGGCTTCTCGGGAGGACCTCCACCATCACCCCGTATCTCATGAGGGATACCCGTACTACAGCCGGCGAGAAGAAGAAGAGAAACCGTGCTGAATTTCATAATGCAAAGTAGGTTAATGAAAAGATTTGTCGACGCAGTTCAAAGACTAATCCGACAAGGAGGGGGATGATCTGATATTTCAAGACAATGGATAGTGGATTCGGGAGGCGGTTGAGAGTTCCGGATCGAGGTCAGAGACATTTTCGAGGCACTTGGAGGTCCCCAAGCATAGCAATCTGGGCACGTCCCAAGCTGGTTGAAGCCTTCTCGGAGAGCTTAACCTGGAATGTGGCCCATGGAGAGCATGGTTTTGTGTGGAATGCTCCTGAATCCAGTATAGCATAGCACGGTTTCTGCATTCCTTATGCGAAGGACTAGACATTTTGGAGTCTGTTGTGGATGCCACGAGTTGCGGCTACAGAGCCACGGCCGAGACATGGCTGAACATGGCTTGGTATGTCCGTTCTTGGTACCTGGTTCCTGCGTCTGATTTGTCTGAGTATATCCCGGTCCTGCAAGGACCCTGTGTTGACGACGTTGGAGGCGCTTTGGCCTTATTGTCAGGGTCCACGTTTGTGTATTGAGTACAGCTTAACCTGAGCATTAACGACAATGGCTTGTTGACTATGCCTCTTGAAGCGATCAACAGAGGTTATGGGCTGGATGAGGTGACAATGATGAAAGGGTCCCTGATAGATCATTTGATCTACAACAGTTCCATTGGCCTTGACTTGTTTTGATGCCCGCGGCAGGTCAAGCCATCGTCAATGCCAAGCATCGTACCTGCATCTTTCCGGGCATCTGGCAGATGACGTCCGTGTCGTCCTTGACCATGACATGGCAATGACAATTCTTGAAGTTTCTTTGTGCTTGGCAAGGATCTTTTGAGTTTGAGGGACTTTCAGTGATCACGGCGATGATGTGCCTGGTGAAAGACCATGAATAGTCTGCCGACAGCAGGCCCAAGCTCTCTTCCTTTGGAGCCGTCCGAGTTCTTAATCGTTTTGGGAACTGTCATCCTTTCGACCCGTGGTCTAATTCTTTGGTGCGATGTTCGCGGCTACGCGGATGGAGAAAATAGTTTCATTGGCGCCAGTCCAACAGGTCTTGGACTCTCGCTTGAGCTGTCAAAGAATGCACTGACTCGATATTGCGATGCTATCGGTGGTGGAGTTCAACCACGGAGTCGTAGCGTGTGATTTAGCAGGAGTTGTGCTCCGAAGGGAGAAAGGTGGCTGGTCAATGCTCGACAAAAGCTCGGTTCTTTCCGCTTTGGGATTGTTGACCTTGCTTGATATCTTCCATAGTTGTTCAAGTCTGTTCAACACCAAATGAAATATCACGATCCTTTGATTGCTAGTGAGTGATGGATGATGAGTTTGGTGGAGTAGATGATGATGTAAAGTCGAGCCAATGAATGACCCATCGATTTGCTGCAAGTTACCCCTCCATGACTCACCAACAAGGTATCAACTCCACTAAAACTTTTGATCAAGTGCCAAAATGTATCGACGATGAATGATGCTATACTTTCTTTACGAATATCAGAAACCCTATATTTTGATCTTTTGATACGGAAAATACCCTCCCGTTCCAAAAATAAATACAATCTCCTATCAATTTGAAATAGTACCATTGTCACAGTAGAGGTCCGTAGATTCTCGGTTGAGTTGAATCCCATCTACTGGGCTAATTAGTTCCCAAAACCCACTGTCAGGCCCTGTAGACCCTTTTGCCCGATAAGATAACGGATTTTTCGACCCCGCCACCCCGCGACAACTCAAGGTTGCACAAAAATTCCAACGCTTTTCAATTATTGTCCACCCTAACCAAACTATTCGATTTTCGCTTTGCCTCTGGTAGTAAAACCTATATCGCATTGCCAGAATAGTCGTCATGGATCCCGCAGCTCCGCACCAGCCGCCCTATACTTACACGGCGAATCAGGGCTACGAACAGACCGAAGAGATACCCCGCGAGTTACAGGCCCAGAGAGATGACGCCGCTGCCCTCGAGAACAACCAGGACGATGACAACGATTTCGATGATATCTTCGATGATCAGGATTTCGACGATAATGACTGGTCTGCTGACGCGGGAGACTTGACAAAGTCTTACAACAGACAGCGCAACGCCAATGAGGGAGCTGCCCTTCGCTCAAACCAGCAAAAGCCTACCGCCAACACCTTTGCGAGTGTTGACGACCAAGTCTCGGCTCTCTCCAAGCATGCCGCCAAGATCAGACTCGACTCCGTTAAGCAGGATGCCAGTGATTCAAAGGACAAGGACAAGGCCGATCGCGCCACTAGCGACCAGGTTCTTGACCAGCGCACTCGAATGATTCTGCTCCAAATGATCAACCGGGGTTTCGTGAGCGAAGTCCACGGTGCCATCTCCACAGGAAAGGAGGCCAACGTCTACGGTGCCGTTCTGATCGACGACAGCACGGGCGAAGCTACTCAGAGGGCCATCAAGGTCTACAAGACAGCCATTCTAAGCTTCAAGGATAGAGAGCGTTACATCACGGGCGAGCACCGTTTCAAGAGTGGCTTCGACAAGGGAAATAACCGCAAGATGGTTAAGCTTTGGGCAGAGAAGGAGTTTCGAAACTTGCGGAGGATCTACAACGCTGACATTCCCTGCCCTGAGCCCATCAGCCTTAAGCTTCACGTCCTCGTCATGGGCTTCCTTGGCGACCGCAAGGGCTGGGCTTACCCTCGCCTGCGCGACGCGACCCTGACGGGAGACGACGTCGATCAGCAGTGGTACAGGCTCTATGTTCAGCTGCTTGGAATCATGCGTCGAATCTACCAGGTCTGCCGTCTTGTCCACGCCGATCTGAGCGAGTACAACATTCTATACCACAAGGAGAAGCTATACATCATTGATGTCTCGCAAAGTGTGGAGCCGGACCACCCCCGGTCGTTGGAATTCCTCCGTATGGATATCAAGAACGTGGGCGACTTCTTCCGCCGCAAGGGCGTTGATACGCTGGCCGACCGCGCTATTTTTAACTTCATTACTGCCCCCGAGGGCCCCGTGGAGGAGCCTGAGATGGGCAAGGCGATTGAGGTTCTCTACGAGACTCGGGTTGATAACACGGGCGAGGACAACGCTGCCCAGCAGGAAGTTGACAATGAAGTTTTCAGAAACCAGTACATTCCTCAAACATTAGAGCAGGTCTACGACATTGAGAAGGATGCCCAAAAGGTTGGAGAGGGTCAGGGTAACGATCTTGTCTACAGTAATCTGCTGCCAGACCAGGTCATTGCGCCCAAAAAGGCCGATGGCGAGAAAGCCGATGGTGATGACCAAGAGCAAGGTTCCACATCTGATTCAGATGAGGGTGCATCTCTCTCTGACGATGACTCGCATAACGAGGCCGATTTTGAAAAGGGCACTCCTCGCGGACGTCGCTTCGAAGACAAGGAAGAGAAGAAGGTTTGTACTCCATATCTCATCCCGTATCACCCAATTGCAATGAGAAGACACCTTACTGACCGCACCTCCCAGGCCCACAAGCAAGCCGTCAAGGAAGCCAAGCGTGAAAAGCGCAAGGAAAAGATGCCCAAACATCTCAAGAAGAAGATCGTAGCCAGTTCATCCCGCCGCAGCAAGAAATAAGCATCTCAAGACGACCTCTACATCTCTTGCCGGGCCGGCGCAAGGGCCCAAAATGCCAAGCTCCCGAATAACTGACGAGCCTGATCCGGGGAAAGCTGTCAACCTTGCGCAACCCTCTCCACATTTCCCCTCCTGTGTCTATCTTTGCCAAGAGGCAGGCTAGAGGGAGGCAAAAAAACACAAATCGTCAGAGCTCTCTTTGATCGTTCAGTACGCAGCAAAGCGTTCAGATCGCACTAACCAAGAGGTTACACAGACCCTACACACAGCAAAGGGGAAAGGGAATGTTAAACCGTCTCGGCCGGAAACTTTTCCGAGGCGACTAATCAATGTCTTCATCATTCGATTACAGCTTTGCGCCCGTCAGGGAAAGGGAAAAGGGTTGCTGTTAAGGTTTTGCGTTATCCCCATTCGAACACAATATCGTTCGAGGCTTTTGGATCGCCGTTCTGGTCCCTGCGTCTCGACGTAACGGCGGTCTTGCACCAGGAATGAGGAGGAAGTCCGGGCCGGAAAGTGGATTGAGCACACCAGAAATTAGAAAGAAAGAAGGAAAAAAAGAGAATAACGACTTGAATATTATGTTGAAATGCCTGATGATTTTTCGCTCAGTTATTCTTACATTCAGTAAAGTCAAGTGCCATCCCAATGGCGTTTTCGCGCCATGGCACCAATAAATATCGTTAACATGCAATCTCACCTCATCCATCGTCATTATAAAAGCTTCGTAAAGTTCCTCCGGCGTCACGACTCGAGACCCTTCAACAGAAGATGGGTCTGGAAAGCTGTAGTCTAAAAGTAAAACTGTTGCTGAGGCTGGCCTGGCGGCGGCTGGGCTAGGAAGTCAAAGTTTAACGAATCCATTCCCGTGTTCCAAGGGTCTGGCGATTCTGGTGGCGAATTAGTCTCAAGCTGCTGCAGAAATGGCAGAGTGAAAAGTGACATACCACCCCATATTGATTCGTAGAGGTCCATGGGGGCCATGTATTGCGTAGGATCGACATTCATTGCATTCATGCTGTCGATATTGATGTTTGCGTTAGCCTGCATCTGTTGGCTGTATGGGAGTCTGATAGGGACGTTTAGAAAAAAATCACATTAGACGGGCGAGAGAGGACTATACTCACCCAGCAAAGTCTTGAATCGATGCACCTCCGTTTTGCATCTCTGCCATGGCAAGCGCAGCGTCCTCGCGTGGGTCGGCGCTCTGGGAAACGTTGCGGAACATGGAATTGCCATTTCCGGAATACTGTCCAGAGTTCCCAAAGGGGAATTGCGGCGTGCGGCTGCCACTGCCGGCGGCTGAGGCGTCACCCTCCTTTTTGAGGTGAGAGGGAACGATAGTGCCGTGGTCGTAGATATTTTTCAGGGCCGTCAATGCACGGTAGAGTGGGCCGGAAAGCTCGATATCCTTGTCCGTGGTCATGACATGAGGCTCCGGGGAACTAACGTCCTTTGCGGCGGTGGCAGACAGTGCAGCAATCAGATCACCCTGCAACTGTCGGACCTCTGGGTCCGTCTTTGTTTCGCAAAGTATACCCAGTAGCAAAGCCGACGACAGACCATGATACGTAAATGCCCAGCTTCTGGTGGGAATTGCTGATAATTGGTGCATTGCCAAAAACATTCGGACGGTTTCGGTTAGGTTATCTTTGCAGCGATCTGCTAGCGTCTTTCGCTGCTCAGGTTCAAACTCGCTATCCTTGCGAAGTGCGGGACGACATGCGACGGAGATGACAAATGATGTGTGAAGGCGAATGGCGTAGTGTTGTAGACGATCGAGCGCTGTCTTGCAGTTCTCTTTAGCTCGCAACTGTGGTGTTGTACGACTTCGAAGGTTCTCTACTGCTTCGCAATCCTCGATGATTTGTGCGTATGTCGAGCTCATCATGTCATCGGGGTTTAAGCGACGAGAGATGATTTCCATAAGGTGGTACATGGTCTCGAGGTACGAGTAGTTTCCGTTTGGTGTCGGCGACATGACAGGAATTGGACAGCACGGAAAGTTTGTCATTGGTGATCTAACAGCATTAGAGGTGAGATATCGCTCTCAAGACATGATACTTACCGGTCAAAGGAAAGAGACGTCAGAGTATCGTGCCATACGCAGGTCCACCACAGCCTTCTTCGAATCATCTCTTTCGATTGTGTATTCGGGGGCGTGCAGTCGCGGCTTTCGTTACGTGGTGTCCTGTGCAGGCCCAATGACTGAGCCAGGCGACATGTTAACCCCATCAGCGCCCAAGAGGCTTCGGCTTTCATGTCGTTCAAAAGAACAAAGCATGTAAGAAGGAGTGCTTGAATCGAGTCGAATGAAGGTCTACTATATGTCAGCCTAAGATCTGCTGTCAAAGTTGACAAGCAATTACCGAAGTAGGAAATTTCCCAGGCGGAGAAAGTGGAACGATATTTGGATAAATCTCTGAGAGTCCCGCGTGCGGATATGGTAGGGAGATTCGTGGTATTGAGAACCGACAGCCAAAACTGCGAAGAGAATGGCGAGCCACGATGCTGTGACTGGTTTGGTGGACTTCATTCCACTGGTCGCATTCCGTGACCGTTCCTCCAGGTAAATCATGAGCTTGCTCTCGAGGTCGTCGATATCCATCACAAATCCCCAGAAAGGCTGCGGTATTTCCTTGTATGCCCGGAACAGCCTGCAGCCTGTCAGCTTATGTATGGGAAACAGCCGTGTTGTTAAGCGCACTACTTACTTCATAACCTCGCGATCAGATGGTAACTCATTCGAAATGTCCTGTGTCAATTTCTGAAGATGCTGAGACGACATCAGCGGAAACGGCGCCGATGTGTCCAGTCCCAGAATTGACCGCATGTCTTGTCGAATGTCAAGACCCTCGCCTTTGTGAGCCGGTGAAGACTGCTCTCGCAGTAGGGCAGGAATACTGTTCTGCCCGAGATAGCGGTCTGCTCCCACTTCCGGTTCATCAATACTTGCTGTGGTGTTTTGTTAGTCCTGTGGTGTGACCGGATATCCGGCCAAGCACTTACCAAGGGCGCGTGGCCAACTTTCCTGACGCTCAACCTTGCGAACAGCTTCTTCGCGATGTGCTTCTGAGAATGAATGCGTCCTCTTACGATTGACGACAGTTTGACTTGATTCTGAAGCAGCAGCTGATCCTGACGGCTTAGAAGTTGATGAGCGATTGGGCTTATAGGAACATAGTCGAGGGTGCTCTCTCTTGACGCAGTTTTCACAGGGTTGTTTATTATCGCACTTAACTTTGCGCTGGCGACAGGGCCAACACGCGGTACCTAACGTGATGATGAGCAAAGAAATTCCCAAATTGAGGTTATTCGCAACACTCTTACCGTAGCGAACCTTGCGATGGGAATGTATGATTCGATTGGCCTCCTCTGGGGTCAGGTCATCAATCACCACCCGCTCATCTGGACTAGGGTTTTCCGCCATTGTTAAGCGGGTTTCTAGGCTCAGAGACAAGCCTCGGAGCCAAACAAAAGTCGCGATAGCAATGGAGAGGTAATGTTATGATTGCAGATGAGGGTTTACGAATGCCGAACCCCGAACGTCTCCATGCGCGATAGTGGATGAGAGGGGAAGTTACGGCGGTGTTGGGCGGGGCCGGTTCGGCTTTCGAATTGGTGTTAGTTAAATACAGGCAGGAGTAGAAAGACGAAGGGATGACTTGGCGGCTGATCTTTTGGCCTTTTCTTTCTGGTTGGTTGGATTGGGAGGGGGAATCGAAGCACGAGACCGGTATTAAAGCCGAGCTCCGATGTTGCGGAGTAAATATAGACCGGTTCCGTCGGGCGACGGAATGATGAATTCAATGTCCTGACCATATTTATATGATAATTTTGATGGGTAGTTGGTAATAGTGATTGTGACTCATTGATACTCTATAACATGCTAAGATTTGTTGTTCTTAGGATAATTCAGATCTATGTCAACTCTGTTACCGGGAATGTACTAGGTACTTCCCGTTGAAGCCATGTGTGACACGTTCTTTCCTCCAGGGTAGAGACAAGAGACAAGAACACCAACGCCATGAAATATGCAGCCACTCTGCACTGGCATCACCATTTCTTCACGTCTAGAATCAGTCAAAGCAATCGAAATACATCCGATTTTTTATCAACTCTTCAAAACCCCTACAGTCTCTGTTTCTTTGTATGATACGCGCAGTGGAGCACCGATTCACTGTCAACTTTGTCCAAAATGCTTCCTCCACACTCCAACGTTTGGGTTTCGCTTTGATACCCTGTCCAATTACCATCTTATTATAATAACCAAATTATTCTTGCATTGCTTGGCGTTGAGCCTGATGGTCTCTCAGTTGCGGCTGTTATTAACGAAACAAAACTATCCTTCGTTTGTTACGAAAAGGGCTGAGCCGCGCCTCGGCGGTTACAGAGATTGACATCTCAAAGCTCGTTTCACTCAATGTTTGCGCACTAACTTTAGTAACTGATTCTTTTGCAGATCAGAAACTCTCCCTTCTTTTTTCAACCACAATAGAACGCCTCCGACCGTTTGACTTCAGCTTTAGGCTCACAACTGGCGCCGGCCGCCATGTCCGCCAACATTTCGTCATTTAGAAAGGCACAAGCAAAGGAGGAACTCGATCGGGCAATTCGCTCGATAAGTTCAGAATTTCAACTCCAACTCCAGATCCCCGACCCGACTCTGTCGCCGAGTAAGCGCCAGCTTCAGCGCCGTAATGAGGAACAGGAGAGATGCCACGCAATTTACTATCGCGCACACTTCCTCAAGTTCAAGGACCCTAGTCGTCTTTCGATATGCTTTACCCGCTTCCGCGAACAGGCGGATGATCACTTGACCGACTGGATTCGAAAGCCACATGGCGACCATGACATGACCCCGATCAAGAGTTCCTTTAGCGACCCACATCGTCATCGCCCAAGATTGACTTCAGAGGAGCGGGGCGAGCTCCAAAGCTACTTGCTGCAGCTGTTGAAGGACGACAATGTCGCCAGCCAGCAGCGCTCGAAAACTGCAAAGAGGAGATCTGACGAGTTTGAGTTTTCAGACCCTAGCTCAAAGCGAAGTCGCAACTCTTTCGACGGTGCGCCAGCTTGCGACAACGTTGATGACATACCGGTCCGCTCTAGAGTTGCGGATCTGGGTGGTCGTGTACCTGCGGGACGGGCCGCTCGCCGTCCAGGTCCGGCTTTATCCAATGGCGTCTCAAGTTCCAGCACATCATTGTCCAGCACACAGCCTCAATCGCTACTCTATGGCTCAGGCTCTTTCAATTCCAGTAAAGCTTCATTGGCTCCAACGGTTTTCTCTGCAACCACAAACGGGGCGCCAAGTACCCAAACGACAGTCTTGACTGATTCTTCCTTCAGAGGCTCGCGAGCTTCTTTTCGGTCTACCCAACCCAATTACAGCGACTATCAAAAAGACTGCCCCACTGAATTCTCTCAGAGAATAAAACAATTTCAGTTCAAGCCTCAAAGTACAGGCAATGGTCGTGATGTCGATCCAGCAAAGACATCCTCATTCAGGCATTATGAGCCCCAAGCATCCCCTGAGCCTGATGATGCGCCTATTGATGAGCCCAGGCTGCCTCCCCTGGCGATGCCACAACCCACGCGAATTCAACATTTTGGTACGAAACCAAGAGACATAATCCGGTCAAGTAGCCCTACAACGGTCTACTCTAGCCTGCCCGAGATGAGCGCATTGGATACGCCGCCTCTCGATGCCTCGGACTTTGACACGACAACCCCTTCGTGCGCCATAACCAAACGGTTGCGAAACATTTGGCCCAAGTTTCCAATCCCTGGACTGAATCAGGCACCTTTGATAATCTTGTGGGAATTGACACGTGCCGCACTTCACTGCCGCGTGGACTTGTCCGAGTGGGATCTTGAATATAAACCCGATCAAAGTTGGCATGACCAGACAAACTTTAGGAATCTGATTTTCCGACATCGACTTTTCATTGGTGCAGGTCTACCTCCGCCTTGCGATCGTGCTGTGTGGAACGCAGCTCTTGGATCCTTTGCTTCAAACGACAAGACTGTTGTTCTATCCGCCGAGTTTATTGCCAACACTGAGGACACTGTCCCCCTGTACAGGCTCAAGCTCCAGCCTCCTCGCCTCGAACTTGGCCATCGACTGGCTCGCAGGTTTGGTGCCGACCGGTTCATGGAGGTCATCATGCCCTCTCCCACCACCAGAGATGCTTTTGACGCAATCAGGAAAGACGAGCAAGGTGTAGATAAAGTCATTGGATGGCTCAATGATAACCTCCACTACTTCCTTGGGCGATCCTGGTCACCTTTCTACAACCGCGCCGTCAGAAAGTCTGTAAAAGACCCCCGTCCTCCTCATAAGCCAATCACGATTGCACAGGAGCGTGTTTATTTCTTTGCGACTGATGGCAACAATTTTCGTTTACCTGAAAGTCAGTTTCCGCCACTAGAGGAAGCAACGTCATTGGGATATCGCACAAAAATGCGACGTTCCGATCTCTTGAAATGGGCCATCAATGTTGAAGAAAATGCTCTACAACCTGTGCCAAAGTTATTCTCGCGACTTGCTCTCAGTCAGTTACCCGGCCTTTCGTATGGACCATCTAACACTCTTGTCTAGGTCTCAGCAAAACGTGCCCTACCGTCATTCTTGAGCCACACCAGTTTCGGCATCGTGACACCATGTTGGGATTTCATAAGTGCATGAACAGCACTGACAAGAAAGAGCAGAAAGACATGGGTGATGGTATCGCCAGAGTGTCACGATGTTTTGCACGCAAAGTTGCGAGTCATCTTGGCCTTTTGGAAGCCCCGTGCGCATTCCAGGCTCGTATTGGCAGCGCAAAGGGGATGTGGATAGTCGACGTTGAAGACGATGGATTGGATGACGATATTTGGATCGAGACATATCCCTCCCAGCGCAAGTGGAATTGCGATTTTGAAGACATCCATCACAGAATGTTTGAAGTACGAGAATGGTCCAGGGAGCTTAAGTCTGCCTCACTCAACACGCAGTTCATCCCAGTCCTCGAAGCGCAGTCCCCAAACCCTGGCGACATGCGCAATGTCATAGCTAATCATTTAACCAATGGACTCCAGGAGGAGCTTAACGGCCAGCTTGCGGCTATGACACATCCTACCAGCCTTCGTGGCTGGATGCATCGTGGCTTCGATCGATCGACCTTGGGTCATGTTCCATTTACAGGAGGACTGCCAGACCGCGATGAAGATATCGTTTCATTCATGCTCGATGCAGGCTTTGATGCCACAAAGTGTCGTTTTCTGCGAGACCTTGTATGGAATAATCAGAAGAGACAGGCGGACCAACTCAAGGCGAAGATGAATATCAAGATTCCTCGTTCGACATACGCATTTATGGTGGTAGACTTCACCGGAACATTAGAAGAGGGTGAAGTGCAGCTTGCCTTTTCTTCCAAATTCCAGGCCGATGGTGAGTCAGACACCTTATTGGATGATATTGACATCCTGGTTGCCCGCACTCCGGCCCATTTTGTGAGTGACGTACAAAAGGTCAGAGCTGTATTTCGACCAAACTTGAAGAGGTTGAAAGATGTCATTGTGTTCTCGTCCAAGGGCAAATCACCGCTCGCCGACATGCTTTCCGGAGGTGACTACGATGGTGATAAGGCTTGGATTTGTTGGGATCCTAATATCGTTCGCAACTTTAGCAACGCACCAAAGCCTATTGAACCCGACCTCATAGGGCAGGGATATCTTCGAAAGTTCGATCCAAGCTTCCAGTCAATCTTGAACACCACTCCCGACATGGAGAGTGCCTGCACAGACTTTTTACGTACGGCAATAACGTTCAACGTGCAGCCATCTTATCTGGGTATCGCCACCAAGTTCAAGGAAAGGCTCTGCTACTTGGAAGGAAGAGTTGACAGCGAACGAGCCGTTGCTTTGAGCACATTGGTCGCTCTGCTTGTTGATCAGTCCAAGCAGGGCTTGCTGTTCACCCGTGATGACTACGATCGACTCAAGCGAGACATGAAGATGAGTGGCAAAGAACCAGCATATGAAAGCGAAAGAAGCTCCGAACAGAACTACAAGGACAAGAATGGGTATATCCATATTCTCGATTTTCTCAAGTTTGTGGTTGCAGAAGATACAGTAGTCAAAGCCTTGAAGCAATTTTACGATGCCCTCCAAGTTACCAGTGTTCAGGCATGGGATAAGGACTTGGCTCGTCTTTTTAACGAATACAATGACCAGAAGAGAGACTCCCGAACAATGGAAAGGCTCATGGCGGACATTGTTGCGAAAGTTGAAGCGATCACTGCGGAATGGAAAGTTGCAATGTCACAAGGCAAGACCGACAGCACAAATAGTGAATACTCGGCAAAGGTTAAAGAGCTGCATCAGAAATGGTCTTCGTATAAGCCGTCAGCTCATTTGATGAACATGAGAATTGTTGAGCCACTCTTCGATTCATGGAATGGTGATCCTGCTTTGAGCAAATGGGAGCTACTCAAAGCGTCCGCTTTGTTCAAGCTGAAATACGAACAGGCATACGGTATGGTCTGGCGCCTTTCTGGAAAGCAGTTGGCATGGATGAAAGCGATGGTATCACGCGGTACCTCGGACGCAAGCGCCATTGCTGTGACAGCCGAGATGTGGAGTATACTTCGACCTGACAGCAAGCGCATCGCTGCTCTTCATGCCCAGAGACAGATGGGGCATGATAACGAGAGCTTGGCTGCCTTGGAGGAGGTTATCGAATACGATGAGTCGGGGACACAAATCGACGATGCCTAGAAGCGCATCGGCTGGCGTGGTTCAATGCTCTCAGGGGTGAAGTCTTTGATCGGTTTGGGACCTTGACTAGACGACATAGACGTGGGGAGTTTTAGACAGGATCAAGGTCTTGAAGACTCATGAGGTTCACGACATCGCCAACATGTTATCAAGAGATGACTCTGGTTGGCATACTATGCCGAGACGTAGCTTTTGGGTCATATTTCCGACGCATGCGTTGGATAGTGGGCTTTGTATTTGCTTGACTTTATTGGTCGATACCCAGGTGTTTTTATACAGTTTTGGTCCACGAGGCCTTGCTTTGAACTCTTGTTCTTGAAGTTTTGATCAATTGGGTCATCTTGAAATGACACTAACAAAAAAAATAAAAGAAATGATCTGATAATCAATGCTATGCAGGTTCTCATGAGTTTGTAATCATTAACGCTCCAGTACTCCACCGCTAGATGCAGACTCTCATTACCCTCAATCATAATTCGTTACACGCAATTTTTCTCAAATTGTTTCGCCCGTTATCATTTTAGGTCTTCGTTTTGATTGCTGGAACAATCTTGGCTACATGTAGTAGCTGGCGCTTCATCAAGCTTGATTGATGATAAAAAGCTCGTCACAGGGCTTACGATGACGTTCAGCAAATCATATTCATCGTGACCGGCAATTCCGGAGAATATGGGTGTTAGCTTGCGACTCATTTCGGAAGCAACTTCTTTATCAATAGCGGTGATGCTATCCAGCACGTCGGTGAGCATGTGGGCTGTGCGAGATAACGAACGACCTCCTGCTGCACCGCCCAACGTCTCGACGTAATCTTGTGTAGTAGAGAATAACTCGTTCGTGATGGTGTATACATCATCAACGAGTTTTCGATGCTCTTCTTGTGTAAGCGCCATATCTGGTGTGGTATCCAGGTTAGACACTGTCTTGGAGAGGAGTGTTCTGATGTTATTCATCGTGCGGACTGTGATCGCCACAGCCTCATCCCTCAGCCCCTCAAACTTGACTGCCTTAATAGAAGTATCTTGTAATCGTCAGTGACGAAGTATACAGTCATGGTGCAGCAGGACTTACTGATATCATCGCATTCGGCACGTACTCTCCCAGCGACAAAGTCCATAAACTTGAGAACACCGTCTTGGTCCCCGCTCACGCGTCTGATACGATCCGATAAAGCGCGCGGGATCTTTTTTGAACCGGTAGGTGAAGTTACGCCGATACGTGGTGCGAACTCGGCGGGAAGACCACGAGTTGAGAGGGTTTTTGCAGCTGGGGGTGTGACGACGATAGGTGAAGTTAGGGCATAGCTTGCCAGCGTCGCAGTAAGGACTGTCGCGAACTTCATTTTGATGGAGACTGTTAAATGAGAAGAGGTAAAAGAGTGATCTTGTAAAAGATGAGCTGAGCAGCGCTGAGAAAGTCTTGATACTCCGACAGGACATGAGACACTTATACTCTTTCTTCCAACCTTGAGCACCCCCAGCGATCAAATAAACATCAACTAACAAAGCCCCCGATCCTTTCCCCAAAAAGCTTATATTCTTACGTATTGGAACGTTGTGCTTAATCTCGGGGATGGAGAATGAGATGCAGAGTTTCTAAATCGAATCTGCATAGCACGGGGTATTCGTTTATGGTTAGAGAGGTTTGTTGGTTCCTGGTATTTTAGATTGGAGAGATCGGCGTGGCTTGAGATTGGGTTTTGTGTAACATGAGCATTTCTTGTGCGATTTTCAGGGGAAGAGTACGATCTATCACATTTCATTCTTTTTGGTCTTTGAGAATGCTATCCATGTCGTCATGTTGAAAGTCATCCTGCCCGTTTGGACAGAAAACTTGCACTTGATAACTGGCTTGAAGCTTTCATGCGTGAGGTTTTACAAAGTGTCTTGGCCAAAGCGTAGATAACTTTGACAGCAAACGGATGCTATCTTGATGCTTAGTTCACTAGTCAAGCGCTATACTACTCGCCTCCGCCAGGGTAACCCCGTCCCAAATGCGAGCGAGTATGGAGTTGGGTCAGTGGTGATCATGGTAGTGGTGATTAATACAAGCCTCATATCAAGCCCTATATGAGCAAAATGACGGATAACCATCCTTTTTTCACATTCCCATCAAGGACCACACTTCTCCCCGTTGGAGAAAGTGATCGATCTACATGTAACACCGGATTCAGACATGATCTGTTCAAGCTTGTTCTACTTACAGCTAGCCAACATTCCTCACCATACCTTGAGTGATTGTTTCAAGCGGAAAGGTAACAGCTGGATGGTATCGAAGATCTCGGATCTTTCGGCAATCTCTTTAGTTCCTGTCCGTGAGGCTGATTGTGATGCTGGTTTGGGAAGAGCCATGGCTTTTGGGGAAGTTCCTGGCGGGGAAATACAGGGCGGCCGCCGCCATTGAAGCAGTTTAGATGCAGGAACTGATCACCTTGGAAAGACAGATAAGCTTTTTTAGAGTCTCAAGATTTGGTAATATGCATATCGATGATTTGCCATGGTGCAGTATCTAGAGACTAAGCCGGAGCAAAGCGCATCGAGGATCAACTTTGTAGGTTGAGTAAGTTCAACAGTCCTGAGACATGTCTTGAAGAGTCGTGTAAACAGATATAGACTGCAATCAAGACACCTCATACATAGAATTCACTTTCAAAAGGCACAGGAAAGAAAACAGATTGCTCATATCTCACAGTTGAGTTGAATTCACCCCCACAGGAGGCTACCCAGAAATAAATATCTACATCAAATGAATAAACGTCCCCCTTTACATCAAGGCTTGAAAGCCAAGATCTACTTCAGAGTTTAATACCAAGGTGGGTTAACACGCTTAGTAGTCGTAGTCGTCACCCTCATCAGCAGGGCACTCCTCGTCATCACCAGACTCGTCAGCGACGGGCTCGTCATCCTCCTCATCACAGTCCTCATCGTCCTCGTTGCCAGTGGCGGGCTCCTCCTCCTCGTCACAGTCCTCATCGTAGTCAGAGTCAGGGGCAGAGGTGGGCTGAGCGGCACCAGAGTCGGCGGCGGTGCTGATGGCAACGGCCTGGAGAGTGGTAGCGGCGGGCTTCTCAGCGACGGCGGTGGTAGCGGCGGGCTCATCGTCCTCCTCATCACAGTCCTCATCGTCCTCGTTGTCAGCGACAGGCTCCTCCTCCTCGTCGCAGTCCTCGTCATCCTCATCAGCACTGGCGGCGGGGGAAGAGGTGGCGGGGGCCTCGGCGTCGGAGCCGGCAGAAGGAGAGGGAGCGGGGGAAGAGCCGGAGCCGGAGCCACCGACGACAAAGTCAACGCAGGACTCGTAGGTCTGGTCGATATCGGGAGCATCCCAGAACCACTGGAGAACACAGTCACCAGCCTTGGTGCAGTCACCGCCGAGGCTCTCGGGGAGGGTGACGCTGAAGGCGGTGTTGTTGGAGTCAAGGCCGGCGTTGGCGGCGTAGTTCTCGAACTCGATGAGGGGCTCGCCGATTATGGTGTCGGAAGAAGTCTTGACGACAGAGACGTTGGCGTAGCCGGTGTGGGGAGCGGCAATGTTGATCTCAAAGTCGATCTTCTCGCCCAGGCTGTAGCTCTGGACGTTGTCCTTGTTGTCGTCGAACTGGAAGCCCTTGCAGAGCCAGAGGTTGCAGTCGGCGGCCTTGAGGTCGGATCCGACGACCTGCTTGATGCCCTGGACGTTGCCGTTGATGTCGGACTCTTGCTGGTAGAAAGGCTGGTCACCGCAGGCGGCCTTGTAGGCGTCGCCGGGCATGCGGGGAGAGGGAGACTTGATGAAGCCATGGGCGGCGACGAGGGGGAGGAAAGCGAGGATACCGGCAGAGTTCTTCATTTTTGCGGTTTGTAGATATGTAAGATGTTGATGTTTGTTTTTTTTCGTGGGAGTTTGTCTCTAGGACCAGATAGTTGATAATGAATGAAGTTGTAGTAGTAATATAACGGCCGTCAAGGCTCGAAACGAAAGTGAAATCTTTAGAAAAAGAGAGTGTAAGTGAAAAAAGAATGTCGAATCTGGTCCTTCGAGGTCCGTGAAAGAATAGAGGCTGAGAGAGGGAGAGAGAGGGAACAAGAGATGGGTAAAGTAGATATATACTCGAATCTACTGCCCCTTCCCCTCTCTCTACTGGTTTACAGGGTTTAGACGACAAGAGGATCTGATACAACTTCTCGGCCGACTCAAGCGAGACGGTGGACCGAAGCCTGGACCCCTGTTCGCTCCGTAGTCAATCTCGTTGATACCCACCACATTCAACGGGCGGCAATGGAGGATGAGTTTAGTTGACAAGCGCCGGCTTATGTTGACTCAACTTTAACTAGTATAAGCTATCACTAAGAATTATATCTTGTGTATTACGTCTTTTTTTTTTTTTTCTTATCATCTTGTAGTAATATTCTCATTAATATATAAACAGAATGTTTAGTTTTGTCTATCAAACATCAAACGCCATCACCATCTGTTTCGTCTAACCAAACCAAACACCATCAAGCGAAAGAAGAGACAGACAAAAGAAACCTTGCAATTACACCGTTGCCAAGGCCCGACTTCACCGGAATTCGAAGCTCGCACCACGAACCAAAGACAGAAGATTCATCCGTCCTTGTTCCTGTTTCTTTCTTTCCCGCCCCCGGCTCTCCAACTACACTTTTCTGCAGGTACAAAAGGCCAGGGCCAGGGCCGGAGCCCGTTTGGAGCCAGCGCAAGGGGCAAGTTTGTGATTGGTGGAACTTTAAAGGGTTGTGTTTGAGCCTCAAAGACGACCACCCACCAGCGAGATCTGACAGCCTCCAAGCATAAAGTAAGCATAGACAGATGGAAAGATGGAGAAACAACATTACAGAACATATTATCCCGCCCGAGATTGATTTAATTAATTAAAAAAAGAAGGATTCTTCCGTCGGTAACGGTTCGCTTAACGGGTATTGCTTCCACATGGATAAAAGCTTATGCATCACCACTCTTTAACCATGCAAACTCACAACCCAATTCTTTCAACTCAGATAACACATTTATCAGGTAATAACGGATGTTTACTACAAAACGTCATCATCATCACAACACAACTCATGTCATCTCCTCTATGCAAAGCATAACCATCATCACGATAGCATGACCCATACCCTTGTCTGTGGATCCCTTCACCCCCTGTATTCCTTTCGAACAAACGATTTTCATCCATGGAAAAACTATTCCCCCCTGTCGCTTCTCTCAAGACTCGAAACTCGTCTCCGACAAGTCAAGAGCAATCCGTGTTTCAGGATGATATGCGGCCAAGACAGGGAACGACATAATTTCCTTGCTGGCAAAAAATATCACTGGTTGTCTTTTATTCCGCTGTCAGTTCCTCCCTGGTCATGTCGGAAAACGGCAGCCATCTTGGCAGTAAATCTGTTTCTCAGCTATCATCTTTCACGTCAACATGGCAGACAACAACATAACAGTTCTCCCTTGATTAATTATGCGACTAACCAACTTTCTCCGCCTCCAATAGGGTATTATAATACATCATGATCCCATGTCGAAACGTGCAAGCATAAATTTCCATCATTTCATTCCCGACTAAATGCATCAGTCGCTCAATCATGATCCCATCGTCAAACATCAACAAGCCACCAAGGCCCAAATCTAAATGCAGATTAAGTTTTGTCGTAAACAACCACGCGCCGTATGCATGCATCTTTCTAGATGGGCTCGTCGCGAGGCTCAATAAGCACCTCATTGACAGCAACGTGTGGGGGTTGACACACAGCGTAGACGATAGCGCTGGCCACCTCTTCAGGCTTGAGAACCTCGGCGCCTGTAGGCTCACCGTACTTCTTCAGAGCCTCCTGGTCAGTTGACATGCCCAACAGGTCTGTGGCCACATTTCCAGGCTGCACAGCTGTGACTCTGAGACCAGAACCCGCTGTCTCGAGACGCAGCGCCTGCAGTGTTGCCTCGACGAAGAATTTACTGGCTGAGTAAACGCCCAGACCAGGGAAAACCTTGCGTCCAGCATCGGATGAAATAGCAACAATATGTCCAGATCCGCGAGACAGCATGCCTGGAACTGTTGATGACAATGCGTGCAAGAGACCCTTGCAGTTCACATCAACTGTGCGCTCCCACTCATCCGTCTGGTTGTTGGCCATCATGGTGAAGTACATGACGCCCGCGCAGCTGACAAGGATGTCGACAGGGCCCAGCTGTTCACTTGCCTCCTTCATCAATGACTCCACCTGGGCCTTGTTCGTGACATCCGTCTTGTGGATCAACACCTTACCACCGTAGACGCTAATCTTCTTCTTGACGTCTTCCAGGGCTTCGGTCCGTCGAGCCGCCACGGCCACATGCGCGCCCTCCTTGGCAAGGCCAGCTGCCACAGCGGCACCGATTCCAGATGAGGCGCCAGTCACCACCGCAACCTTGCCTACAAGGCGACCCTTGCGAACCTTCTTGGCACAGCCATTGACTTGTCCTCGGCGAGGAGGACGAGACAGCCAACCACGAGCATAAAAGTGTCGCATGTAAATCTCAAGAAGACCTTCATCCATCTTGGGGCGAGGGACGTTGTATTTGTCAAGTGTGGGCTGTGTCTTGCCATCCTTGAGTACAATGACAGACTCGAGGACCTCGACACTTGGCATACCACCTCGAAGGATGTCAACAGTAAAGGGATCGTTGCCGGTCTTCTTGTTGCCTCGTTTCTCCCACCAGAGAGCAACCCACTCATCCCACGAGATAGGTTCAGTTGGGTAACCCAACTTGGCCAGAGTGGCAAACAGCTCCTTGGAAGGGACAGGAGCAGGGTCGCCAAGATGGTAGAGAGTCTGCTCGGTGTCGCCGGTGTGGTTTGCGAGAGTGACAATGGCATCACTGACAAAGTCAACAGGAGTCATCTCAACATACCAGTTCTTGACGTCAGGAGCGCGGCCAAGTTGGAGGGACTCGACGATGATGGCATTGATCAAGTCCCATGCGTTGGTTGAACCAGAGACACTGTGGCCGCTGATAGTTCCGGGACGGTAGACTCGCACAGGGATGCCTCGGCGGCTTGCCTCGTCAACAAGCTTCTCGGCAACCCACTTGGTCTGGCCATAACCATCAAGCAGCTTGGTAGGAACATCCTCAACATCGATGACAGTGTTCTCGCACCAACCAGTGTGAGAGGGTGGCAGCACGCCGTTGGTAGAGACGTGGTGAACGGTAGCACCACTGCGGCCAGCAAGACGAAGGATCTCCCGTGTACCGCTAACGTTGGCGTTTCGCAGAGCAGCATAGGGATACACCAGGTTAACTGTAGCAGCAGCGTGGACAATGACTTGAACACGAGTTGCCAGCTCGTCAAACACCTCAGGGGAAAGACCCAGGCGCTTCCTGGTAAGTGTACCAGGTAGAATCTCAATACGCTCGAGCAGGTAATCCTCCCAAAGTCCAAGGTCGATCAAGTTCTTTCGGATACGAGCCATACCGGCAGGTGCACAGTCCTCTACAGGCTCGGGGAATCGCACAAGACAGATGATCTGTGCGTCAGTAGAGTCAACGAGTTTCTTAAGGAGGAAAGCACCGAGGTAACCAGTGACACCAGTCAAAAGAATAGTCTCGGCTTCCTTGAGAGCACGCATAGGAGTGCCGTTGCCCTGGATGTCGTCAGGAAGAATAGAGTCTGCGCGAAGGACAGCTGGCAGATCAGCCTGCACAGCGGCGGTGTGACCATCGCGGGCTGCCTTGATGGCTGCAACATGTCCTTCCAGAGTAGGAGTACCAGCCAGAGGAGCCAGAGGAACAGGGAAGCCAAAGGTCTTTGTGAGACGTCCGGCAAGATCAGCAAGTGCCAAAGAGTGACCACCCAGGTCGAAAAAGTCGTGCTTTGGTGTGATGACATTGGCAGGCATGTTAAGCGATGCAGCCCACAGCTGAACGACGGTCTCCGTCTTGACCTTGATGTTCTGCTCCTTCTTGGGGGCAGGTCTGGGCGATCTTGGAGATGGCGGCGCAGGCAAGGCCTTGAGGTCTGTCTTGCCAGAAACGCCGTGCGTAGGTAGCTCGTTCACTTCAACCCAGATAGAAGGAATCATGTAGTGAGCAAGGTGATCGGTGAGAGCACGTCGCGCAACGGGGCTGTATCCGTAGTCATCGATAAGAGGAATAGTTTTGTCTCGGGATTCGCCTTTTTCACGGACGATGTAAGCAACAATTTGTCGCCCCAAACCTTCACCGTGGGCTACAACCGCACAGTCGCGAACAGCAAGATGCTTTCGAATGGCGCTTTCGACGGCACTGGGCTGAACAGTGTAACCACGAGTCTTGATCATACCGCCAACTCGGCCGGTAATCTCCAAAAGTCCGCTGGGGAGGATACGAGCCAAATCGCCAGTTCTGTACATGCGTGCGTCCTTCTCTCCAGCAAATGGATCCATCTGGAATGCCTTGGCTGTCGTTTCTGGCAGGTTGAGGTATCCTCGCGCCAAAAGGTTACCACCGACATAAAGCTCACCGCTCACGCCGGGTTCGACTCTGTTGCCAGCCTCGTCAAGGACGTAGGTGTGCTCGGGGTCCGTGGGGAGACCTACAGGGCACACTTGTGTATCGAAATCAACAAAGGTCTTGATATCACCAACAGCTGTTTCGTGCGTCTCGGAGGCACTGTAGACGTTGAGGAGGCGGGTCTCAGGGAGAGCGTCCATGGCGCGGCGAACAAGGTCGGTAGTGACAACCTCACCGTTCAACCAGAGGGAGCGAAGCTGGGGAAGCTGCTGGCCGAGCTTGGGGTGCTGGGAGAGGACTGTGGCCAAAAGTGTGGGGGTCATGAGGGTATCAGTGATGCGCTTTGAAGATAGAAGCTCAACGAGAGCAATGGGGTCGTAACTGGCGTGGTCGGGGATGGCGACAGTGGTGGCACCTCGAATGAGAGGTCGAAGCATCTCCCAGACGAAGAAAACGTTGCAGGCCACTCTGTCACCAGGCTTGAGATCGCTGACAGCGAATCTCAAGTCGTAGGAGCGAATGGCGGCTCTGTGGGGGTTCATGATACCCTTGGGCTTACCAGTGGTACCAGAAGAGTACGAGACAAAGAGTAATCGCTCAACATCGTCGTCCTCGGGGAGTGACCGTCTGTCGGTCAAATGGGGGGAAGATTCTCCTCGGGCCTGCTTGTCGGGGCTGTCGACAACAATGACGGGAGTTTCAGATGTGAGATTGGCGGAGTGCTCAACTTGAGTGAGAATAACAGTTGGCTTGGCATCTTCGATAACATCTCGTAGCAGACCAGGAGGGTATGCGACCTCAAGGACCAGAAAAGCGCCACCAGCTCTGATGGCAGCTAGAGCGGCGATAACGTAATCGGCACTTCTGCCCATGAGAACACCGACCAGATCATCGCGACCAACACCGTAGTCACGTAATCGCTCAGCTAGAGCCCAAGTTTCTCTGTCGAGCTCTGCGTATGTGAGGGATCTTTTCTCATCTTCAAGAGCCACGGCGTCAGGAGTGGCTGAGACCTGCTGCTCAAAGAGAACAGCGAGATCCTTGTTGACATCGATGATGGTCATGATGTTTGTTGTGAGAGAGGGAGAGAGAAATGAAGGAGAGAAGAGATCTAGACACGTCTGATGGTTTTAAAGATAAAGATGGCAAGAGCGGTGGGTGGGTCACGCGACCAAGCTGCAGCAGGCTCGGAGACGAGACGAGACTAGGAGGAGATGTCGGTGACGGGTCCGGTAATATTTCAGGCAGGGCAGGGCAATCCCCAACAATTATTGTGGTTGATTACCTACTACGTAGTCGGTAATTACCAAGGTAGGCACAAAGGCGGAGCTGGTGATCCTTTTCTGGAGACTGAAGAAGGCTAACTTGTAAGTTTTGAGCCGAAGCGGATAGAGCCAGAACAAGCAATTCCTCTCTGTCGTAGCAAAAGAAGTTTGTATATCTTTTTGAGGGTCTCGCGGGGTCAAATAAGGTAGTGGGATGAGGCGACGTCCGTGCTGTACGATAAGCTCTAGCGTTGCCTGAACCTCAAAAGATTGAACAATCAAGACACCAAAAACAAATAAGGGTATTATGAAGCCTCTGGACTTGAAAATGCAAGAGAAAATACATATAACTTGAACAAAATGAAAGCAGACAGTCGCATTTTATCTACAATTGGTACACTACTGTCTGGGCGGTGCTAATTAACATGAACCCCCCCACGGAGGATTGGAAGTCGATGATTGGGTTGAGGCTGAGTTATACCGCTAGATCTAGGGACTTTTCAGGCATAGCTGCCCGCCAATTTTGGGACCTGAGGGGGAGGGGGGGATTACTCCATCTTGGCTCTGGAGAAGGCGTTGGCGTGGAGGGGAAGGGAATGGAAGATGTTTGGCATTGCTTTTAATGAATCATTTGGACAATTGACTTTGATGGAAGAAATTGATGTTGGTGCTGGGTGGTATTGGATCAAATTTACTATAATCACCTAGAAGAACAGCATATTCTGTCAATCGAAACATAGGGACTCTTCTACCAAACCTCTGGGCCACTTTCACGTGCTAGAAACAATCTTTTGCTTACTGCAACACCCCTGTCACAGTCGTGGAGCACCCAATGGGTCTGCTTTCCAACCCGGATATTGTAGGGTAACCTTGATCGCGCAGGCTACCATTGCATCAAGTTTCAAGATACGGCAACTCGTATCAATTAATGATTAGAACACGACAGAATCAA
Organism: Fusarium longipes; assembly: GCA_013618495.1. Lineage (NCBI taxonomy): Eukaryota > Fungi > Ascomycota > Sordariomycetes > Hypocreales > Nectriaceae > Fusarium > Fusarium longipes. The sequence continues at coordinate 47,924 of JABFEY010000129.1, forward strand.
TTCGAAGTTTTGATACTCGGCGAGACTCTGTTTCTACTTCTTGTGTTGTGGCCACGTAAAGAGCAGGATTGGCAAAGGCGACAGTACATTATGCACAATGTGCTAATCCCAGCTCGTTCTAATTGCAATCTTTGCCTCAAATCAAGACACCCACATATTCAAGTGCGTGATTAATTGAGTTTGTGACTATTCTGGTTACTTCTCACGCGAGGACATGCAGAAACAGGCATACTCTTCGGATCTCGCAGGGCAGACATTTGTGTTTTTATTCTCCCCGTCTGTTGAAATGAATTGAGTGCATCTCATCGCTTCCTTTTTTATTTTGCTTACCTATTGGAAAAGAAAACCACAAAAGTCTCAAGACATTCAGATTGATGGAAGGATTGCCAACTCATCATTTGAAATCTTAAATAGCAAATCACAAGCACAGACACACGCACACTTTCTGTTCAGTCCAGATCATCACGATTCTCCCCGTCTTGAATCTCTCCTGATTGGCGCCGACGACCCGAAGCAGAGGGGTCGGACCATCGCCGCCACTGTAGAGCATTGCCTTATTGATTCTCGTGCATGACGCTCGGGGAGTCTGTTTCTTGGAAGGCTGACGAATTAGATTCCGTTTAGTGGTGAGCTCGTTTCGGGGCGAGGGGACTCTTGGCTCCGGAGGGTGGCATGGTGGGAGGGGTTTGTTGAAGAACTTGAAGGTCTAATGTTATGGAGCAACAAGAAGTTAGAGGAGAGGAAAGACGACGCATAGGTCGCTGGTTTAATACTTGACAGATACCTCAAGGTAGACACAGTGACCCTGGTTGATCCTCATCTATTGTGGTGTGTCCTGTATCTGTATCCTGTATGGTTGTGTTCTATTTTCCTGACAACTAGGCTTGGCCAACGGCGTCAGCCTCTGGAGTTCAATGGTATCTTATAAACTTCGAGCAAAGATTTTAGTACGTTATCGTTGCGAAGCTATGAAAAATATAGCATAAAACTAGGCGAAAATGGTATCGACTGACCTACTGATTTGTCCCTTCTACTCTTACTGGCCGTGTGTTGTCATCCCCTCGGGGTCGCTTAAATAGTGTACAAAGCTCAATGCCTCAACCAGCAGCCACAGTATTCAATAACTCGCATCCATTGAGGGCTAATTAGTAGCCATGTTTACCCTCAGGGATGCTTCCATCTCAGTTTACCAACCTCGCCATGGCTTCGTGCTCAAGACAGTAGACAGATACTCTATAATGATGCGCAACAGTCTTGCAATAGACCCTGAACAATACTAATAATAACTATAGCATGATCTCCAATAAGCTTGACTTAGGATAGTTCCGCCCCCGCCAGGCTGGCGTGTTATTCCACTTTGAACATTGTCAAAAGATAAGATAAGGTCGGAAAAGACCCACCAAGACGACGCCCTTTGTCATGTCTTGTCATTTCACGCTGGGTCCCATCATGTCAAAACACAACGCCCTTTGCCATGTCTTGACATGCTCTAACAAAAAATTACCAAATAATTTGATGCTTTATGCGGGATACCTTCCCTAACTCGTGACGGCCCGGCCATGCTTTGACGTAAAGAAAATTCATCGTATGTCGTGGTGAGGTGATGTCTTGTCATATTAAATGTCCCTCCCCTTCCCTCTTCTTCTCCCCCCTGGGCTTCTTTTATTCTTCTTCTATCGGAATATTTGTTCCTTACCTTGACGACGATCCCGACGACTACCGATCGATTTCTACATTGAACAAACATTTGAATCAACTTCACGTGCGAGAAGAGAAAAAAGAACTCGAGTTTTCAGGGTATCATCATACGTCTCATTATACAACTATTACACTGCTATACGCCAAAAAAAAAAAAAAGATACAAGAACTTTTTGCTACACTTATTCAAAAACACCAAGAACTCCCAAATCGACCAATACTTCGTTCTACATCTGCTCTCGTCCCTTGCTCAGATCGACCTCAGTCAATGGAACTATCTTGGTGCGGCAGATGAGCTTGTGGCCAACGTAGAGCGCAGCGAAAAGCATCAAGCTGATGTAGTTGGAGAAGAAGTCGGCAGTGTTCCACTCGATGAAGACGGTGAAGCCACAGGTGATGGTGATGAGAGCTACGAAGAAAGCACCATAGTATGACAGGTAAGGCTGGAGGGGTGCAAGGTAGGGCAGCTCCTCGCGGGGGATGTTTTGCGCGCGCATGATCTTCTGGAAACGGATGTGGCACACGTTGATCAGAACCCAGGTGATGAAGCACGAGGTCGAACTGACGTTGAGAAGCCAGTTGAAGACCTGGGTTCCGCTGGAGGAGAGGTTGATGTAGGCGATGAGACCCATGACGGAGCACGAGGCAACAGCGAAGTACGGGGTGCCGTACTTGTTGGTGCGCTTCATGAAGGCGGGAGCAAGGCCATCCTCAGCGAGAGCGACCATGATACGGCTGCTGGAGTAGACGTTGGAGTTGGCAGCTGTGAGGATGGCAGAGAGGAGAACAGCGTTGATGATGTCGGGGAGGACCTTGACACCAGCTCGCTTGGCCACGACGACGAGAGGAGAGGCAGAAGCATCCTGAGCACCGCTGTCCAGGGCGGGGTCGTTGAAGGGCACGTTGATACCGACGAAGAAGACGGTGGCCATGAAAAGGCTGAAAATACCCCAGAAAGTCCAGCGGATAGCCTCGGGGATGGCCTTGCGGGGGTTGGCAGTCTCACCGGCACCGACACCAACGAGCTCGGTTCCCTGGAAGGAGAAACCAGCAGTGACGAGGACGGCCCAGAAGCCGACAAACTTGCCAGTGGCGCCCTCAATGCCCATGTAGGTGTTTGCGACACCGGGGTCGTTCCAGTACTTGAAGCCAATGTAGCCCTCGTCACCGACGCCAGCGTTGACGCAGATGGAGAAGATGATGAAGCCAGCGATGGTAACGACCTTGATCATGGAGAACCACATCTCAATCTCGCCGAAAATACGGACGGGGACAAAGTTGAGAGCAGTAAACAAAGCCCAGAAGACGCTGATCCAGATGGCGATGCTGAGGCTGGAGTCCCAGTACTGAATGATGATGCCGGCAGCGACGAGCTCAAGAGCAAACGTGATTGACCAACTGAACCAGTACAGCCATCCCATGGCGAAACCCAAGGTAGGGTCGACGAAACGGGCAGCGTAGGCGGTGAATGAACCGGTGATGGGAATGTAGGCGGCCATCTCACCCAGACTGACCATGACGGAGTAGACGACTGAGCCCATAAAGGCAAAGGCGACGAGCAGAGAGACGGGACCGGCCTTGACGAGGGCTGGACCGACACCCAAGAAGAGACCTGTTCCAATTGTACCACCGATGGCGATGAACTGCAAGTGACGAGAGCTCATGGACCGGTCAAGGCCAGCCTCTCCAGTCTCGACATCCTCCTTTTCAGCCTTTGGCTTCTTCTCGTTGCTCACACGAGGGGACTTTTCGTCCGCCGATGAAGAGTCAAACATTTTTGACGCTAGTGTATGTTTTTATTTCCGTATATGGAAATAAATTTTATGTATAGTCCTCTGGTGTGTGTGTCAAGTGAGGCTGTTGATGATGCGAAACGCAGTCAGAAAAAAAGAAATCTCGCTTGTGGAAAGAGGAGAGAGAGAGTGTGTGTGAAAAAATGACACGAGAGAGAGAAGTGATGTGATGTGATGCGAGTAAGAGAGAGGCGAGTGAAAGAAGAGAAGCACCGAGGCCAAGTGGGCTTGTTATGTAAAAAAATTGAAATGTCAACGGAGATGGCATATGGATACGGGCAAGGGATCGGGGATAGATTGAATGGGCCCATTACGAAAAATTTCGATATCGGAACAGGCCAGACTCATGTTGGTCAGTGTGAGATTTTCGAGATAAGTCTCAATTGAGTGTGTCAATGAATGGGTAGTATTTTTTGCCTCTCGGTAATGAGCGAAATGCATATCTTTTTTCTCTTTTAATGGGAGTTAACGATGATCACTTCTACCAAGGGGTTTGAGTCTGATCATCTATCTGTATCACCTTGGACTATTCTTCTTCAACATACAGAGTCCATATCATACTACAGAGTATGTCTGCATATAATTACTACGTGGAGAGCTCCGAATTGCGATACCCTCGCAATGTTACAGCGAAATATCGCGAGATTTAGCTGCTGCATGTTGTAGTTTCCGGTTCGTTACCGGTCCATCTTCCCGGCCGCCACACTAAAACAGAACCAATCCCTGCTGTCAAAAGGGAAAGAAAAAAATTCAATCCCACTAAAAACGTCAGGGGTCCATCTCTCGGACTCTCTCTTTGCTCTCCAACGCCACTAAGAAAAAAACCTTGCCACGGCTTATCCGCTGCGAGAATTATTGTCTATCCAATCAAAAGTGCATTCTCGTCAACAAGTTTTTTCTTTGCGCAGTAGTAGTGGCTTGATTCTGCACGTCAAAAGCCACGCGATCTTACCCAAAATGCTACTGTAAACAAGCTTCGATTTGTTCCATGCATGTTTCCTTTTTGAGTGGCAGCTCTTTTGTTGCTTATGGATGACCTGATTTGGTATCGAGGAATTGCAAGTCTCACCGGTTGAACAGGGTTATACGGGACTAGTAGGGGGGAGGAAGAGTACTCTTTGCCAAGCAACGCGGCTCTTTTTCTTCTCTCTTCTTTTTGCGCGCTGGCTTTTGCCGACGACAACCTCCCACCTCCGAAGCTGTGAACTGTGACTCTTTGAATGCAGTCACGAGTGTAATCTCCATTATCGGAGTGCACCGATGGGACTGGATATGTAATCATTTCAAACAAGAAACCTGGGAAGAAAATGGATCTGAAAGACTGGGGAGGGGATATGAACAAAAGGCCCGTTCATTATTGCTGGAGTTCAAGTTACGTACAGAATATGGAAATAAGCATCCATGGCGTCAAACCGGGTTGAGGAGAACCTGGCTTGCTTCAAGTGTACATAATAGAGATTGGGTCTTTTTTTGTATTTTCATTATGTACAAACTCTTTTTTCCCACCTTCTCCGCTTGAGATTGAGTTACTCATGCCTGGGGATGGGGAGCGAGCGTTTAGCGATTACGGGCCGAGACAGCAACGGCTTGACTCATTAGTTGATCGTGTTCCGACGTTATGGTACGGATATCATTCGTTGTACATATTGTGATGGGTAGAGTTGGCTCATAAATAGTCATTCAATCGGATATAAGCCTTCTACTACGAGTCAATCAATCAGTGCTCACCCAAACTATCACCCCCCAAGACATGCACGAATGGCATCGTCGCAGCAGCAAATGGCATGTTCTGACCTTGAACCCCTATCCTGCATTATTAGTCTCCATACAAACCCCAAACCAAGCTCAAAAAGAGTCTTTCTCCGTGCTTGTCTCTCCTCCCCCCATGGTTCGACAATCTTAATTCTTACCTTGTTCCCCACCAAAGCTACAACCAACTCGTCTCACCAACAGTCCAAGTGACAAACTCTTTGGCGATGAAGTTGTGTAATAGCTTTGCTTTTTGAGCCCGTTGCAGATAGTATCTTCCGGGGTCACCCCCCCATTTAAGCTAGGATCGTGATAGGAATGCTAGATCCGGGAGATCTTCCCGCAAGGGGGGTTTTGCATGAAGTGAGGTTTGTGGCTCATGTCCGATAGGATCAACGTTGAGGGGCTACTAATCCGTCTTGGACAGCTTTATTAAAAGTGTTGGTTCTTGAGGCCTCAGATGGACTTTTGTCAAGTGTCCCTGCTTGTATACCGCCGAGAGCAAAGTAGCATCACCATGTTGGTTGCGGCGCAGCGCATAAGAGCCTCAATCTCACACCACTCGTGGTTTGTGATCAATTAGGAAAACAACGCAATGCAACGACAGACCACCTTGAAGGTCAGGGAATGCCGAATATTAATGGTGTCGTCAGCTCACCACCCATTCGCATGCATATGCACTCAAACATCTCGTCTCTAGGGGAGATGTAAACACCCAATCAGAAGAGGACTTGGGTATTCGAGGGAATAAACAGAGGGTGAGTGTCGATGTCCCTTATTTCCGAGCCTACCTGCCTACTTCTGGACTGGGCTTCCAAATTCGTTTCCTTCACTGCATTTTTAACCCCTATCAAGCTTGATACTCTCCTCACCACTTCAGCTGATGCTGCTCAGCCAGCTTTATTTCTTGACTAGTTCGCTCGGAGAGTATAACAGTTCAATCTGCAATTTGAGGCATTACAACTCCAAATCCAACCAACTCACCGATCCACTTCTCAGCCTCTTATCACATCTGACACCCAAAAAGGGATCCTCTGCAGACAACTACCGATGATAGAAGGGTGAAGTCATCCTTTCGACACTAATTGCATCGGCATTATCAATCCAATTGGGTTCCAGCGGCTAATGCCAGGCACTGAAATGGTTTAGAGCTGTCTCTTGTCATGACGCATGTGATGGGATGATCTCTATTTCAACATTAGGCGAGCTGCATTCGTTACAAGTCACAGAGGACAAACAATAGGCAAGCTGCTTAAGGATTATTTGTACCATTTCATGAAACATGGTATTCTTGTTGATTTCAGGTATCATGCTCTATATGAGCCAAGAACTTAAGCATAACTGCGCGCAGCCGGAAAGGACTCTGTTCCTTGAAACAACAAAGCTGTCGCGTCGGCAGTACGGCACTTTGCGAAGCCTCTAGCGGCTCTTAGCGATTCTTGTCCAGCAGCGGTTCAGCTGCTCAGGCCCTATAACTACAGGGGAACATACCTCTGATTGGCTTGTAGAAGACGCGCTAAACCGGATGCAGTTACACTCGTCGCTTTAGGTTGGGCAAGCTCGCGCCTCAATGACCTCATTGAAACCAGCCAAGCTGTTGTGATGTCTTTGATTTTTGGTTCTTGAGGCAGTCGCAATCTTGGAGGCCCCGCCTGCCTTTTTTTCTTGTCAGTCGCACGCGTTGAAATGCCAATGTCATGATGTTTGCAACCTAAAACCTCCCTTTTTCTTCTTTTAACGTCCATCTAAATTGAACAACACTATCAAGCATCCCCCATTAATTTAATCATTTTTCGCTTCCTTTTCAATTGCTCGATCAACTGCCGGTCGTGATTGATTAGGTTCGGCTTTTGAATTTACGTATTACCACGATAACCCCTGCGCTGATCACTCAAGACCCCAAATCGCGACTCACTTAGATCTCCCATCGAGTCGCACCGCCATCATGGGCGAATCCGACGGTTATTACGGCGGGGGTCAACAGCAGCAGCCGTACAACGGTGGTTATCAGCAGCAGTATCAACCTCAACCTCCTCCTGCAGCTTACCAACAGCAGTATCAGGCGCCGCCGCAGCAACCATACCAGCAGGGTCCTCCTCAGAATGGCAACGGCTACATGCCCGCTCAAGGTTTCAATGGCAACGAGAAGGGTTCTTTCGATGAGCAGTTCAAGATCGCAAAACCAAAGTACAACGATCTCTGGGCTGGTATCCTCCTGATCCTCGTCTTTGCCGGCTTCGTCGTTGTCTCCGGACTCGCCCTTCAAGGTTACGCTGCGAACAAGGGCAACGCTGGTGATGGAATCTACGGCAACGCCAACGACTTCTCTCTCAACACGAGTACCGTTATTCTCTTCATGTTTGTTCTCGCTGTTGCTTTTGTCCTGTCGTATGCATATGTCTGGTTGGCGCGACTCTTTCCCAAGCAGTTCATCTGGGTCACAGGCATCCTCAACGTCTGCTGGGCTATCGGAACAGCCATCTTTTATCTCTGGCGCAGATACTGGTCTGCTGGAATCGTGTTCCTCATCTTTGGTCTGTTCATTGCGTTCTGCTTCTGGACGTGGATCTCGCGAATCCCCTTCTCGGCTCTCATGCTCAAGACTACCATCGATGTCAGCAAGAAGTATGGACATGTCTATCTTACCAGCTTGATCGGAGGCATCATCGCCACGGCCTTCTCTGCTTGGTATGCCATCACCCTTGTCGCAATCTACATCAAGTACCAGCCCGCCAACGATAACCCTTCTTGCGCCGACGGTGGTTGCAGTAAGGGCAAGGTCATTGGACTCATCGTCTTTATCACTTTCGCCATGTACTGGATCTCCGAGTGGCTCAAGAACACAATCCACACGACGATTGCAGGTGTTTACGGCTCTTGGTACTTCAACCCCCACAATTTCCCCAAGGATGCCACCCGCGCCTCTGCCAAGCGCGCCTTGACATACAGCTTCGGTTCCATTGCTCTGGGTAGCTTGTTGATTGCCATCGTGCAATTCCTCCGACAGATCTGCAACGCCGCTCGCAACCAGGAAGCAGCAGATGGAAGCATTGTCGGATACGCTTTGTTCTGCTGCATCAGCTGCTTGCTTGGTATTGTAGAGTGGGCTGTTGAGTTCCTCAACCGCTACGCTTTCTGCCATATCGCTCTTTACGGAAAGGCCTACTTTGCGGCTGCCAAGGATACATGGAAGATGATCAAGGATCGAGGAATTGACGCTCTAATCAACGTAAGTATAATCACTATGACATGAAATCCTTCAACTGCTAACTTGCATAGGACTGCCTCATCGGACCCGTCCTTTCCTTCGGTGCCCTCTTCATCGCATACGCCTGCGCCCTCCTGGCCTACCTCTACCTTTACTTCACCGACCCCGCCTACAACAACAACGGCCAGTACACCGGCGTCGTTGTGGCCTTTTCCTTCCTCATCGGCTTCCAGATCGCAAACATCTTCACTACACCCATTTCCAGCGGCGTCGACACCATCTTTGTCGCTGCCGGTTGGGATCCCCAGATCATGTGGCACGATCACCCGGAGCTCTACAACGAGATGATCCGGGTGTATCCCAAGGTCCAGACGGTCATTCAGGACCGATAAACTGGGAAGGATGTGAAATCCAAATAAAGAACTGAATTGTTATTGTCCGGCTTCGAAATGATACCATAGAAGGATACTGGAGGAACATTGTGCTTTTCGTATCAAGGAGGAGCGAAATTGTCTCGCGTAGAGAGCTTTCATCGCTTTCAGAATACCTGTGTAATGATCAATTATCTAATACATAATAACACACCCCGATTCGTCTCATACTTGTAGCCACACTGACTATCTGTGAGATGCACCACCAAGGCATTTACTGCATTGCATTGTAATGACTTATCCAACAACTGGATATCACTACACCGAGAAGCATCCCCTCACCAAGATGAACATGGCATCGAAGACAGCTCGAATCAATAGTATGTAGAGAGTGGTATTCAAATAAACAAAGGCTATCCAACCAAAGACCTAAACGCCGTTCTCACCGCTGATAATCAATCGTACATATGTATCCCAATCAACTCTCCAATCTATCTACTACCGCCTGTCAACACGCCCAAGTCTCTCCCGTGCAGCTTCAACAACGCTTCTCTTGAGCGCCGGCCCCTGGACATCCTCATCACCGCCGTCCGGCACGACCGTCCATTTCTTCGCAGACCCTTGCATTCCCGCCCACAGGTCTGTAGGGAGGTACTCGCCGACGTCTTGCCTGAACGTCTCGCGGGATACTTGATCCGCGTCGAGGAGCTTATCCACGTTTTCTTGGGCTTTACGCCATATACTTCGTACTCGATCGTCTACTGCGCGACGACGCTCGACTTCGAGGATGAGGCTGTCGTACGCACTTGCGTACCGCTCGTAAAATTCTTTGAGCTGCTGCATCTCCTGTAGCTTGGAAAAAACGCTCTCCTTCTCCATGTCCCACCGTGATTTGAAGTCGCCCTCGGCGGCGAGGTAATCGGCGAGTCGATCGCCAATGTCGCCGAGGACGGCGTACGCTTCCAACATATTCGAGTAAGCTTGTTTCGAAGTTTCGTGCTGTTCCTGCAGCACGAGATAGTCCTGTTCCATTGCCGTGAGGCGCTCCTGTATTTCCTGAACGACGTCCTCCACCTCGCCCGCATCCTGAACGACCACCTTGAGCATCTCGGCGCGGTCCTTAGCGGTGTTGGGCTCGAGGTCTGAAACGTTGGATTCCTGCTCTGCGATAACACCAGAGATGGAAACCCCGTCGTTACCATGGGACTGCGTTGCTTCGGCGGCTCTGCGCCGTGCGAGGGCGACGCCGCCTTCTGTTGTTCGGATCGCTGTGACGCACATGTCGAAGTGGTGCGTTAATGAGACGAGTAACTGTGCCATGTTGGCTGAGTGGTCAACAAGGCTTTCGAGCAGTTCAAATGTAGGTATATGTGTGTTATCGTATGACAGGCTGGGGGTATCGGTGATGATCTTCTTGAGGTTTCTAATGTCGGTATCGAAGCGTAGCAGATCGCCGTCAAAAGACTGCTGAATGACCTACTCGAGTCAGCGGAAAGTTGGCGATGGCTTCATGGGCCCGCTTACCTGTAGTTCCTGGATGCTCTTCTTCATAGCATCTCGAACTCCATGAACGCCCCCTTCGTCGATAAAGTCAAGAAGACTTCGTCTCTCCTCACCCTCGGGTCGAAAGACACCTTCTACACCCGTCTCGCGGAGCATCTCCATGGTACGCTCCAGCTCCCCATCGACCAAGTCCATCGACTTGATAAGCTTCTTAAAGTCTTTCTTGCCCCAGTCATAGGTACCTTGTAGACTCTTCCTAACTCTCACGAGTATAGTCGTCTGATCTAGTATGGACTCTCGCAGGAAGCCCGCCTGGGCTGCTAGGATGGCGACATCCTCGTGGGACTGCCGCGCAGCGTTTGCGATTTCGTTTGCGCGCAGGACAAGAGTCATGGAGGAAAGCGACCGCTTGGCGACGAGGAGATGGTTGACGAGGGTATCGATGGAGATGGAAGGCGCGTTGGGATCAACATCTTGATGGGTGAATGACCGTGAGCGTGATGAGTTTGAGTTTGAGTGTGATGCTGATTGGGGATGCGAATGTCGGGATGAGGCTCCGGATGAACCATGGCGCAAAGAGGTAGCGGAAGAAGAAGAAGCCATGATGAGTCAAGATGTTAGTTTTTAGATTTGGTACAAAATGCTAGTAATCGCTCATGGCTACATATTGAGTTTTAGCGATAGTGGTCAAGTTGAATATTGGATAAAAATGGAAGAGAAAGAAAAAGAAAAAGTCAAGACGAGATGAAACGAAACGAGATGGGATGGGATAGGATGGGAGCTTGATAGGTAGGTAGCTGAGGGCGATGACGGAAGTTACGATAAGCATCCGTTATCGCAAGGGGTCCCACTTCCTTCCAGGCAGCTGACGCGCCTCCAGAGGCTGACTCGTTGTAAAAGCCGGTCTTGTACAGGCGTCTCGGCAAGTTTAGAGCCAATCTGATAGGCTGTCTCAGGTGTCTCAGGCCCTGCAGTTGTCCGTTAGCTTGGATTAGAGTCTGTTTGCAACCAGGAACGTGGACTTCTCGTTCCTGTCCTGCCGAGTAGCACGTGGAAACTTGACAAAAGGCGTCAGATACCGCCATTTGTTTCACTCATGTCGCAATTATTGACTTAATTACAGTGACTCAATGCTGATAAAAAAAAGTTCAATTGTTCTAGACAATCTTGATATACGTGCTAAAGTGCAATAAAACAATGTTCGTATCATCGTTCTTGAAAGAATCCCATTGATCCGTACGCCATCTTTCCTCCGTTTAAAGTCATCAATTACCCAAAAATTTCAACCATCATCTCGATATCATGTTCCTTCGAGGCGTGATCATTCTAGAATCTTGTCTAATACGCTCTCTGAAAAATGCAATGTCGTGTACTTGTCCTTATCGGCTGGAAGGAGCGAACTCCAGTCGACGATCGTGCTCATATGGAGTTGGGGCTGGCGAGTTGACCCTGGTTGTAAAGGCAGAATCAATGTGGAAGTAACTCTTGATTGAAGAGAACTTCTCTCCCGATGTGCCATCATCCTCCATGTATCTATCATCCTTGCGAATCAGGGGAGTCGAGACCCTGCTGTCATCCTCGTCGCGTCTAGTGACGGGAGGTTTCTTGTCTACAACTCGGCCACCTCCAGCGTTGGATTGAGCGTTGTCGAGGTCAGCAGCTCCCTTGGAGCCCATACCTCCCTCCAGGAGCTCACCACCTTCCATAACGGTACGGAGCTCGAGGTTCTCATCCTTGGAGTAGACACGGATGCCGACAATGCAGATGGCATTCCAAGGCTCAGGCATCTTCTCCTCTTCCGAGTCGTAATCATCCTGAGCAGCGGCGGGGTTGGCTTGTGTCAATCGAGGCTTGCGAGCCATGTCGTCACTGCTGTACAGAGCCTCCCAATCCTCCACTGGAGAGTCTGATGACTCGCCGGCAGAGTCATAGGCAGGTCGTGTACGAACAGGAAGAGGCTCCTCCTCCTCGACAACAGCAGGGGGAGCTCCACTAACGGGTGGCACCTCCTGCTTCTCTTGAGCGGCGTCAGCTGTCAAGTCGGCGCTCTTGGGGGTGAAATGAGGAGATCCAGTGGAGCATGAAATGACACCATCGTCATGGTCCTTGTGGTTCTCGTCAACAACGACAGTCTCATCCTTGTCGTTGCCAGACAGCTTAATCTCCTCTGTCTTCTTGCTTAAGGCCTCGTCATCAGCCTCCTGAGCCTTCTTCTCAGCTTCAGCAGCCTTCTCAGCCTCAGCCTTGGCAAGTCTCTCCTTCTTCATCTGCTCTCGTTCGGCCTTGACCTTGGCGTTGAACTCCTCATCAAGACGAGTCTGCTCAGCTTCCCACTCAGCACGACGGCGCGATCTCTTCGCAGCATTCTTCTTGGTCTGCTGCTTGGAGACCTCACGGTTGGTGGCACGCTTCTCCCACATCTTGCGTCGCTCCTTCTGACGGCAAGCAGAGGCCTTCTTCTGGTCCTTCTTCATGCGCAGCTTGGTAACCTTGTCCATGTGATCCCATGCCTTGCTGTGAGCAAGATCGTAGGCGTAACCGACTTGAGCAAGCTTCTCGTTCTCCTCCCGTCTAGCAGCCTCACGCTTGACGACCTGCTCAACGGACTGGGCGCTTGAGTCACGCTCACCAGTCACTTTGAGATAGACGACGTAGTTGCCAGCAGGAAGATCAGGCAGCTCGACGGAGACCGAGCGCTCCATCAAGTAGTTGCCATGAGAACGGACAATGTAATCCTCCGCGTTGGGACTATCCTCGTAGTGGAGTCGGAAGTGAAGGCGGAATCGGTACTGGCCCTGAAGACCCTTGAAGTATCGAGTATCAAGCTGCGAAAGGACCAAGACAAGAGGAGTATCTTGTGTCACCTTGATATGGAACTTTTCGTGATATGCTGGCTTCCAGGGAACATCCACGCCAATCCATCGCTGGCAGCTTCGCCAATCGCGATCGCGGAAGAGGCGGGTGCGATCAAAGTGTGAGTACTTGCGAATGAGATCCTCGTAGGAAATCCAGAAGACTGAGTCGCTGCCGAATTGGTGGTCCATCTCCTCTTGGACTTCAGCGGTCCACTCCTTGGAACCATCACTCCAAGCTCCCTCCCAGATGCCCTTGCGGACCTTACCCCAAGGGTTACGGAGCTTGACTAGGCGTTGGCCAGACTTGAGGGTGCGGGCGTCCATGACAACGTAGGCGTGTCCCTCAGAGATACCATCTCGCTCACCATAACCGTGCTCAAGCAGACCAGTGGAGGCACCAAAGAGAAACTCGTCGTTGACTCGTGACATCTCCTTGTCCCAGAATTCGTCAATATCAAGGATATCAGACGTCAGAAGCTCGGTAGTCACACCACCAGAAAGATCTTCGACACCCTCGCCGATCCAGCCACCGGCCAATGACGCATAGTCACCATGAGCCTTGGCGTAGGCCTTCTCGAAGAGGGGGACCCAAGTCTCATTTTGGTCTCTGCACTGGGCAAAGAAAAGAGCCTTTGAGCCGGTTTGATAAGTCTTGCGATAGACATTTTCGTTATCTTCGCGATCGATTTGCTGCAGAAGATCTCTCTGCATACTAGGAGAGTCCCAGCATGGTGACTTTAGGTAAAGTTTATCGTCAATGATGGAGTAGATCCATTCGCCATCGCGGTAAAAGACAAAACCATAAATGCCGATCTTTGTGTCATGAGCGACGCAGATCCGCTGTAGACCTTCTGGTACGCTGGCAAGAGCCGTTAGGCCAGCCATGATCCAGCAATCGCCTAAGCTTCCTTGCTTGACGTCATTGCCACTAACATTTTTCATGAAAGTCGGGTTCTCAAAGATTTCATGCACTCGCTTGACAGCCTTGGGCACAGCAGCCTTGGAACTGAGTAGCGTTGTTCTGTTCAGCTCAAACTTTTGTGTTCCAAGATTGTTCAAGCAATGGCCCTTTTCGTACTTGAGATCCCAATCCTGGTCGTGTGTTAGCGCCACATTCATGCATAATCTGGGGTTTCCCAGAATAACTCACCAAATCCCAACCGGGGTCTCTGTATCGCATGTTGACTCGTTTGCATTCTTTAATAATCTTCTCGACTTTGCGTCGACATTCCTCGGCAGCTCGCTCGTAACCGGCTGATAGGATCTCATTGGAGTGATATGTGGCGGGAGGTTGCACGGGATCGAAAGGTAGAACGGCGAGGGCCTTGTGAAACTTGCGCTTGGAGAACTTCTTCCAAATCTGGTTGATGGACTTTTGAGGCGGAAGCTTCTTCTTCTTCTTCTTTGTCTTGTCGTTGTTGTTGTTATTGTTGGCGGGTTGAGCGCGAGGCCGACGAGGGTCGTCGGACTCTTCTGATGAACTGTAGCCGTGCATGTTGATGGCTGGGGACGTGTGTCGTTTGCAAGGAGTGCTCTCCAGGAGTATGGAACAGGAGTGTTGAGTGTTGAGTGTTGAGGTAGGGAGAGGGTGTATAGTATATCTTGCTATGCAACAAGATGAGACGGCGGTAAACCAGTAACCCAACAAAATAGTATGAGAAACAATGTAATATGGTAGGAACAAAGTCCTGATAATAGGGGAGGAAATCTAAAAGAAAAAAACAGCGAGGCCGGAGGGAAGTAGGATATATATACGATAAGAACTGGTAGACTAGGTAGCTGGGTGAGGGAATGGGAATGTTATCGTTGAATCGCACTAGTCGTCCGCCACCAGCTTCATCCAAGGGTCCATCAGCTCAAGACCCAGCCCTGCAACCTGTACTGTACAGATTCGCTACACCGACAAAGGGGAGGCCATGGCGAAGCTCGTCTTATTCCTCACGAGCCGAACTAAGGCAAGGTGCTGCGGTACAGTATCGAATACCTACAGTATCGAGAGACATTCGAAAGACACCACTAACGCACGGTGCACTCGGGGTACCGGGTCAGCGTCCTTCTACCGTGTGGATTGGCGGAGACGAGCAGCAAGGGTCTCCTTGGCGTCTCAAGCCCCCCGGAAGTGGAAGTGTAGAATGTACCAGTACCGATACATCACCCGTACGCAGCAGGAAGCATAGTATATTGGCTTATCCCAGCGACCTAGTAATTTAACGTCTAGACGGAGAGGTGGTTTCGAGCTTGGTTGCATGGCACAGGGTACAGAACATTCCCCCTTCTTCCGGGCCCAGCATGCTGATTCCAGACCGCTCTACAGACTTGTATGCCCCTTCGCGCACCTGTCAGTCGAGTATGTGACCCAGTTGACACCTCTAACTGGAGTTTTGATGACAGTTTCTTTCAAAACGGACAGTCCGATGCCGGTTCAGACCCGCTGGTGACAAAGCAGACAGTATGGTACTGTACAGTACAGCAAGGCACGACATTGCATACCGAAATTTTGGCGAGCAAAAGATATGTAAGCTTTGCCATCCGCCGTCGCAAAGGCCTTCCAACTCTCCTTTGTTCCGATTCGTCGAAACAACGAGGCTAGAAACTCCTGAATCGTTGAGCCGGAAGTAGGGGCAGCTGTGGGTCGCATTTTTCTTCTAGGGGTCCAACCTAGAACGACATAGTTAAGGGTCCTGGGGGGATCCTGGTCATCTCCTTTAAGGTACTTTGGCGAGGCAAACAGTGCGGGACGGTACCCGTTTGTCAGAAGCAGGGACGGAGCATTCGAGGCTGCATGTCTTGGTGAGTGATAGGCTGATAAGCGCAGTGCGCATATCGAACCTCCTCGCAAGGACCAGTGAACACGGACTGACAGTAGGAACGATACTGTCCTCCTGAGGCCTTCAAGGCTGCCAAATGACTGGTCGCAAGTGTCTCATGGACGCAGGTGGCTGGATCATCAGTTAGTGCGATTATTACCAAGACAATGATGTTTTTTTTTTTCATGAGTCGCCAATTCCGCCGCTTGTGACACCTTGCTTCTGGAACAAAGAGGCGGAAAAAAGAACAGACAGTTATCAGTACCACGAGGTACAGTACCTCGTCGATAGGGTGATAAGCGATTGACCTATAAGCGATGGCTGATCAGCCTAGTTGCTGTGTTTCTGGTGAAATGGGTGGCAACGTGTCCGAGAACGGGGCCCAGCAAATCTCATCTGACTCTTTTTCTTTCAAACCCCATTCACTAATCAGTGATCAGCCTTTTATTAAACCTGGCGACCTGAATTGCGCAAATCCATTCTCTTCACGACTCGGCGCCGGTTTCAAGTCTCCATGCGCCGTCGTACGGATAAGAAACTTCCCCGCATTCTCGATCTTTAGCAAGTGTATTAATTCCGGAGATCGAGACGGTTTTTGATGGAGAAAAACAATGGCAACAATGGATCCCTGAAGCATTGATTGAGCAGGCACGGACGGACGGGGCACGACAGAGCCTCAAGTTGCGCGACGTGTGGTAAACAGAATTGGAGGCGGAGCAAAACAGGCAGGGCCTCGGGTGTTCCATGGCGTAAAGAGTAAAATGTTTGTGGACTCAAAGGTTCTTCCTGCTGGGTCTGTTGTGACTCGAGCCGGTGCACAAGGTCCGATCGGCGACTTTAGCGCCGTCGCGTAGTTCGGTTCAAAGCCAGGTGGCTCCAAGTGCCAAAACAGTAGCGTCTGACTCGAGTATCGACAAAATCCGGGGTTGTAATTTCTGGGTCTTTTGAGACGTTGATATTAGCATGGGAATTGGATCGTGTGGACGGGTCCAGCCTCGTGGCCTGTCTGCTTATCCATCCCACATGTCTACATGCAACGCTGACATGAGCTTAGCTGCATTGGTTGCAGTTCGAGCGTCTTGTAGGTCAAATCGCAACTCCGATGTAGTAGTAGCTGCTTGGTTGATGCCTGGAGCGGGCGGTTTGATGTTGGAGAGGCCTCAAATGTCGTTCAGCCGCGTTGGTGCTCCTCTCTGGCGGGGAAGTGTAACTGCATTTGCATCTGCATCTGCAACATGCATGCGACGGACAAGGTTGGAACAGATAGACAGGGTCGTCTTATCGTAGTAGTCTCGACTCTGCCGCAAAGGGTATACCCGTTAGTTACTTATCATCTGGACCTAGCGAGTACAGTACATGCGCCGCAATGTGAACCACCATTCGCCTCCCCAGATTTTGATCGTCTTTGTTTTCCCCTCAAATGTATCGGATGTTGCGATACCCCACAAGCTTATCCGTCAAGGGTTGTTGTAGTAAGACAAGTTCGTTGGCGCGGGTGTTATGAATGGAGGAGGTACGAAGACCATATCTATGACTGTCAGTGCTGGACGAGTACGATCCTTATCGTTTGTCCGCCTTTGGATGACGCAAGATTTGTTGTAGGTGAAGAATTGAAGCTTTGGAAACAACGCAGATGCTGGTTTCATTTGATGAAAGATGGTGGTTCGATGTCAAGTGTAAGTTGGATGACTAAGTCCCGTCCCTGTCAATGCAGCCGAGGAAGGAGCGTCGTTCAACCAACAAGAGATATCTCTGTTAAAAGAATTAGTCGCTGGTAACCCGCACGAGAGACGAAATTAGTCGTTTAGTTTATAATATGTAAAGAAGCACCTTAGACTATCTATCCTTGTCATCCTGGGCTTTAGGTCAAGTGCTTCCATTTTGAGCTTGGGCAAAATATCTAATACGCGATACGCTCTGGTGTATCAACTCTTTTTGCACATTCCGACTCTGATACCTACAGTCACGCATTCACCTTTAGACTCACCGAGTCATATGACATCTTAGAATATAAGACAGTTCTTGTTAGTCCGATATCATCTTGATCATTGCCGAGATACTACCTGAATTCTTGGCAAAATGTCTGGGGTTGTTATTAATCTGACCACTCTTCCTGTTCTTGGAGACGATGCTGTGTCAATGATCAAAAAACATAGGGCTATGACGGTGAAGCTTGTACTTGGAAAGTTAAATGGTCAGAAGGGCAATGTTGTGGGAAAGTATATTATTAGATTTATGTACCTACTCAATGCCGTATATAAGAATCAACTCTGCACCCCATGATCAACGCATTCATTCAAATCTTCAGCACAACATCAACTCTACGAATCCCAACACACAACTATTGAAAACCCTTCCACCCCTAACCTCTCAATATGTTCGCACTACAAGCGATCCGACGGATTGCTGTCCGCCAACCGCCTTTGCTGAGAGCCACCACCCAAGTACGGCATCTGAGAACCCGCCCAACGTGCCAGCCCACAACCAAATGCCCAACAAACCTTACTGCACCAGTGGCATGGACCAAAACAGAGAAGGACTTTGTTGTCGCGGGTATGGCCAATCTTCAAAGGAATTACCTGGACACATTCATCTCTCTTGAAGCGGAAACACAAAAACGTGTAGCTGAGAACAGGTTCCTTTGGTTCTTCGTTTACGTTAGCGCATTCATGACAGTAGTAAAAATTTTTGCTCCGTTGTTGGAAAAGCGTAATAAACACCACAAAGTGTTGGAAGTACCTTCCAGAGAAGAAGAGACCCAGCAAGAGAAAGACCTGCCAACTGAGAAATAAAGAAGAAGATGATGAGACAGGGCAAGAAGGCTTATGCCTAGGCCAAGGCTTTGCCTTGCCTGGAGGACAGAGTCAGCATCAGGGTCTTGTACACTCCACTCTAAGACTTAGAATACAAAAATAAAAAAAAACTGTGAGCTACTTCTAACATGAGATAAACTGATCTAATGATTTTGTCTCATGCTCTGACAGCCAAGTCTTATTACTCCGAGGAGGGTTGATATCTAAGCATGCTCAAACTCCACACTCAGCCCCGGAAGAAGCTCAATAGACTTGGGACTATCCTTTGTACCCAAAAGTGTCAATTTGATCTCCGCCTTGCCATTTCCATCCTCAAGCGTCGACAGAACAACCTGATTGCTTCCAGAGTTGGACCCAGCCGGTAGAGCATATGGCCACGAGTATCCATCTCCTTTCGCAGCCTTTTGGTTGTGGATGGCGTCATAAATAGGCTTGTACGTCGCAACCTCCTTCTCTGGAAGTAGAACAGTAACCCTCGAGACACCCTGCGCGTGAGAAGGATGCTTCGTATACTCGTGCAGTCCATCACCACTGTCAGCCTTGAAAGGTGACCGCAGATGCCTCTCCGTCTCATCAACGCACCAAAAAGGCACAGTCCCTGGGAATATTCTACCATTGTCTGAATTGAGCGCCACCGAGACGAGGCACTTCATCAGAATACCGTCAGGTCTATGTCTCTGAAGCGAAGTGAGATCGCTGTAGGTGACCCCATTCCCAGCATCGGCGACTCTCTTTTGAAGACCAGCGTAGTCCGCCTCGCTGTTGAGAGTGTGAGCCCAATCGGCGATCTTGCCCTCTTCCAAGTTTCCCCAGCGATGAGCGCGGCGCTTTTCTGGATCAACGCCCTCTACGAAAGCGATGAACTCCAGGTATGTCCCGTCGGCGAGATGAATGAGTTTGTTAACTGTGAGACCATCTGCGTGAGCGCCGCCGTCTATGACAAGGAGGGAATCTTTGAGGCTTTCTGTGACGGTTTGAAGGGTTTGGTACGAGACCAGAATTGCAAAGTGGTCGAGAATTGGAAGTGACATCTTGATGAGTTGTTTGTCGCGATTGATGATGGAGAGTGTTTTGTTTGGAGTTTGTTGCTCATGTAAGAGGCTATTGCGGGGGTTCGGAGTTGGTTCGGGAGGAGCTCCGGTTTGTATGTCAACGCCGAGTTGGAAGCCACATTACGTCTTGTAACAGCAATAAAGAGAATTAATATAAAAATCAATAAATTTGGATACCCAAATATGTTTACTATCAATTGTTCTTAATAAGAGCTCACCAGACGAAACTACAATGGATCATCGATATTCATCTGAAGCCAACAGGACCACTAAGTCGGCGAGAGAAGCCGACAGTTATCATCACAAAGACATTGTTCAAAAACCAAGATAAATTCATATTTAGCGATAGGGTATCATGGAAACAAGCAAAACTCCGTCAACTCCAATCCCTCAAGCATAATCTAACAGCCTCACCCTAGTTGCCTAACACCCTCCGATCTTGACACAATGTGAGACAGATTTCAAGGCTTCCCAAATCTAAAGAACACCACGATATTTTCGCGTTGTCTTTCAGCTTTACCTTGATCTCATCAAAAACCCTCTTCAGCGGCCCCTCGATGGACAGGTCCTTTGCAGAGTAACTCTCCATCGACTCCATCGGTCTCAAGCCCCAGACTCGAATCGGCGTTCTAGCAGTCACGCACAGTGACTCGTCTTCTTCCAGCTCAAATGGGAAAAGAAGCGTCGGAGCTAGATAGTTGATGCCCATGATGATCTCGGTAACTTGGCAGTCGCCGCATTTATCAGCAACCATGCCCCCTTCTGAGAGCGTAGGTGGGAAGTTCCTGATGTCTCTGATACTGGTGGGCATCGGCATACCACTGTGCTGGTGGCCACAGTCTCTGTGGAGAGATAGGCTGATGCGGCAGACGGGACAGGCTATGGGCTGATTGCTCCTGACGAGGTCATTTACCATTTTGAGGGCACACTTGCTGCCAAACATGTGTCCGCAGGGAAAGATACGAGCCCTGTGGGAAAGATGAAACATTTCGGGATCGTATGAATGTTCATGCTGGAAGATGGTCATTTCCTCGAGACATATTCCGCAGTCAAGATGAAGATTGTTGTAGGATGATGGGTCTCGAAGGAGGGTGTCTCTGAGAACAGGCCAGTAGGTATGAACGAGTTTGGGTTGGTTGATAGGCAGTTCTGGGTTGAGGATGCTGCTTATGGAAAGCTTAGTTGTGGTTTGGGAAGTCATTTTGACAGAATGTGGTCTAGTTTTGGTATGACAGATCAGAGCAAGTGTTTTGAAGATAGATGGACTGATGGGAATTGCATATCTTCTTGTAGTTAAGTATGTGATTAAATGATACTATTAAACACGACTTGTTCATGATTGTTTGTGAAAGTGTTCGCGACAAAGGCATTCATTGTTGACAGTTCTTTCACTTAATTGCGACGACTTGGAACAGCATCTTCTCACTGGTGTTTGACATTATCTGAACAGAGACAATATTTTATGCTCTGAATTAATATCTTAAACACAAAATTGACAGTACTTGCATCACGACAATCGCAGAACAATGATTGATAGTAAATGTGTATGTATTAACTCCCTTAGCTATCTCCTTCAGCAACAGTGTTCAAAAAGACATTCATAATAATGCAAGAAAATAAACCACAAAGATGAAAGTATAAATATAATATGCAAATAGTAAAAAGATTGGAACAAATCTTTATCTTCATCCCTACAAGACCGATTCTGCCTCCGTCATCCTAGGGGTAGGCAAGCCTCGCCCTAGGCATAGGTATTCTTGCTATGCCTCTTCTTCTTGCTATGCCTCTTCTTCTTGCTATGCCTCTTCTTCTTGCTATGCCTCTTCTTCTTGCTATGCCTCTTCTTCTTGCTATGCCTCTTCTTCTTGCTAGGTCTCTTCCTTTCAGGTCTACGTCTCTTATATTAGCTGTTTTCTTCAATCTAAGGGGAGGGAATTTGATGACTACTGCCCGGGGGGCCTCCTTAAGCGGAGCCCTTCTCACTGCATTCTCAAATCACTCTTATACCGGCTTTGCCTAATCATTATTATCTGATGAAATAAAACGTGAACAAAATAAAACGTGAATAAAATGAAGCATAAATAGAATAAAATATAAATGAAATAAAACATAAATAAATCAAAATACGACCAAAATAAAATATAACCAAAATAAACTTCAAGAATCAACCCCTTCGCCGGTTATTTTGCTGCATATTCCTGCGATGCGCATATAGATTACCCTGTTGGTTATTGGCAGGATCACCATATGCAACATCGATAGGCGTGATTCCCTCTGTCACAAGCCCCTGGGAGGTCTCTTCGTCATGGAGATTTGCCCTGTTTGTCTGGACCGGGCGTCCCCTATTCATATTAGGGGGATGACCACCATTCATCTGGAACGACTGTGCATTTATCTGAGATGGCACGGATGACATCTGCTGTGGTAGAGTCTCAGAAGTCTGATGACGGGCTGGATTCCCTGAGTTGGACTGTGGTCTACTCAAGGGATTCTCGCTAGAGTCTCCAGATGCAGGAGGAAGAGGGTGCTGTGGAGTCACAAACGGGTACCTATATACCGGCGAGCTATTCTCCCCTGCCATCGATGGCATGGCCGACGGATTCGGGTTCGTGGGAACTGGACCTTCCAATCCCGTAGCACCGACTCTGTGGAAGTTCGCCGGGTGAATATTGCGGTTGTTCATGGGTGGAACATGGCTCGTTCGCCTACCGGGGTGACCTAAAGGCATACCAAAGTCATTAACTGGCATCCCAAGGAGATTTCTCTTCATACCGAGAAGATCTATCGGTATAAAGGGGTGATATATCGACATACCGTGTTGTTGCATTGGTATATTTGCCGGTATACGATGACGATCTATCGGTATAGAGGGGTAACGTATCGGCATACGCAGTTGATGCATTTGTGTATTTGACGGTATATGATGACCATCCATCGACCTATTCATTTGTGTTGGATGGTTTATTTGCGTACCAACGTTATTTGTCGGTATACCCGGTTGGCGCTCTATTGCTACGTTGGGATTGTTTACCCTAACGTCGTTCATGGGAATATTGCTGTTATACGGGGGGTTGTTGATATTGTTCATAGGAGGCGCCTCCTCAGCTACCGTAGGCCCTTCCATGACTTCGTTCTGGGCGTCATTGCACTGGCTCCCTTTCTCAGGCTTGGGGCGAATGGGGACGGTCCCGATCTTAATTGGCCTTTCCTGTTGAGTTTTTTTCGGAGGCTGAACCCGTCGACGCTTCTTTGGAGGTTCAGGTTCTGGGGTCTGTCGACGATTCTCCGGAGCCTGAGCGCTATTAAGTCCTGGAACAGGAGCCGTTGCCTGAACAGACGGCTCAGGCGAAGTCTCCCGAGTATTAGGAGGGGCCGGGGCGGAGGGATAAGCCGGGGCAGCAGGAGGTGCTGGAGGGAACGGATGTGCCTGATCAACAGGAGGCACCGGAGGAAAGGAATAAGTCAGACCAACAGGAGGTACTGGAGGAAAAGAATGTGCTGAACCGAAATGATAAGGTGGAGGAAAAGGTTGAGCCAGAGCAAAGGGAGGTTCTGGAACAAAGGCATGGGCCAGAGTAACAGGAGCCACCGGAGGAAACTGAGGTGCCTGATCAACAGGAGGTGCCTGCTGGTTCCAGAGTAAGGCATTCATCTCGTTTTCGGCATGATTTAGTCCCAACCCGAACGCTGTGAGATTTACACAATTGATGTTCACATACGGTTCATTGTGAAGCAATGGGCCATGTTCTGGTGAGTCTGAACGCTCTACCTCGAGCCTGGCAGGTGATGGTGAGCCCATTTTAAAAAGGCGCTAGAAGCCATCAGGAACTGAAGAATTAAATAGAAACTGGAAGCAACGTACTTTAGTATGCTGCTAGAAAATGCAGAACAATATGCTGAAAAAGCAGGATATATACAACAATGATCGCTTTTGGTGGACCGGCTACAGGATTTTGAAGAACTTGAAAAGGAGAGAAGTCGAGGGAGGCACAGTTGTTTTTATCATCAACAGAAACCGTATTCTCAACAGAAAACGGCTTCTCTTACAGCGAGTTGGCATCTTCGACGACATTCTTATGTGAGAAACCCGACTTAAACTCCAGTCGCCTGATCGCGTGTCTCCATTTTGTAAACCTTGACTCTGCCAGACTTGGATGTAGACCTAGACAACTCTTTGTACCCCTATGTAGTCGCCAGGCTGGTCGCCCGTTGTTAAAGGCGTGGTAAGTGGTGAAGGGGTACTTGCGACACCATCTTGGTGACTTGCGATCAAGGGTTGCTGTGTCGAAGTCGGTTTTCCTTTCTCAACACGCCGCCTCCAAGGCTTGTAGAGGAATATTGAACCCAAGCCGACGATAACAAATACGCCGCAGATGCTGCCACCAACAATGTCAAAGTGGTCGCCAATGGCTGATACGCCATCCCAGAAGTGTCCTTTAGGGTCAGCGACGTTCTGGACTAGTGAGAGGAGCTGGATTATTCCGATAAAGGCAGAGACGACGACGGTGATACCAGTTAGGACTATAGAGTAGTAAAGAATGGCTACCACGTCTCGTGAGAAGGCATTCGAGGTGTACAGTGCCATCATGAGAGCACCATCGGTTGTGTCGAGCATACACATCCCAGCTGGAAAGAGTGATTAGACAGGCAGTCCACTGGGTAGTTCACTCAACAAAACAAGGGCACTCACCCGTAAACAGAATCGGAAACACTAAGATCAACCATATACTCGTCCCCTGTACAGCTTGAATACTCGCAATACCCAGAATGGCTATCTCGGAACTGGTGTCAAAACCTAGGCCAAAGACCACGCCCAGGGGGTACATCTTCCAAGGTCTATCAATCACACGGAATAGTCTTTTGAACACCCTAGTCAGGACTCCGCCTCCTTCAAAGGAAAAGTGGTCCTGTATCTGAGTTTCTTCCTCAGCGAAGCCCTCAGACTGAGCACGATCTCTTCGATCCTGGAGGACTGCCTTGAGGCGCTGAACAAGTTTATACAGCACCCAGCCATTGCCGATACAGAGTATGATCAAGAAAGCGGCACTGACGCTTGTTCCTACTATGTTGCCCACGCGCTGGAACCCATCGAAGCGGTCCCTGAGAGCACCGCTCGTGGCAGCGACGACGATGCAGGTTACAATGACAATGGTGCTGTGACCGAGCGAAAAGAAAGTTCCTACAGTGGCGGGCCGTTGACCTGAGGCTATGAGGCGGCGGGTCATTAGGTCAATTGCTGCGATGTGGTCGGCATCTAGAGCATGGCGAAGACCGAGGACATAAGAAAGGGCAGCGGGGGAGATGAGAGCGGGGTGGAAGTGGAGGACGATGGCGACTGCTATCCATACTATAGCGTTGACTGCGATGAGTATCGCGATCGCAAATATGGTGTTGTTTGGGAGCCCATTGAGAAATTTGGGTTTGGAGAGGTGTTCAAAGCGATGGAGGGTCGGCATCTTGAACCTTTGGAAGAGTGTTTTTCGTAGGTTTTGGGATAAACCTTGGTGTTGAGGGGTTATAATTACTGTAAGGTCAAGATATTGTAATGGATTGGTGTTAGTAAGGATTGATAACTTATCGGAGAGGTAGACAAAATAGTTAGGACAGTTATGACGATGCTGTATATATACAATAGATGGATAATGGTTGGTGTTGAGATACTACAACAAAACGACGAAAAGACCAAAAGACAGAAAACATAAAGAGAAAAGACGAGGAAATGAAGAGCATAGATATAAAGATTTAGAAAAATTTCAGATGTTAATTAATCTTGACGTGACCAGAACAAACTCGATCTATCTCTACCTATGAACATGATAAACTAACGTTAATTATTTTGGTGTTGTCTCTGATAAGCCCAGCTGAGCGGGGTTACTTTTGTGTAGTTCACCAAGAGCAATATTGAGACATAATTCTGTCATTCTCATGTCACTCAATAATGGACCTGAAAGTAGCAAATATCTTCATTATCACCTCTCACAAAGTCCAAAACTCCTCTGAAAAGAATCCTCATCCTTCTCATCAACCTCAAAGTCGAACCTCGTAACATCCTCGGCATAAGGCCACAAATACTGACTAGTCACCCTGAGCTCATAAGAATAAACTCTTTATAATGAATGATATGGACAAAACTTACCTATGATGTTCACTGCTGGCTTGATACTCGGCCAACGCAGCAGGGTCATGGTGGAAACTCAGCAGACAGATCTGATAGCCTTTGCTACGAGCGATGGGATCCGTAATGGACGGCCCGCCTACTACGAGACGCTCATCCTTGACGCATGGCAAGGTCTTGAGGGTCTTTAGCTGGTTGATGAATGTCTGACGATGAGTTTCGTCGACTTCGGCGCGGAATTTGAAGAGTACTGGGTAATCAGCAAGGATTGTAAGGTAAGGTGATAAGAGGGGGACGTACCGATGTGAACGACAGTCATGATGTTTATAGGTTTACAAGAGTTGATGCGTGTAAAGATAGTTTGTTATCGACAGTTAAATAAGTGGTTTGTGGTTGTTTGTGGTTCTACTCGCTGTGCGGATTTCTTCCGTTGGCAAGTCTAGTCTTCGGGAAAGGCCCGTCTTGCAATGATCAAGTGACCCACAGGTATACGCATTCATTCTTCTTTACTCCCAACAAATAATCAGACTTTGTCCATGTTATAACGTGATCAAATACAGGGTGGGACAGCCAAAAGTGTATCAAGGTCGTGACTTTCGAACTGCCTCCACGACTGAACTCTAAGGGAGATGAACACGTATGCTGTAACTCACATGGACACTGTTGTAGATTATGGAGGACGAGAGCTGTTTCCTTTATTGAGATCCATTCTCAATGAATCTGAGTGATGCAGTTTGCAAGACGTTGTATACATATATACTGGTGTGACCAGAATTGGCTCGACTGGGGACACCCACAAGGACAAAGATGAAGCCTCAAGACATCACCAGAACACATCTCTTTGAGTACAAACAGTCTTTAATCAGCTTTGCATTGTATCAGAAAATGGAAGATTCTATAACTGATCGTTTACAATAGCTATGCTTCGCATCACTCTCAAATTCGGGCAAACTCCGCTTTCCAACACATTTGCTTGAGACAAAGTCACAGATCTCAAAGTGGGTGAATTTATGTTATAAATGAGGAATTATTCAATTTCCCGTCTTGTGTCGAGATAACGCGTCTTCGAATTGGTTGAAAGCGTGGTGGAACGAGGGAGTGACCTTGAGGCGGCGTATGCCCGAGCCGGGGGTGATAATGTCCGCGTCTCGACGATAGGGGGCGGATCGAAGCTGCGGCCAAATTGAGGTGCGGTGCATCCAAGTTTAAACTCCAGTAAATTTATCGGTCACTAAATAGATACCAGGCTTCGCCAGCCCACACCAGATTCTGCCAGGGTCAACTTCAGTAACTGTGTCCCACGTCATTTTGTACCGTGGTGAGGGGCCTCTGTAGGCTACGTGCCAGAAGGCCACCATCAAGATACCTCTCTCAGAGGGAGTACAGTAGTGAGCTTCAGTTTGGCTTGGAGGATACATCCGTGTCCAACCAGTCTTGGTGATGCTGGGTGCTCATTCATCCATCCTTGAAGTTCCGAAAGCACAACCTTAACGAAACCCCGATCACCAGTGGGATCATGCTCAGGTCCAGATACTCCTACGTGGTGCGCAGTTCCCGTAATGACGCGACATGATGTACTCTTCTCAGCGCAGCACCTTCTATCGTCTCTAGCCCCATCGATTGTCCGGGGCTCACAAGCGCCAAGGAAACCTCCTGCTACTTAGCCACGGCCAATATGACAGACTACAGGCAATCCCATGCCAAAGGTCAGAAGGCTCCATTTCTTGCTTATCGGTTTCACTCTGTCGGCTTGCCAGACCAATTATCAAGCTTATTACATGGGATATCGTGGGTTTGTGTGTCAATGCTGATGCGGCAGTCCTTCGTGGCATTGGGTTACCATACGAAGAAAGGTACAATACACAAACCTGTACGACAACAATTACATTTGTTCTTTGGGTTCGTATTTGTGTCATTATTGGCACCTCGTTCGATACAAACTACATAAGAAAGAAGACGCTGAGTCACTACTGATCTCTGAAACTTGGTAACACGGATATTTCAGGGGTCAAACTTGTTTAAACTGTTGTTTCTCTGAGTTTGTACCACATCAACCACCAAGAGCTGCTCCCTATCACCATACTTGTCACACATACCTAAACAAAAAACACTTATTCAGTCCCTTTCTTTCACCATGTCGTCAACTACCTGACCCATGGGTGACATTTGTATCCAGATGACGCCGCTCCTGAACTTGGAGAGCCAGGGTGACGTCCGCTGGTAGAGCCATGTATTTATTGTACTTTGGTCTTTCGACCAGATTATTCTACAGGACTAATTCAGAATAATTCATTTCGAATTTATTCCCTATAAAAGCCATTTCATTCAATATCAAGCATGGATCTGCCTATTATATTACTATATCGTACACAAAGAGAGACAATGAAAAGGTCGAAACGGCAACAAGACACGCAGCTTCAATTCTTTGTCTTATGATTATCTCTCATTCTACTACGACTATGTAATTTTTACCCTATAGATGTTCACCTACTCCTCCCTCATCCCTCCCAAATTCTTCGCTGGTCCACACTCAACCACCTTTCCACCATCCAACCTCAAACACCACGTCGCATCCTGCACAGCCTCAAGACGATGCGCAATCGTAATGACAGTACTCTCCTTAAGCTCCTGCCTCAGGATCCTCTGCACAGTCGCCGCAGTTCCCCTGTCAATCGACGCCGTCGCCTCGTCGAGGATGACAAGCCCGCTTCGGCGCAGGACAGCTCTGCAGATGCCCACGAGCTGTCGCTGACCCTGACTCAGGTTCTTGCCTCCAGAGTCGATGCGAGAGTCGAGAGCCCAGTCGGCGCCGAGGACGCGATGGATGGCGTTTGTGCATTCCTGGTCGGAGAACTTGGTTTCCGGGTCGATGTTGTCGCGTAACGTACCGGGGAAGAGAATCGGGTCTTGCTGGATAAAGGTGACGCGGTGGCGGAGCGCTGTGCGGTCGACTTGTGCGAGGTCGATGCTTCCTATCGTAACGGTGCCTGAGGCTGGTGCTTGCGTCGCGAGGAGGGCGTTGGCGATGGTTGATTTTCCGGATCCCGTTCGACCTAGGACGGCGCACGTTGAACCCCCGGGGATTTCGAATGAGACGTGGTCCAGCACAGATGGAAGATCGTCGGCGTACTTGAACGACATGGAATCGAAGCGCACGTTATCGCACGGCCTGGGCCAGTCTTGGGGCGGCTCAATATCACCGCTCGGCTCCTCGGGAACACGGTTCAGCGCGTCAACTCGCTCGAGCGAAACGGCGTCTAGCTGGAGAGCCGCGAATTTCTCGCAGAGCTGCTGAACGGCGACCATGGCGATGTTTGTCTGCGTGAGTACGAAACCGACCGCGCTGGCTGGAGTACCCATGTATACCATGGATAAGACGAGGATACTCCGCATGATGGCTGAAGACATGCCGAGTCGGAAGTCGAGCCAGAAGGTCATGCTCCAGAAGAAATGATCATGCTTTTGAAAGTCATCGACAGCTTCTAGGTGCTTATCCTGGAAGCGTTCTTCAACCTTGAGAGCACGGATAGTGACGAGGCCATCCTGCATGACCCCGATGTTGGCGATGATGGGAGTGAGATAGCGCATCTCCATTCGGCGCAGACATCGCGAGGCTGGAACGTATATACTGTAAAAGTACGAAAAGAGGATTCCGACGACAAAGACGATAAGAACGAGAAAGACCTGGTGTGTCATGATGGCGAAAAGACTTAGACCGAGAGCAATCATGTTATATACAAAAGACTCGAGCGGCGCCAGAATACCGCCGTCGACCATGCCCATGTCAGAGATGAGACGGTTCTTTAACTGACCTGTCGGTGTGGTATCGTGGTAGCGGAAGGATGCCTTGCTAACCCTGTCGATGGCGATTCTGAAGAGGACTTTGGCTGCACGGATGCTGATAGATGCGAGGAGGACTTGAGCAGCAGCGTATGCTACGACCTGAGCGATTGATAGACCAGCCAGGACGTACAGCCACGGTCGAGGGTGCTGACTCGGGTTAGGAAGTCCCCAGTAGTTACTGACAACAACACCTTCAAGGCCTGCAGATTCATGACCCCAAGCTTCAAGTAGACGAGCGCGGGCAATGTCGCAGTATCGGGATAGACCATAGAATAAAGCCAGAGAAAGCCACAGATGCCAACCCCCTGCACTCATGTACTTCTGGTAAATTGTTAACGGGATGGCGCCCGTCTCCGTCACTTGCTCGGGGACATCCTTCGATCCTGGGATATCTTCAGAGGCATGGTCCTGTGACGTTTCGTGCCTCTGAACGTCGGTGGAGCCCGAATTGACATGATGGGGATGTTCCAATTCTTCTTTAAGCTGTTCCTGCGTCAAGACATGGGCAAATCCGTCTTTGATGTCGACGACTTGATCAGCGTGCTTGAGAACAAGATCGTCTCTATGCGTGACAAGCACGATGTTTCGACCTTGGGCAAGAGGTCCTCGAAGGAAGTGCTGGACAATGTAACTAGCGGTATCGTGGTCCAAAGCTGCGAGGGGATCATCCAAAAGGAGAATGCGACACTTGCTATAGACAGCTCGCGCAAGAGCAACACGCGCCTTTTGACCTCCAGAGAGACCAATGCCCGCTTCTTCAAGTTTTGTTCTGTCGCCTAGAGGGAAAGTTGTGAGATCGGGCAGCAGGGCGCATGCACTGAGAACATCGCGGTAACGATCAGGCTCAAAGGGTTCGTGAAAGAGGATGTTCTCTCTGATGGTCTTGTTTTGCAGCCAGGGAAGTTGCTGCGCGTACGCGATGGGTTCGTCAGCTCGCGAGAACAGCCCACTACGATGTTCCAGCTCGTTGAGGATTGCGAGTAAAAGGCTGGACTTTCCAGAACCGACTTTTCCTCGGACGACGTTCAGCCCTGTTGAAAACTTGAGAGTCAGGTCCTGCAGGACGAGATGGTCTGTGGCAGGACGTGAGAAGGAAGCTTTGACGAATTCGATATCGCGATCTTGCGAGCCGCTGAACGCATCTTCGTCCCTGTCCGGTTCCGACATGTACTTGTTGACACGCTCAACGGGGATAGTGCACTTCCAGACCGCAGAAATGAGATCAAAAGCTTCCCTCGTGCTAGACTCAAGCTGTGCAAACAGCTGAAGAGAAGGCCAGATAACATCGTTAGGCAGTCCACGACCTAGAATGAGTGTGTACAGACAGATACTCGCAAAGGGATACACAGCACCGCCAAAGACATTGATCGTCGAGATGCCCGCATTGACAATCGAGATGTGAAGCCTCTTCCTCATTTCGACATCTCTAAACCGCAGAATCCTATCACGCCACGACGACGTCCACCCGTTGAGCTTGAGCGGGCGACTAGCCTCTACAAAGTGTGCAACAGCCTGGGCTCGTCGATCGGAATGGGCTGTTCTTTGACGCTCCAGCTTGATGACCTGCCGGACAAGGAGAGAGTTGCACGTGATGAAGATTACCATGAAACCGAAACCCACGCAGGAGGGCCAGCCCATTATGTCGATGAGGTAGTAGATTGTTACTATGACCTTGATCGGGGTTGCTACCACGCGTGCGAACTCCCAGAATCGTTGGGATATCTCGTAGGTATCTCCGCGGATGAGGTTGACGACCTTTGCGTTGGAAGCATGATGGTCTTGAGACGGCTGTGATGCTTTCTTGGACTTTTTGCGTCCGCGACATTGTTTGAAGAATTTGGACAATTTCCCAGAATGACTCGAGGGATCGTCTATGCCTGAATTGGTTGAAGGATCTTTCTCTGTCATTTCAGATCCTGGTACAGCTCTTGTGAGAAGTTTCCCAAAGAGACCGATGAATGTTTCTCCACGACTCCTCTCATATGCCTTGCGCGAGTACCATCCCGAAGATGTCCTCGCGATCTGGCGGATAGTATCAATGGAGAGAATCACCACGCACCACATACCAGCTTCCGCGGGATCACTCTTATCGAGGGCCTGGTACAATTTACTTGTGAGTCGCAGATTGGAAACTTCAGCAACGCGCTCAACAATGGCCGCAAACGTTGATATGAAAAGATCCAACCCGTTGGCCTCGATAAGGCACGGCAGAAGTTTACCCTTGAGCGTGCGGAAAGCCATATAAAGCCTCCAATGTTGAAACTCATAGGGCAGCTGCCAAACGTCTCCAACGGCGATTTCGCGCTCGCCGGCGATTTTCGAAAGAGGGTTGACCCATCTCATAGTCCAGAACTGAAAGAGTGTGAGATCATCTTCTGGACTGCGAACCTGGTTTGATGGGGGAACTTTGGCATTTCCAATGTCCAGGGAGCCCCAGAATGGATTGCGAAGAGGCATGTTTCCGATTACCAATATGGCTAGAGCCTCAAGAGCAAGGTGCCCAATCTGAAAGACGCTCATTGAGCCAGTCTTAAAGGTGAGATAGAAAGTTGCGCGGAGAATAAGCGCAGTCGTCATCATAAGCGAGTACAGCATGAACAGCAGCTTGGGCGTTTGAACGGGAAGATCGACAATCGTGAGAAGCGTCGCCACCGTCCATGGCACAAGTCCCATGAACGAGGCTTTGTGGTGAGAATGGACGATGGCACCGCTGATGGCCAAGCCCAAACCCACGAGAGAGATGACCATGAGACACAACGTCCAAAACGTCCATCTTCTGTTCTTTGCTTGGAACGGGGCGGATTCTTGAGCAAACGGCTTTAACCAGTTTGGAGTTAAACGCAGCAACGGTCTTCGGCAGAGGTAAAGTAACAATATCGTACAAGAAGCGACATTGAGACTGAGCAACAAGCCCATCTCGCGCTTCGGCCATGAATCAGACCATGGTTTATAGAGAGGGTGCTGCTCTAATGTCGGAGAGTTGAAGAGCTGCTTTGAGAAGCTGGCGTGGTATAGATCTACGGCTGCCATATCGGCCCAAGAGCCACAATTTGTGGCTCCGAGATCAGTGTTGACTCAAAGTTGAAGGCGGAACTGGATAAGGTTCTTAGCTCATGAGCTTTTTGTCCTCGGATAGGCGGTAGTAAGATTGGAAAGATCCGTTATGATAGGCGATATAAAGTCGTTGAGCTGATGGACAGTTTTTACTTGAAATGTACAATAGATAGAAAAAAAGAGATTTATATCAAGTCGAAGAGAAGGCAAGTCGATACAAACAGGTAGATACAGATATACAAACGGAAAACGCGGCACATACAAATGGTGTTTGTAATCTCCGGGGCTGGGCGATTCACACATGAAACTCTATTCGGGGCGCGCGCAGAACAAGAGCAACACAAAAAATGATGAATGACTAGCCATTGGCTCACTGCATCTAATCAATCAGATAAATGACGGGTACATTGGTGCAGTAGGGTATCAATTGATGGGGAGACAAAGGGTAGTAGTGAGTGAGAAGTGAAAGACAGGACTCGTTAGCGGTGAATCTGTTTTTTCAGTCTCTTCGACCATCAGATCAGACCCCAGCGAAATGGATCAATGTCCAATGAAATGTGGCGACGATCTTGTGGGGAAGAGTCGTTGTTGAGCGTGGATCATGACCGGATGGGGTTTGGTACTTTGGTTCAGTAAGTTAATTAGTTGATGGTCTCATGTTGTTGTAGGATTTTATCCCATGTCGTGCATGTCTCCGAGTGTTGGTCAATCATCTGCGGTGAGGCGGCGCAGTAAGTAAAATATCGCTTGCAACGTTTTATTCATCCCATCTCATGATTGGCAGCAATACAAAAACAAAAATAGTACTGAGCGCAAATAACCAATCTTTATCGGTGTATATCGCATCTAAATAAACAGAGCGCCCCCAACGAATGCCATGGACAGCACGGTAATCATGCCAACGCCGTTCGCTGACCAAGCCTGAGGCGCCGCAGCCGAATCTTGACTTTCTGTCGCAGACGCCGCTGAGCCCGTGTTGGGAGCTGTACCAGTTGATCCAGAGGTTTCGGATTTGGATCCGCCATCCACGAGGGCAGAAAGCTTGTCGTCGTCGGTGAAGTATGCTTTGACAGAAGATGCGTTCTTGCACTCGCTGGGCGCATCAGCCTTGCCCTTGACGAAATTGGCAGCGATGCACTAATACGATTAGCAATAAGAACAACATGTAACAGCAAAACACTTACCTGGTAGAGAAGACCATCGACAGCTGAAGATACAACATTTACCCAACCCTTCTTGCCTGCATATTTCTCGGGTACTGTAACCTGCGGTTGGCAGAAATCACCGAGACCACTTTGCTGAACAATAGGAAAGACCTGCTCCCAATCTCCACTGGCCTTTTCGTCGAGAGTAACGCGGAAGAGCCAGTTGCCTTGTTGATGGGTGGAGCGAAGAGCGATGGCTTCGCCTCCGACGTGAAAGTCGACGAGTTTATCTTTGGAGAGGTCGGGAGTAAAGCCACCACAGGGAGCCTTGTCCTCGTCGTCGTCTTTGAAGCCGATTGTGTCAGGGTACTTGACTTCGAAATGGGCGAGGGACAGACCGCAGAGGGCGGCTGCAGAGAGAAGGAGAGATGAGCGCATTGTGACGGAGTGAGTATATATGAGAGAAGGAAGAAAAGGGTAGAGAATTGAGTGTCAGGTAGAGTAGATTGTCCCAAAGGTGGTGGGTGGTTGACAGTTTTTGTAGTAGCTGCGGATATCGGCAAGGGATGGAGGGAGAGGCTGAACTACCTTCCTCTTAGTCTGGGCATGTGGAGGTTGCTTCATGCATCAGGTAACTCTTGTACAACTGTAACTTTATAACTTTATAAGCTTAGAGATGTTGGCAAAGGGCTCTTAATTTATGTATTCTTTGCATCTGAGTCATGTTTATGTACTGATAAATAAAATAAATTCACACATATAAACTCCGGTTACACATAATATGTATACCTTATTCCTCATCATGAATGCTACGTCATTGAGGCTCTGTGTTCCCATGATAGATCCCCAAACCAATGCAAGCCATTTCGCTAGTTTGAAGCAATCCCATGCATTGCACTCCCTGATAAAAGTAGACAATAAACCCCTATAGACTCTCCAGTTTCTTCGCAGTATACACAGACTTTTGAGCCGGTTTCACCAGTACAAGCCTCCATCACCGAACATCTACCATGTAACTGTAAGGCGGAGAATAAGAGAGAGCATGTTTTAACTGAACTTACCCCAAAAGTCTAGAACCAAAAAACAGGGGTCCCCCCCTTGACATGCGGAGAGATCCAATCAGATGTCATGGTGCACGGGCCCTGAGGTTGTTTGAGCAAGTTTCCCTCATGTTTCTTCCGTTGTAAGTGAGCGAGTTTTTTTTTTATTTCTTCCGAACGAGCTCACATTGAGATCATCTTGGGCTGTTACGGATATGCGGCATGACACGGATAGAACGGAAAGTATAGAAAGAAGGATGAGATTAGATGATACCCCGAAAGTTCACTAGGGACAGAATGCATGATTAGATGTAACTTGTGGCTAAAGACTAATTATATTTCACACATGCACTCATCTTTCCTTTCAACTAAATTCCTTTCAACTAAACCAATTCTAGACTACATATCCATGTACATCCCGTGTTAAACAGTTGCGGTATCTGTGACTATTCCTGGTGTGGGTGGCTTACAGTGACTGACTGTCTTGTGCATTCTGGGTCTTCATCACCGCGGGGTTCCCTCTCTCATCATCCAACATCAGCACTCTTCCTTCAACCTGACATCTTGTCTTTTGATCCTTTAATCCTGGCATTTTTGATCCTCGGATCGCCAAGTCTTACTGCTATATCAACTTGCTCAATCATTCTCAGCATTTGTCTCGGCAGCGGCTCATCTCTGTTAACCACAGCTGGTTGCTCTATCGGCCGAGTTTGGTTTGCACGCGACAACATGGTCTTTTGAACGAAATTGCAGCATTAATCCGTCTTTGGTCGACATCCGAAAACCTAGACACGAAGCGTCGAGTATCTTCACGACGCTGGCCGTCTCACTCCCCTTCATCCGGACTCACCTCAAATTCTCAACGCTAGAGGCGTATCATAGTCATCATGGATATGGACCACATGCATCATGATCCCGGCTTGCGGATGGAAGTCAATTATGTCTTTGCTCGTGGATATTGGTATACCATCGCTGGTGTCGTGGGCGCACTCCTCGTCACCCGCGGCATCAACCATCTCGAAGCTCAACAAAGGTAATCGCAACCATGGACTCCCTAACATCTTCGCTGACACTGTAAAAGATTGAAAGCATGCCGTGATCCCGCAATAGACCATCCCACACGACCGCTAGGATATTTAAGTCAAGCATGGGCGACGGCGACAGCTATAATTCGGGAAATGGGTCATCCGCAATACTACATCGCCACCAAAGGCCTTCGATGGGCTACACCACTTCCTCTCGGCCGTGTCATCGTTCTTGCATGCTACTGGGTCGTCATCGTGTACATGATGAGTTGGCAAGTAGCAAAGAACGATGTGTACTACTGGGAACGTATCGGATATCGCAACGCATGGGTAACCCTAACCCAGTTCCCGCTGGTATACCTTTTATCGACAAAGGTCAACATTATCGGGTTCTTGACAGGTACTAGTCACGAAAGACTCAACTGGTTACATCGATGGGTTGCGCGCACGATGTTTGTTACCGCAACGGTTCATGGTTTTCATTTCTGGACCATGTGGGTACGTGCTGAGTTCCTCGATTACGCCCTCGAGATCATGCCTCTGGTCAAGTACGGACTGGCAGCCTGGGCCATTCTACTGTGGAACGTCGTTACAGGACTTGTACCTATTCGCAGACTTTCTTATGAGGTGTGGGTGGCTCAGCATGTTGTCACCAGTATTGTTATGCTGTGGTTGTTGCATAAGCATATTCCTGCAAATGCCCGCTGGCTCTTATGGATGAGTATCTCGTTCCTTGTTTTTGACCGTGTCATGAGATGGGTGCTTCTGCTGTGGCAGAATGTCCGTCTACGACCACAAGGAACAGCGTGCCAGGGGATGAAGCATCTCGGACACCGTGTGGCTGCTCGCGTCGTTGGACCGGCGACCACTGTAATCACGATAAAGGACGTACACTTCAAGTGGAAGGCTGGACAGCATATTTACCTCTGGATTCCGCGTCTAGGTCCGTTTGAAGCGCATCCATATACCATTGCATGTGCGCACAAGCTCGAGGGAACATGTTGCTGCAACAGTATACAGCTTGTCGTACGCGCGCATGCTGGATTCTCGAAGCGAATTCACGAGTATGCGACAAAGAATTCTGATTCCGAACTCACAGGTTTCGTATCAGGACCATATGGCGTTCCTCCGCAGTGGAACATCTACGAGACGTTGGTACTGATAGGAGCGTCGACTGGAGCGAGTTTCGTTGTTCCCATCCTGGAGAGTATTGCGGCGGCGCAAAAGTCGAATTGCACACGAAGAGTTGAAGTTGTTCTCACAGCAAGAACAGCCCAGGAGATCAAATATTACGTCGAAAGGGCCGAAGAAGCTGGCCGAATGGTACGCGCAAAGGGCATCGCCGTCAGCATACACGTCGCAGTTACAGGGAACATAACCCAAGGCCCAGTTTTTGTTTCTCAGCCTGAATCAGAATCGTCAAGATCAAGCGACTCTGACGACATCCAGCCCGTCAAAGGATCTACAGGATGCTGTTGCAGCAGCGGTACAGAAAAGAAGGGCACAGACGAGAAGGGATGTCCAAGCGATTCACCGTGCCGCGTGGAAAAGTCGGTTTTGGTGCAGGAGCTTATTCGGGAATACACGTGCCGCCCAGACATTGAGGCCATGATCCGCGAGCCTGTAGAGCAAGCTTGGGGGGAGACAGGGGTGGTGGTTTGTGGTGGTCGCGAGATTGTGGCGCGGACGAGGAATTGCGTGAGTCGTTTGAGTGATGAGCGAGCTGTACATAAAGGAACGGGCGCTCAGGGGATATATCTTTATGTTGAGGAGTATTCGTTCTAGGTAGAATGATGGTAATAATGACGATATTTACTGCCAAGATCAGAATACTGAGAGTGAGCAAAGAGCAAGCAAGGTCCATGCAACTTTATTGGAAAAGTGGCTAGAGTGGTTTGCTGTGCCACAACAACAGTAACAAGGGGGTCAAACAATGGATGGGCCCTGAAACTGTTTGTTATGCGCCTACTTTGCATTCAATTCCTCCTGAATTGCCACTCTCAATTGACGTCAAGTTGTTCGATAGACCACCAGGTCCAGGTACGGTACAGATTTTCTTTCTTTCATTTCATTCCAGATCTAACCATATCGGAATGCAGATTCAATTGTCGAGTCAAGTCTCGAACTGATCCACCGTTTAATTCCTCCCCAGCGGCTCGTCAACCCCTAGCTCCCTTGTACCACTCTCACCACGGCTAGTCCGCTATCATCTGATTGGCCATATTAACCCTTGAACCCTCGAATCTCCATTCCCTCCACTTCTTTTCATCAATCCTACTCTCCATTGTTTGACCAGGCTACTTCTTTTTGTCTGCTTCATCGCCATTGACGACCATCGACCTGCTCGGGTCTCTTGTTTGTTTCTTATTCATGCTTCACCTCTGAGATTGTTCCTCCAGCGCTAAACCGGCCATGCCTTCTAGGCGCCGGTATCACTACCAGGCGCGGCCTTCGAGGCCTTATGCCCTGGCTCAAGCTGCTGTGAGGTTACTCGCTTGGATCACCAGCCTCGCCGCTATCCTGCTGCTCGCATATGTCTGCAAAGAATGGTCCTCCAAGAGCCAGGTCGTCATCGCCGGTGCTGTGGGCGTAAGTTTACATTCTGTCTATGATCCGATTCTTGGTTACACGATGCTGACGCGCTGTAGTGCGCAATCGCAATGCTCAACGACAGCTGGGAGATTCTAGCGGTGACAGACACTTCATTCTCCGTCCCCAGGTTAGTCACCTCGAGAAAGGTCCTCCACGACCTGTTCGCGATGGCGCTATGTGTGGGTGGCATCATCATGATGTGGGTATCCAACATCAATCTCTCACCCGAAAAGAAGTCGAGTGAGAGGAGACAAGAACTGTGGCTTATGGCTGCACTCTGGGCATTAATCGCCGTGGTGTAAGTTCCTCACCCCTCACGCAAAGAGAGTCATGTTTACTGACAATTGACGATACACAGTGGCTGGAGATTAGTCTTTGCTGTCTGGGGCTGTGTAGACTGCACTGGTGATGCCAGACGCGCAGCAGAGAGACGCCAGAGACGGCGGGGAAGACGGAATGATCCCTGGCATGAGATGGGAATTCTTTGAAGGATTCTTTTTGCACTGCGAACTTGCATTTACGACAGCTTTTGATGGAAAAAAACGGAGAGACTTGATTTACGATTCGACATAGATGCATTCATCAGCGGCGCTTTGAGTTTTGGGAGTTCGACTTTTTCGATAGACATTGCCGACGACTACGAATTTTGGACATTTATGACCGTCTGGCGGAACTTTTGCATCGGCCTCGCCAATGCCATTAATCACGATCCTCACTTTGGCCCGGCAACGATTTATTTACCTTTCGACGGCTAGTTTCTGGGTCGTCGACACACCATTATAGCGAATCACATCATTCGCTCAGGAAATTATTTGGCCACTCCAAAATTACCTGGGGCGATTGAGTTTTGCGGCTTCTAATAGCAACCGGCTGGCCAGTGGTATTGCTCGGCTTGTTGAATCATGAAGGGTTTGGATAAAGAGAATCTTGGTACAACGCTCCATTACACACCATACTTGCACGGGAAAGGTGCTTCCGACACTATTGCTTCAAACGACATGGATGCTAGAGCTCTCGAGTTGAGAAACTGGTTCAATGAAAGATATATCAGGAAGACCGGCACATACATCAGGGCGAATACGCTTAGACTGAAATAGCAGGAAAGCGATTCATCGACATGCAATGAAGCGTTGTTGGAGATGCCAAGATTTCCTCCAATCATTATTTCTGAAGAACGAATTGGATCATATTGTCATATCAGTTATCAGAAACATATGGCATACACATATAAACAGCATACTTGCGGCCTTCAAGCCGTGCTCAACTGTCTTTTCTAACCGCTTCCTCATTTAAATATTGAATACTATCACCTACCAACACTGGGATATTACCCGTCGTTCGAAACTTGTGCCCTCTTGCCCATGTGAGAAGTCATCATGAGACCGCGCTCTTGCGGTTTACATTCACGTCATACGGCTAGAATCTCTTGAAAGTCTTTTGCCGAACACGAGTCTGACTCAATATATAGACTTCATCGGTTTACTCAGGAGACCACCTGCTTGGTGATAATGACTGATATAAAGTTCAGCATCGTCATTCTACGCCGTCGTGGCGATTCGAATTGCTTATTTGTTTCTTGCTTCTCCTCAACGATGTTTTCTATTCAGAGGTCATCCTTAATATTCGTCTCAAGAGATTAATGATCACCGATCAATCGCCCATTTGACCTCACGATGGGTTCACCAACCAGAAGAACGCCCATCTCCCCCGTCGACGAGGGAGATACCATTCTTATGCACGAGATATCCCTCGGTCCCAACGACGACGTGACCAAAGAGAGCCTTGCGGACAGACTTGGAAAACTCCTTGAACAGCACGAGAACGACCAAAACTTTCCGGACGAAGTCCTTCAACGAGCTAGGAGCTTTCTCGAGAATAAAAATGGCGAACGGCAGGACGAAGAACTCGCCCAAAGTATATATGCCGACTTTCAAGCCCAGAGGGATCTGATTGTCAATAATTCCATCTACCCAGAAGTTCGGGCTGTCGTTGAAAATACAGACGACCCGACACTGCCCGTAGGGACATTCAGAGCTTTCTTCTTAGGGACGATATTTGTGCTTTTAGGGACGTCGATCGAACAGTTCTTCTCCCTTCGAATGCCAGCTATTAGTCTGTCGACGTACATGGTGCAGTTGCTGTCGCTGCCTTTGGGTATGCTGCTGGCAAGAATCCTCCCGGCACGAAAGTTTCGGATATTCTCTTGGGAATTTTCTCTCAACCCCGGACCTTTTAGCCAGAAAGAACATGTCCTAATCGCAATTATGGCAAACGTTTCTTTTGGCGGCGCTGCGGTCGGCGCCTATGTTGTGTCTATCATTCAAGTGTTGAAGCTTGATACGTTCTATGGGGAAAAGGTTCTCTCCAATAGCATTCCCTGGCAGATCGTGACGCTGCTGTCAACGCAATTCCTTGGGTACGGATGTGCAGGTCTGGCTCGTCGATTCCTCGTATACCCACCATCTATGCTGTGGCCGAGATCGCTGGCAAACATCGCGCTCACCAAGGCCATGTACAAGGATAACGGGAACAGAGAAGAGGCTGCGAATGGGTGGAGAATGTCGCGATACAAGTTCTTCTTGATCTGCTTTGTCTCCATGTTTGTTTACTTCTGGGTCCCGAATTTTTTCTTCAAAGCTCTTGGGCTCTTCAACTGGCCGACGTGGATCTCTCCTCGCAGCGTCACCCTCGCTCTTATCGCCGGGTCTACGTGCGGTCTTGGTTTCAACCCTTTACCTACGATGGACTGGAACATCGCGACGTATCTGGGCGACCCCATCGTCACGCCCTTCTTCACGCTGATGAACTACGCCAGCGGCATGGCCATCATCGGTGTCATCGTCGCGCCGTTGCTGTACTTCAACAACGTGTGGGACGCTGCCTACTTCCCTATCAACAGCAACCTTGTTTACGACAACTCGGGCAGTCGCTACAACGTTTCGCACATACTACTGCCCGACTTTACGCTCAACCAGACGGCGTACCACGAGTACAGTGTTCCCCTCGTGACGTCTACTCAAGTGACCAAGTATGCGGCTGCCTTTATGATATACGTCGCCACGCCGGTGCACATGTATCTCTGGCATAGAAAGGACATCATGAATGGTTTGCGAGCCTCGTGGAAGAGAAAGACGAGGGATGACGAGTTTGATGATGTGCATAACCGCCTCATGTCTGCGTATCCTGAATGCCCTCACTGGTGGTACCTTGTTATCCTCGCTACGTCTTTCACCCTTGCTTGTATTTCTGTCAGCGTGTGGCCAACAGGAATGCCAATATGGGGGATCGTTCTAGCGCTGCTGTTCACAATGACGCTGCAAGTTCCAATCGGGATGCTGCTTGCTGTTACAAACCTTGAGCTTTCAACGAGTATACTGGCCATGATTATAGGGGGCCATGCCCTAGAGGTAATTG
Source organism: Fusarium longipes (assembly GCA_013618495.1). Lineage (NCBI taxonomy): Eukaryota > Fungi > Ascomycota > Sordariomycetes > Hypocreales > Nectriaceae > Fusarium > Fusarium longipes. Next base: position 90,001 of record JABFEY010000129.1, read on the forward strand.
GAACCACTCATGACAAGACTATCGCTGACCAAGACACAGGGCCAGCCTATACCGAACATGATCTTCAACATGTTCAGTTACATGTCTACGCATCAGTCGTTGAACTTTTCATGTGATCTCAAGCTCGCGCACTATGCCAAGATTCCACCTCGGTGGGCGTTTGCCGCACAGATCTACGCAACATTTTTGGCTGGTTTCATCGGATTGGGTGTGAATCACTGGCTACTTCGCAACGTCGAGGACGTGTGCCAGTTACACCAGAAGGATCGCTTCACCTGTCCCCGCACGCACAGCTATTTCATGTCCTCGGTGATATGGGGCGTCGTTGGTCCACGGCGTCTCTTTGGGACCCAAGGACCGTACCGCGCGCTCACATACGCGATGCCGCTGGGTGTGGTGCTCCCCATCGCAGCGTACTACATGGCCAAGCGCTGGCCCAACTCGTTCTGGCCCAACGTCAACGCGCCCATCCTCTTCGCGGGACCGATGGGCTGGGCGCCCTTCAACTGGAGTTACATGCAGGGCACAGTGGTGCTGGCGTTCCTGTTTAACTTTTTTATCAAGAGGCGGTATACGGCGTGGTGGGAGAAGTACGCGTACGTGCTGACGAGCTCGCTCAGCGCGGCTATTGGCATCTCGGGAGCCATCATGTACTTTTCGGTGCAGCACACGAGGGTGGTGCTGGATTGGTGGGGGAACAGGATCCATGAGCAGGGTGTCGACAGGCACGGCTTGGTTGGTGCTGATGGAAAGATTGTCAGGTGCTCGAGGTTGCAGGTGCCTGAGAAGGGTTACTTTGACATCGGGTTCGACTGGAAGGTGTAGGAGTGGTGTGGTGTTTGTAGTTCTGGTAATAATAGAAACACAAGACTGTGTGCCTGGATGAGTATCAGTCAAATTTGCGACTCGAAACTTGCCTCTGTGTATATTCGCCTCCAAAATGGTAGATCGTCTTTTCGCGGGGTGCTTAGCCGCGCGCGGTTGATGAAACGGGCAACCAGAGCGAATGTCATCTCGCCACTTTTTGGGATATGTATAGCAACAGTATAATTCACAGTAAGAACCAACCACAAAAGAGAATCACCAATCCAACCACTAATCATCAAATCGTAAAGCCGCGTTTACATTCAATATGGGGGTCAAGGACAAGTAACTAGAAATAAATCCTTAATAGACGCGCGGTCATCAGGATGCGGCCACTTGGTGTTGTAGTCAAAGCGCATACCCTGGAGTTGTTTCGAGAGTCTTTGTGTGTTCAAGTTCGGCGGCCACTTGTTCTCGTTCCGATGAAGTGGTAGTCTAGGCAACATAGCCGACCTGACATGAAACAATCTGACGATTTTTTAATTGAATGGTATCTTGGCTTATTGGTAAGATTATTGGAATGTACGATGAAGAGCGCGCGTAACGAAATCGTGTGTTCTGTGAGGAGTAAAAAGAGGCAGCCGACGGATAGGACTCTATCGCGACCGAGTTGCAAAATTGAGTTAAAGACAAGGAAGACGATGACGATGGTATTGAGTAGGGAAATGAGGTATTATCAGTCTTGAATTTCGAAGCTGACTGCGCCTACTGTAACTCTACTGTGGAGGAGGCAGTGTCCAGAAGCAAATGGATCAACAGGAGCTAGGCCAGGGTTTGGAAATCAAGGTCAAGGTCAAGGTTCTGCCTTACAGGGCTGGGGAGACGCTATTCCGTTTCTGTTCATTTATACACACAGGCCAAGCCATGTTTCTGTCTCTGTCTCTTCAACACTATGTATACGTGTAGATTTGTCACGACGATAGTTGCAAAGTCCTAAAACGTATCCTTTCGCATAAAGCCTCGTGTACGTTTTGGTCAAGTTGCAAGAAATAAAATGAATTTATTGGTTCATAAGAAAAGAGGCAGCCAGAAAGTAATCAGACCCTGGCTTGGGGGCCGTTGGGGGCCATCGGACTTGGGAAGAGAGTGGAGGTTCGGACTTGGGAATGTCCATCGGAGAGAAGACACTTTTTTGGTACCGGCAGGCATTTAGAGCCGTAGGACTAAACAAAAGTCACCAAAATGTATTGATTCTCTAACAAAAAAAAAAGAGGGACAACACCCTTGCTTGATAATGACAAGGCGACGACCGTGCCGTAAACTTGAGCTGGCAAGCATCGTAGGTAGATGCAGATACTCGGCTTCACAGTCCTGGAGTGGATTAGAACTGCGAAGAATTTGGATCTTTGGTTGACTAGACGTTTCATGTGGTTTCTTTCCAAGAAATCTGTGAGTGTAACGCGATAATGCGCAATTGCCAAGTCATTCGGGTTTGGCTTGACGCACGCGCGCGCCCTTGATCTACATTTTTTGACAGTTGAATATCAATGTCAAAGCTTTCAAGAGAAAGTTTAAAGTTGCATCATTTGTGTAAGTGAAGTGAGCATTCCCGTTGGTTCTACTGCCGTCTGTACCTGATGCAGCATTAGTTCCCGCGTCTTGGGGAATAATGCATGTCAAAGATGAAAGGAAGAGGCATCCAATCGATCCTTGAAGACGATCAGATTCTCTCCTGTCAGCAAAGTAAAGAAATGCGATTAATCATGGGATGCGAGGCTGAGATGCTCAAGAAGAATTTAATCCTGGGCTTATTTTCTAAGGCTGAGGAGAGGTGGACTAGACTAGAGTTGATTTGGACTGGTCAAATGGGGACATGAGTGCGGGACAAGACAAGGGGAAAGGCCCAAGCCTCGATTGCACTGCCCTACCAGGGTATGGATGTTTGGTAGTGAAAACAGTTGAGTCATGGGGGGTTTTCTTATCTCTATGGACGAATGAAGATAATTTAGATGAATGCAGGCCATTTACTTTAGTTTATTGAACAAGGAACAAGAAAACACTTGCATTAGAGTACTCGTTAGTTGGTTAGAGATTATGTCAAGTCCTGGCATAAGGCTAGCGCTAATCGAGACACAGGGACAGAAAGTTTAACAGTGAGAGTCCTATCAAGGATGACTCAATGCCGGACGTGATCCCATGATGAAGCCAACTTTGGCCGGTAGCGCTCACCGAGACGGAAGGATTTTTTCTGTGGTACAATACCGAAGTATACTGTAACTATTTTCATGACATGGCCTTTGTCTATTCTTGACCTTGTTTCAACCTTGGCCGCGCGTTATAATGGGGTTGTAGTGTAAAGTATGTAGTCCTAGATTAGGCATGTCCCTTTTTACCAAGAATCCTCAGTAGCTATCAAGTCTGTGATTAATCTCGTCATTTCTCGTCCGTGTCCTCATTTCGATACCCGTCCCTTTCCCCTCGATCCGATCAAAACTAATGAGCCTCAACTAATGGAACCGGTGATATCGTTTGGAGTGGACCCCCAGTGGCTGAGAATGCCCTGGGAGTCATCGGCATGAGGTTTAGGTTCGTTTAGGGGAGGGACCGTAAGGATCACTGCAGGGGTTTGTTAGTGGATGGACGGTAGGCAGAAACGGCCTTTCTCCACTTTGCCCACCAAGGCTGCCTTTCCTAGGGACCCCCAGTCCAATCCAAGCCTCTGGGAGGGAACACCACCATTAGGACTTTTCTACAGTGTATAGCGATCCATTTGCGAACCAGAAAAAAAAGGCTACCTATTATTCTTCACTACACCTCTCACACCAGGCATCAATCTTGAGTTTTTTTTACACTTTTATTGTACTGTACTACTTTAGTCCCCAGGCATCAAACCAAACTAAAGTATCGGTACTACATCTCGACTACCGCTTTCAAACTACCCTACCTCCCTCACTGCCACTATCAAACCCCGGATATCTATATAACCACCACCATCTGCACTTCTTGTCAACTTTCAAACAAACAACTCAATTCATCTCAAACAACTTCAATCGATCAACACTATAAACTCTACCAAGCTGTCGTCTCAACAGTCACCACTCATCATTGACAACATCGTCTACAACACTCGTCGGCGCAACTCCAACACAGCTTCAAGACCTGAGCAGACTTACTATCGTCAACGTCTGCCTCCGGTAATCATCCAAGAGGATCCCCCTCTGCGCAACCAGCGCCTTCAACCTACCAACACCGACACAATGTGCACCACAAACATCTACACCTACGTCTACCCTGACGGACGTCGCCAGCAGTACTCTCAACCTGACTTGTGCGCAAACTCCCGCCATGGTCAGGTCTGCTCGGCAAACTACCGCTTCGAGCATCCCACTCAATACGTTTCTGCTTATGATACTTCTTCCTCTTACCCTTATCCCGCCCAGCAACTGCCTCCCACTCCCCAGTACAGCCCCGCGCCCTCGACACCGTCGGGCTCATACCGCTCGGGAGACGAGTCAGACCGTTCCTACTCTAGCTCATCAAGCAAGAAGGATCGTTCTTCGGGAGTTTACATCAATGGCACAAAGGTTCTTGACTTGAACCGCAAGCGTCGAGGATCAAGACACCAGGAGCGCATCGTTTTGGTAGACAGCCCTCCTACTCCTCGCACCCCTCCTCAACAATGGTCTGGTCCTCGCACTGCTCCTGCTTCTCCCAATGGCAACACCTACATGGTCGAGTCTTCCCGGGACCCTAACAAGAGACGACCCGTCATTGTAGACGAGCGAACTCTTCAGCCTACTGAGCGCCATGTTCAAATTGAGGTCGTCGACAACCACCACCACCGCTCCAAGCACCACCGCCACGCCTCCAGCAGCTCAAAGGACAGCCGGGATGACGAAGAGCGACGCATTCGTCATGAGAAGAAGCGACAACAGGAGAAGGAGGATCGCATCAAGAGACGCATCGCCGAGGCCAACGCCGAGATCGCCGGCCGTCCTGTTGCCATTGCCCCATCTGCCCCCAAGCGTTCATCCACTTACAAGCGTCCCTCGGTTGAGATCCCCGTTGACCAGATGCAACGCTTGAGCTTTGAGGAAGAGCGCCGCGAGGACAAGATCCGTCGCCTTGCCCGCAAAGAGGAGAAGGAGGAGGAGGAGGCCCAGCGCAAGCGTCTCCTCGAGCGCATGCAACCCAAGCGACGTCTAACCATCGGTGCTGGAAGCAGACGACCATCAGAGGCCTACGGGCTTGGAGTGTACCGCTACGACTAAGCGATGAACTTTGTACTTTTTTTCTTCTTTTCTTCTTTTGGTCTTGTATCACTTTGAATCTGTTTCAACATGGGATATCTTCTTTGTCTTTTTACTCTAGCGAATTGGGAAGTTTAGCGATTTGATTTATTTGGGATTTTGGATTAGAACAATTATTTGTATACGTTTTTGTTTATCATTTTGGGGGTTTATATTGGATACCAGAACGGCGAAATCAGCCCAGTTTTTAAAGGACTACAGGACACTTAGCTAGATACAAGACAGAAAACAAGACAAAAAAGGAATCCGAAATGGGTTTTATTATCAAATACTTTGTGCATTGCAGTGAATTGGTGACATGACACAGTGATAAAGGATAGAGATGGGTTGAACTGCAACAAACTTGATGTGACTGGCAGCTTGATTGAGGCAAACTAAAGCAGGTACAAAAGCCACATTGAACAAACAAGGAAAAAAGAAAATCTCGCCATGTCTCATGACTCTTTACATGGTGTAAGTGGAAAGGGCTGCACACTGAGACAAAACTCGCAATCGCACCCCCTGGATAAAAGCGACATACACAGTGATGAACTCCGGTCCCGGACTCGGTGATAAAAAAAAGTGTAAAAAAGACATCAAAATGATCTGCTACATGCATCAAAGACAACAGGGGTTCATGAACCAAAGTCCTGATGAGAGAGAGTTAGTAGGGTGGGAAAGTAAGTGGGGTCCGGAAAAACACCATGATTCGAAAGATGGGGTCGTTTTGGGACTTTGGTAGAGCTTCATTCTGAGGGGGACTGCATTTTGTGGACATGGGCAAGAATTGATTGCATTGAGAATAGTGGAATACGATGTTGAAGTGTTGTTTACGGACTGAATGTGATGGGGTATATTGTCATTGGATATGTCATCGAATGGATGCTTGTGTCATTAGGAAACAGGTACGGGTACAGTTGAGATTGTCCAAGAAATTCCTATCTTGCGCAATCATAGATAGAAACTCGTTCATGGTTGCCTTGTCTGCCTAAGTCCTACATCAAACCACACACACACACACACACACACACACACACACAAACATCTTACACCCCCAGTCACATCTCACTTGACGGAACCCCGCTTCAAAATGTGCCGATCGAGAGACATTACCCGTTAACAGGGTTCCCGTCTTGTGACACAGTCGCACCCGGAATCTCAAGGCAGCCGTTAAGAAGGAAAAGTTTGTACATTCTATGCGCGAAACACAGAAGTCCTTTGACGTGCGGGGATGTATATTGTTTGTATTGTGAGTCACTTGAACGACATGTTTGATAGAGTATCGGTTTTGGTAATGGCCGATTGATGCAGGTCCAAGCTAGAAAATAACCGATTTGACAATTCATTTTATGTGGTAAGAATCAGGAATAGAATAGCTTGATAGATAATGATAGACTATATAGACCATCAGACGAATGTAAAGTTAAGGCGGGCATGTTGAAGCCAAGCCATGACGAGTGAAGCAGTATTGGAACTACTCCAATATCAAGGAATAGTGTTGAACTCATTCCAGAGTTATGTTTCCCTCCTTATGACAATACAAGACTCTTAATTTAATAGTCACTTCCACGACTAATAACCTCCTTGTTCGACTCTCGAAGCAGAATAGTCTACGACAATTAGCAATAAATAACATCACAAAGACAAAAGAACTTACATGCTCAAACTGCGCAGAGTATGAACCCTTTATATCAGCGAGCGGTTCGTACGCTTCGAGAATTCCGTGCGAAACCAAAGAGTTCAGCTATAAACATGTAAGTATTCCCATGTCACGTCTGGAAATAAAGGTGTTTGCTTACCCCGGCTAGATACCGATCCAGACCAAGACGGTCAAGATAGCGACGACAGAAAACAATTGTGCCGAATTGCTCTCTGATAACCTTGTGCAGCTTTGTCGCAGTCGCAAAGGGCAACTTGACGTTCTTGGGCGCATCGTGCTGCAGACCGTAGCCATAGATGCCAACCTTGAAGAAGCTCAATTAGCGAACAAATCCCACAGAAAAACTCAGAGTTTGTAAACTTACATCGTCGTACAGCTTTCCAGTACCGGTCGTGCCAAACGTCTCAATGGCAAACACCTCACCCTCCTCCATCTTGGTCTGGTCGCGGTTCTTGATGAACGGGATCGACTTTCCACCGTGGATCTGGTAGTGTTTGATGTTGTGCGCCGAGATGTTGCGGACGGGCTTGACGGGGTATGTCTTTCCGTTGATCTCGACTTCGTAGCTTTCCATTGCTTCTTGGATGGCGGCGCTGACGTCGCAGATACGAACGTCGATTCCAGCTTCCTGCAGGGTTGTTAGACGTGTTTTTTTTCCTTCTTGGAATTATTGACTGTTTAGTTTCTCACCTTGATACCGCTGTTCGTAGCATCCTTGACAGCGGCTAAAAGATTATCGTACGTGGGATCGAAAGACATGGTAAACGCACTGTCGACGATCCATCCGTTGATCTGCACGCCGAAATCAACCTTCATGACATCCTCGTACTTGAGAACGACGTCCTTCTGGCCCGGGTTGGGCGTGTAGTGCGCAGTCTCGTGGTTCAGGCATAGACCCGTCGGGAAACCCATTCCAGATTTGATGTTGTCTCCAGGTTCGATGCCCTGATTTCCCAGAAGCGCACGCACACCGTCCTCGATGCCATTGGCGATCTCATTGAGGGTATGGCCCGGCTTGACGTTGTCCTGCGTCCACTGTCGAACCTGACGGTGTACCTCAGCCGCCTTACGGTAGTCGTTCAGAAACGCGGGGTCCTCAAGATGCCGACGACCCTTGTAGCGGACTTCCTCAGCTGTGGTGCGAGCCGTGTTGAAGTCGTCAGGGTACCTCTGGAGCTCGCCGACAGGATAGTCCTTGTTTGCAAAGAGCTCGCTCAGGGGAACCCTGGGAGGTGAAGATTGCTGCGTGGCAGTCTTCTTCTTCTTCTTTGGCTTTCTCTTTTTCTTCTTCTTGCCAGCTCCTTCGGCAATTATCGATCCGGCGGGAGCATTGATATCATCATCGTCGTCGTCGTCATCGCCCCCGTCACCCCCGAGATTACCGTCTCCGTCGCGGGCGAGATGCGCACCGCGTGGCTCTCCGCCTGCGGAGGATGGCTTGGATGAGAGTGGTCCATGGCCTAGAATGTGTGAGCGTTGTGATAAATGTCAAGAAATTATGAGTTTCATGTACCGTTTCCTCCATTGTATTCGTCTTCGGATGTCTTGGCGCCCATTTCGACATGAACGCTTTTTCAATGACGAGGTTTTTGTTGATGAATGAGTGAGCTGATATGACGTTTCACATACAGGTAGAAGATGAGGTACACGGTTAAATTGCGGCAGAAGCAATGAAGAAATGCTCGCGTGATTCACTACATAAGCACTAATCTGAGGAGGATTCTACCTTACAGAGGAGCTTCAGTGGTAGGTAGTCTTTGTTTATTGATGAAGCTAAATGGCATGTCACTCGCTGTGTCTAGGGAATTCTCCTCTGAACCGAGTCTTGGAATGACTCAAGATGTGGTTCACTTACGATTCATACATAAGTGGCATGTAGCAACCATACGAGCCTCTAGAAGTCTGTTTTCATTCCAGAAAAGTGTTGATGGATCCTTTGAGCGGGTCTTGAACGGATCACATGGAGTATCCACTGGAGCTTCGTAAAAGACTCGAGGACCCTTATTTTTACGAGTCAAGATGTCTTGGCGGGTCCAGGTCGATAATCCGCATTTCATAAAAAAACTCCGATACATTATATCAAATTGCATTCAATAAAGGAAACCGTGATCAGAATCGGGTATAAATTCATAAACTCCAACGTATATGCCCATCATCCCACTCAATGCCACGCCTAGAATATATGACAAGTACAGTGCTCAGTCAAATGCCGCCAAACTATGTATGCATGTCCTAGAAAATAAGAAAAGAAAAGACACGCCTCCCATGTTCCATGTCCCGAAACATGTTTGCAAAATGTTATCTAAGTATGTTGCCATGTACAGCTGAGCCAACTCATTTTATGCTGCTGGTTGAGCTTCGCCGCGTGGTCGCGGCTTGAGAGTTAATATGGGAACATCGGCATTATCGAAACGATAACGGGATGTCTTGTCTTTGAGTAGCTCGTAATGTTTTTGTAGCCGACTTTCACCAACAACCAGTTCAAACCCAACGAGGAAACAGAAGCTTATCTCCAGTCTAGCCAATTCTGCCTCGCTAACGCCACCAACCTTTGCCATCTTGGCATGAGGATAAGATAAGTCTTCGAGAGCTTTCATCGCTACTCGAAGACCAGCCAGGACCAAACGGTGGGCATTACGTCGGGTAACAGGAATGGCTCGTTCCTCAACGGCTAACCGGTGAATATACAGAGACGTTGCGAGATATACTGCCGTGCTCATTGGGCAGAATTGGTGTAGACGTTGAAGATATTGATTGATGGTAATGGGTGGCTCGTTTTTGCTGTAGAATTTGCGCGTGATGGCGCTGTGCTGTAGGTTTACAGGTTGGGAATCGGCTCCAACGACAACATATGGCTCTGATTGAGGAGGCGGCGACATCAGACCAGGATGAGATTTCAATCGCACGCCATCGATATCTTCTGGCTCTTGAGTCTCGGGTTTGGATTCTTTGGCAGCCAGTCTTCTGGCTTCAAGTTCAGCCTGTTTCCTCAATCTTGCCAAACTTCTGTCCGAGTATGATCGCACGATATTTTCCTTCTCAGCCTGCATGCCACTCATGTGCGGCACAGTAGGACTCTTTGGAGGTGGTGTTGGAGGAACATCGCCAGTTATTCTAACAAGCAGTTCGACGCCAGCGCTCAACAAAGCGAGGGCTTCTGATGGTGCCATCTCGAAAAGGCCATGATCGGCGGGTTTCGGCGCGGAGGGGTTATCGTCGGCGATCAATCGGGGATCTGTTGAGGGTACTGGAGGAGGAGGAAGTAGATCGATGGTAGCATCAGGATGTCGCAGAGGAATTGTACCAGCTTGCGCCTCGGTTGTTAGAGTTTGATAAGACATGGTTTCGGTATGTAGTCGATTTGTTGTTGTGTCGGTTGTTGGTCAAGATACAGAGCTGTTGTCGCGTCTCAATCGTTTAAGGCGCTGCGCAGTATCCGGTTCGACACCTTTCATGATCCCTCGTTGATCGAGATGTAGCGAAGCGAAAGAACAAAAAAAGTCCAAGAATTTTTTTGATCACGGGCTAGGTCTAGTTTTTGTTGTTGCTTTGGGCGTTAAGTCGAGCGCAAACTTGCGACGTTCAAGTGGGACGAGAATGTAGAAGTGGGCCTTTGATCTGGACCTGGGACCCTTGAAAAATGGAGGAGTCCCGTACCGGTATCCGTAAATGCGAGTAAGAACCAAACCAGACCAGAACAAGGTCCGTGATGGCGGGTTCTTATATCGATGTCAGGTATGGGAATCGTATTGTAACGGTCGAGAGGAGAAACAAGACGATATAAGCCGGACCGACTACTTTAGCGTGACGGGGGGCGAGAGAAGAGAGATGAGGTGAAAGTAAGTGTCCGATCATTCATGGAAGAGTAAATGTAACAAAGGATAAGAAAAGTCAAGGATCAAGGAATCATGGCGAGATGAAATGGTTTTAATAATCAAGTGATTTCTTTTCTTTTGTATTAATTGATTGTAACCATTAGCGGGTGCCCAACCTCAGAAAAGGAAGGCAAGGCACCTGCCCGCACATGCGATGCAAGCTTGAATATGCATGCACCTGCACTTGCCGTCTTTTAAATAGTGCTTGCGCCTCCTTCCTACTCCCCCCTCTTCAACCGAGCTTGGATGTTTTTTAACGAGCTTTTGATGCGGGGAACTTTTAAGATGAGATTATCACGATCAAAGTTGCATTTCCCATGTTTTTTAATCACCAAGTTTGGCTTATCATTTTAGGGTCAAAACTACTTTAGTCATGTTCTAGTCCTTTGAGTGGAATGCAACGGCTCCAATCTTGATCACGTTAGTTTATGGGGATAATCTCAAATCCATCGAGACTGACAAGGAAGTTTATGGTATGTTTTGTTGATATGCACGGTTTAATCCGAAAGTATCGTGTTATCCCGGTGGTACTTACGGATACGGATATACGATACCTTGAGTGTGGGATCTAGACCATGGAAAAAGGCTGTTCCAATAACTCAAATTCTAGACAGGACCACAAGAGCCGCAAGAGATGATGATCTTCCCTACCAAGCCTCTATTTAGGCGTCGTCTGATGTTTCCCCCGGCGTCTAAAAACACGGCGCTTCAATGCGGGCAACCCCGGATCTATGTCTGTCTCTCATTCAGCTGACCTTGTAGCTGCATGAAAAATGACTGGAAAACATCATTCAATCATGCAATTACGCGCTCACTTTTCTTTGCCACGTATTGTTTATGATTTAAATAATGGACATCAACTTATCAGCCGTCAATCAGAAATTGAGTGGCAATAAAAGTAAATGAACTGCTAACTAAGGCGAATGCGGCCTTGTGGGAACAATGTCCGCTATGTTAGCTTATCAACCCTCCATAGACTTATCACGGGCTGGTTTCAAACCCTGGAAAGTATCGGGATTCAGGGCCGAACATTTAATCCTCCTCGCATTAAAGATCTGCAGCAAGTCTTGGATTGCTGCGTCTGCTGATCAAATTGACAGGGACCAGCAACGCATGAAACATACTTTTGCACTCAATCATATTCACGCTTCGTGATGCCAACGTCTTATAAACAATTGGATTAGTCAAATCGCTTCTCCCAATGCAGCCCCAATGAACAATGGCATTCAGCCTCATGGTCTAGATCCTCCACATTACACATTCATTTTAGCAGTCGGGCGCAACCTTGCAGTCTACAACTGCCGTTTGGCCTGCTTGAACCTTGGCGATGGCTTCCTTTAGCACACTCTCCAGCTCCGACGCCTTGTCGACTCTCGCAGCGTGAATGTCTCCACCTGCAGCGGCCTTGGCGATGCCTGCGTAGTCTGGTACGGGATCGAAAGAGATGTTGATCTCCTCATTTGTCGCCTTGGATCCGAGACCGTCGGGATGAACCAGCAGTAGAGATCTACGAGGAGCGTTCCAGCCTGTTGCTTGTTAGCCATGAACTTCTGACGTCTGCGGGACTACTTACCCTTGTTATTTAGCACAATAGTCAGCACAGGAATCTTGTACCGTCTTGAGATCCAGTACACGCTTCCAGGTACGGTAAAGAGATACGTGCCATCTCCCACAATCTGCACGACAAACTTGCCCTTGTTCGTGCCGCCGTTCTCAGCATCCGTCGCCAACTTGATGCCCAGTGCACCACCGCCAGACCAACCGAGACCGCCGCCGCCACAGTTGATCCATGATCCGGGAATCGTCGGCTGCACGTTGTCATGCACGAATCCTGTGTTGGTTACCGCTTCAATGGCCCAGATCGTATCCTCGGGACAGAGATCCTTGAGCTTCTTGCTGAGATGTCCAGTGCCGAAGCTGCCGTCCGCAAGGGGTTCAGCAGCCTTGGCGATAGTGGCCAACTTATTCTCGTGAATCTCGGCGCGCTCCTTCTCCGCCTCTGCCGCATTGGATTCGAGCTTGCTGGCGAATTCCTTCTTGTCTAGAGCCTGTGTGATTTGCTCCACTGCCGTCAACGCATCAGCCTTGTATCGCGCGTCGGCCTGGATGTAGTGAGTAGGCATTTGCTGTTTGAGAGGGTCGACGTCGATGTGGAAGATCTTGGCATCTTCTCTGGGCTTACAACGGGTTTGAACCCAGGGAACGTCACAGTCCAGAACGATGATTGTGTCCGCCGTGGTCACCGCGTCGTCGACACCAAATTTGAGACCTAACCATGCGGGATGGTCGGCTGGGAAGCACATGTCGCAACCACCTGTATCCAAAACTCTCAATCCCTTGACCTTGTCGGCTAGCTCCACGAGTGCAGCGGGGATCTTGTGGTTACGTCCGCTGTATCCAGTCACCACCAAGGGGGCCTTTGCGCCAGCCAATGCCTCAGAAATTCTATCCACAGCACTCGTGGGAAGTCCACCGAGTTCGACCGATTCCCAGTGTTCCTGCTTGAGCGAGTAAGGCTTTAGATCGGCCTCGAGAATCTCTCGTGCACTGCACAGATACACAGGTCCTTGGGGATCTGACGTGGCGAATTGTAGGGCTCGGTTGACCATTTGCTTGACATTGGCTCCTGTCTTGATCTCTCCCGTGTATCGGCAGTATTGAGAGATGATTTGCTTCTGATCTGGTACATCCTGGATCCAGTGGATGTACTCTGTACGGCTTCCACGGTGTTCGCCTTCTTGTGTGAACGGTGACAGACCAGCGAATACTAGCACTGGCGCTCGGCCTGTGGAGGCGTTGTGGACAGCTGCTCCGAGACCTTGGGTACCGACATCAACGTGCACAATAACACACTGAGGCTTCCCTGTTAGTCTAGCGTATCCATCAGCCATAGACATAGCCACCATCTGAGACCTGTCAGTTTTCTATCAAGAACATTGGATCAGAATACGCACCTCGTTGGGACAGGTGATAATCTTGGGAAACTTTCCCTTCTTTTCTCGCTGCCCTTTCACCATAGCCTCGATGATACTGGGATGATCGGTTCCCAGATTGACAAAGCAATGCGTTATGCCTGCATCCCAAATAGCTTCGAAAAAGGCAAAGGACGCTGTGTACATGTCTTCACTTGCGGTGGAGTATGGACGAGCCATGACTGCTGTTGGTGAGACATTGTGAATTGCTGCTGAGGTCTTAGGTGTGCTGCTTGATAGGGATAACGATGTGCTTCGTCCATCTCTTTGAGATGTGACAGAGGCAGCGGCTACACTTTGGTATCTACGCACTGAGGACTGAAGTTGTCCAGGGCGGTACCGAGAGAGACCTGAAGCGGCCAACCTTGAGCGTTGTAGCAGTGTCATATTGATGGAATTATTTCTGTATTCATGTCAGTATATATGAACCATTGGAAGCAAGAACTCAAGTTATTCGCTGGAGTAACTGGGTTGATGTATAAGTGATATCATGCAAGGAACAACACCCAAACGTCTTACCTTTTATAAAAACGTATCAACAACCATCAACCAATCAACTTTCTTATTCTCGAGTGAAAGATGGTGTATAGATTTATGTATCTGACTGTAGTTGTGATGAATATAAAGAAACCGAAACAAGAACAAGCTTCCAAGCCCGGGTTTTGTTGCCCGCCCCTCCCCCGCAAAAATGCCCCCTTCTTTGCATGGACCATCAGTTGTTCCCCCTTTGACGTTCACGAACCCCATTCAAAAAGCCCTTTGTTGTTTCAAGGGGGTCTCGTCTACGTCTCTGAATGCCGTGTCTGGCCGTTTACATCCTGCGCAAGCGTTACCTACGATAGTGCTG
>JABFEY010000130.1:0-18438 GCA_013618495.1 Fusarium longipes
ATCTTGTCTCTTATGCTTTAGACTAGTAGTCAAGTTTTCCTGCACCCTAAGGACTGTGTAGTGACATGGTTACTGTGTATGATATGGGAATAACCAGTAAAAATCCCTATTATCTTTATCCTGCTAACGTTGCAACTATAAACAGGTTTATTAGCTGTCTTTTTTGCAGAGTAAATGATATGCCACGGATACTCTATTGAATGTAGTTTAGACTTTGTAAAACTCGATATTTCAAATTCTTCCTATATATGCTCTACTGAATTGAGGAGAGAAACGCTTGTTATACAACGCCATCCACAGAACCTGACGTATTACAATACATTCCAACAGCTCTCAATCTTATCAAGGACTGGCCAATCACGACCTTCGACTGTTGAAAATCTCTCTCGCAAACCCTCTACCAAGTCTCGCCGACCTCACCAGCATAAGAGGCACCTTTCGCCAACCCTCTCTAGCAAACCACCAACTAGCCGCACCGCCAGCTACAAGTCCCGTCAGACTAACAAGCCACATGTCCCAGTTCCTAGCCTTCCATATCGGCATTCGCATATCGGCAGTCTGTAGATGCATAGGGCGTAGCTCAACGCCATTGCGGAACCGTAGTTCTTGGTCTACCATCACCTCCTCGATGAGATCGGCAGCGAGATGTTTCCGCTTGGAATTGAGAGTTGCTATACATTGCATACGACGGGCGTTGGTTCTAAATGAACCATCAGCGTCTGTCGTGATGTTGTCTATAGCCGAGGCAATGGAGGACGGTGTGAGGTAGGATTTATCGAGGGAAGTGCCGACGCCGGATGCCGCTAGACGAGCACTGTTGCAGAGCTGGTCGAAGAAGTATCCCACCGCCAGGACCGGTGTGCCGTGGAAGAGGGTCTCATTGGCACTAGAGCCGCCGCCGTGTGTGAGAAACAAAACAGTGTTGGGATGTGCTAAGACGGCTCTTTGGGGTGCGAATACAGGGAGGCGGAATTGTGGATAGGCGTCATTGAGAAGACCTTGGACGCTGATGATAGAACCGTCAGCTAGAGAATAACTTTTGGAAGTGTCCAAGTTGGCGCGAGGCTTTTGGGGAATAGCCCAGATGACACCGTTGATGGACCCAGCATCTAGAGCTTGAATGAAGCCGAGGAGATACTTGGTTAATTCTTCTCCCGGAAGGTTGACATGAGTCCCCAAACACACATATATCGTCCTGTCGTGGGTGTCCAGGAATTGAGCTAGGTCTTCACCCAGGGGAGGATACTCGTCGCTGAGAATAGGACCAACAGGCGTCATGAGAGGCGGCAGTTCTTTAGGTGCTTCAAGACCCCAGAACGAATTGACAAGAACGAGATAATCTGGTTTAGGTAAAAGGGAGTGACTATAGTTTACGCCCGCGTCAACACGCATGCGCTTCGTCCATATTAACCAAGGGATGACTGTCGGCAGCGCTGCCAAGACAACAAACTCGTTCCAAAACCGCGTCGTCAAAGAGGCATGCTCCGAAGTCAACGCCCCATCGGCTTGGAATCCAGGCTGGCCAGGGTGATAGCTCACGGGAGCCATAGCATACGGCATCTGAGGCCAGACGCTCGCAAGCTGGATGTTGAACTGCCTAAGCATATCCCTCGCCGCACTATCAGCAAAGAAATCCGCAACAATAAAGTCCGGCTTCGTAGAAGAATCCTGGCACAGGGCACGCAAACTCTTGTAAGTCTCTGTCCAGAAGTTATCAAAAAAGTACTTGGACTTCATCATTGGAGCGAAGCCATGCTCGTGGCGCCAAAGACGTAGCCTCTCGTAGTGAAGATCGAGGTCGTCTTCCGTAGCAGCCGGTCCGACGATGTAAGTGGTTTTGATAAAAGGGTAACCAGAAGTCCATTCCTCCTGGCCAGCACACGTAGCGAATTGAACCTCATGGCCACGGGAAGCAAGAACAGCGCCTATTTCAAGGACCGGGGCTATGTTATTGTTAGTTTTGACGATAATGACGACCCCAATTTTATGGGCAAATTTACAGTACCTGCATGAGTGAAACCTCCTGTTGTGACGAGGAGTAGAATCCTCCTGCGAAACTCGAGGGGGCTGTCAGCCATTGTTTTAGGTGTCACTTAACTACTTAGGCTTGATAGTTTAAATTGGAATGTGTGTGTTGGGATTGTGATGGGTTGGTCCTGTCTTGTACGTACATGTATGACGCCTACTGTACAAGAGTCATCTCATTTGCAAAGGAAATAGCAGTGGGGTTAAGCTTAGTTCCGGTACAGTGGCTAGGAGGAGATGAAACATCTGTTAAAACGCAAGTTTAGGGTACAGNNAGTTAAGTTTTCCTACGTCCTGAGGAATGAAACGCATCTATCTCTATCCGCCATCCTTAGAGATCATTAAGTGGAAGTGTCACAACTTCTACATTCTATCAAATTACTTGACTCGATAGCACCGAGGTCTGTAAGCAGTTGTAGTAAGCACAGACAATTGATAAGTTCAATTTCTCGTCTATTTCTGTTATCATTGTCCATCATGCAGTGTAGTCTTGTTGGAACTGGCATGTCCCTTCTAACTTGCTTCAGTCAATACCAAAGCGCTATTGAATCCTCCCATGGTGTCCGGCGCACTTATATACTGAATTCCAGACCTGCGTCTGCCTCCATGTGTTATCAATAGTATTCCCAACGCCATTCCCATGCATTCCCACGTGCAACATTACCCAACTGTATGTTCCTTTCTTCTCTTCAACCCGCTCAATCGTCGAGATACGTTCAACGCAATCCCAGTATTATTGAACAATTCAAGACAAAACATTAGGACAGCAGATAGCTTATCCAGCGTCAAAACTGGCATTCAGGGGTATAAGGTGTATTCCGGGTTGTAAAGTTCAAAAACGTCCCGAGTCTCAGAAATGAAGTGATTACGAAAAGTCATCAGGTCGTCCGGGTCTGGCCATGTCGTCTGCTTGTTGGATAAGTTCCTTTGTCTCGCGTGCCAGACCGAATGCAATAGGTGGTAGTGTCTGCACCCACATACGCCACTCGTGCGCATTTGTTGCCATGCCGATATTGGCCATATCTTGGCCCTGGTCAGCAGATTCCAGCAGGCGAGCCCTGCATTGGGCCAACTGAGCTGCCGACTGGCCAAGGCCGCATGCTTGTGATTCCGCAATGATATCGCTAACAATGCCGTTGATGGAGCCGATGTCCTCGGAAATTTGACGCATGTCGGCTTCTCCGCGAACGGTATCTACAAGTCTCTGGATATCGGCTGATAGGATGGAGTTCTGCTCCTCAAGGAAAAACTGAGTGAAAATGTCAGTGTCGTTGTTACTGACATCATCTGTAAAGATCACTGACCTTGAGATCTTCGGCGGCTCGGGGATCCAGCTGCGACGCGACTTGTCCGTTGGGTTGATTATTCGCATTGGGTTGCCCCAGGCCGATTGGCACCGCACTAGCCTTAGACATGGGCCTTTGGTGGGAGTACGGTTCAGCGGACTGGCGAGGTGAGCCCAGAGGGCTATATGCTGATGAGTCAATACTGCCTCGCATACCACTCAAGCCTTGAAAGGGCGCAGGAGGCGGGAGCGTGCCCGGAATATTGGCAGGATGCTCAGTAGCAACCGGTGAAAAGAGAGCACTGGAATCTGCGGGCGTCACAGTTCCATCGTCATCGTCCAGCTCCTCGGCAGGGGTTGTTCGAATTTTGACCAGACGGAGCAGGTCAACAATAGCAGCAGCCAAGTGTGAGGCTGCGGTATCAAGCAAAGAAACAGGAGACATTCCAGCGCTAGAAGCAAAGTTCTTGGAGGCTGTGATAAAGTTGTTTGCGGTCGAAGATACTTTGGACCTCAACTTAGTCTGCTGTTGGATAAACTCCTCGTCATCGGTCTGGGGCACTTCAATATCCTTGGTGATGCGGCGCACGCTGACAACGACGAGTTTCATGGCATCAACCACCTTTTCTGGGTCCTCAGTGCGAGCCTTTTGCAGAAGCTCATCAATCGCGATTTGGAATTTGGTGACGTGAACATCTTTGACCATACCACGCTCGTCCACAAAACCCTGCTCACGAACATGCTTCGCCGCGTCATGCTCGATCCCAGGACCAGCTGAGGTTGCACGCATGTGTCGCAGCTGTGTCTTGACACTGGCATAACGGTTCTTCCATTCGTGAACCTCGCGCTCAAGCCTCTCAATCTTCTTCTCAAGCTCTGCATGTCGTTCGTGTGTCGTGCCACTTTGCTGAGAAAGCTCTCTCATCTCGAGCAAGAATTCTTGAGCCTCTTTTCTGACTTCTTCTGTGACCTGCTGTTGTTCTCGGAGCTCCTGTCGAAGCTCATCATTTTCTCGTTGAAGTTCAGAGTCTGATGCGCCAGACCCAACACTTCGTTCTGTTTGTTGCGCCGTGTCCATGTCGTCTCTGAGCCTTTGAATCTCCGTTTCATGATCATCTCGTACGCGTTGCAATTCTTGCTTCATCGAGTCATTCAAGTTCTGCGCCTCGGCCAATTTATTCTCGAGATTGAGCCGGAGATCACTCCATTCTTGCTTCTCCAGGTTGATAGCGGCAGCTCGTGAGCGTTCCTGGTCCAAGGCGCCATTCATCTCGTCTTTTTCTTTCTTCCAAGCATTCTCCATACTATCGAGCTTTTCTTGTAGTTCTCGTACCAGATTTTGGGAATCCTCCAAGGCTTTCCTATCGGCCTGTTTCATGTTAGCACCTGCTTGCGCGCAACAAATGACTATTATTTACCTCGGACATCATGCCGCTACCAGCGCTCCTCTTGCTCTCGCGATTTGGGTCATGTTCTGCGTATCCTTCGCCTTCTCCTTCGTCATCCTCTTCAAGCATGATGCTTTTGTTGGGGACAATCGTGTTATTCTGGTTGAGCTGTTTTGGGGTAGGACGTCCGTAATCGCCATTTTGGCCACCTGGAGATGCTGGCATTCCGTAAGCATCTGCTGGTCCAGGTCCTCTCATGGATGGCGCATCGGAAGGCCTCCTCATGCGGCTTTGAGCTCTTGGGGGAAAGCTACCATTAATTGGAGTGCCTGGTCCTCTCATCGACATGGGGCTTCCTGCACGAGCAAGGTCGGCTCCCACAAAGCGAGGGAATCTACGTTCAAGTTCGTGATACACATCGGCGGCCAGGTCTCGAAATCGTGGAGGGCCAAGGGAAGATAGCCTTTGACGAGCCTGGTTTCGCTTGGGGTGGAAATTCTTCTCGGGCGTCAGGTATGGGGGAGGACCATTTGGAGCATTCGGAGGCGCCCTGGCGGTGGCCTGTCGTCGTATCAATTCGTCAAAGACATCGGTACTGAGCTCATAAAATTGAACTGAGGAAAGGCGCAGCAGCTTGTCGCGAGCTTTATTCGGTTGCTGTTTGTGGTTGGGGTCGCGGGTGTTGAGAAAGGTGCGCAGGGCAACATAGTGCTCACTGAGAACGGCCTCGTCAAGGTCGCCGCGGACACTGTTGCGGCCCTCGCTGCGAGCATAGAGTTGAGTACCGTTACTTGACCGCGCAATGGAAGCAGGCGGTGATGGTCCTCCAGTGCTTCTAGGACCGGGACCGGGACCTTGGCCTGGACCTGGACCCGGACCGCCCATAGGAGCGTTGGGAAAGCCGTTCATGCTCATGGCGCCGTTGGAGCCGCCCGAATTCGGGGGCGATGCGAGATTGGAGCGACCGTTGGAATAGGGGCCGTCGTCGGGTTGGTACTTGGAAACAGAAAAATCGCTACCGCCTATAGAAATTGGGGACAACGGCGCATTGCGTCCCAGACTGATGCTCATGATCAAGAAGAAGGAAAAAACAAAAAATGCGAAACTGAGATGGTGCTGGAGGGAGATGGAACTGGAACAGCACCAGCCGCCTGTCTCATATGGGCGCCACACGGAGACGGGGTTGAGAAATGAATGCAGCCAGCCTGCCCGGGTAGGTACGAGCGCTCGGAGTCGAAATCAATCAAGTCCAACAAGCTCCAAGGATCCCTTCCCCCACAGGATTAGGATTGGCGTCTTTCAGGGGCTACGGAAGCGCCAAGCTCCAGCGTGTGGCCGAAAACGACAAAGGCGGATGGTTTGAGTGTGTGGCTCAATGGTTGAAAGGAATGATGATGATGCTGATGGGGATGATTGAGGAGAAAAAAATTGTCAAAGTGAATAGTGTAAGAAAGATACGGTGAGGTTAAAAGAATTGCCCAGTTGCAGTTACAGGGAAAGACGTTGCGGGTCAGTCTTAGCTGTGTTGTTCCTTCTTCCTGGTCGATGACTTGCAAGGTGAAAGCAAACAAGGGAGAAGGAAGGAACGAAGGAAAGAAGAGACGAAGCAACGACAATCATACATAAATCGAGAAACCTAGTTGGACTGGACTGTCAATCAGATCAACTGAATCGCATTGAAGTAACGTCAATTCTCTCCAAAAGGGGGTTCAAGTAGTTCGATTTAGACTGAATCGGGGTGAGATGATGGCCTAGAGTTGTCCACAGTCCATCCCCTGAACTGAACTCAACTTAACTCCACTGACACCATCCATCATAACGGAACTTGACTGCTTCCAGAAAATAGCGTACGTACTGTGCAGATTGGAGTCAAGGTCCCCCAAGTTCTGGTGGACAATCCCAAGGCGAGCAAAGTGGGTGGATGCCCTGGCCTGGGCAGATGCGCAGCACCGAGATCTCCATTAACTGACGGGAAATGAGCCCTTTGGTCTGTCTTTGTCTTCTGGGGTCAGAGTCCAGAATGTCCCGGTATGGAGATGGGCCACGTCTCCCCCCCTGGTCGGGCAATTTATTATTATCGTTCATGAAGGAGTTTTAATTTCTCGAGTCCACCAAGATCGAACAAGCCTGCAATGTAACCAGCGTTATCTCCCTCGACTGCTTTATCGTGTAATAGTTGCTCCTAGTTCAATTGTAGCCAAGTTACCTCTCTCTCTCCAACACAAGTTATATATCGTACCTATCGAATTAGCTTCTTCCATCTGCCGCGCACCAGAACTTGGGAAGTGCCAGATGATAGGATCCATGCAAGGGGAGTGGGAAATAAGCACTTCTGTCCAACCAATCTCAATGCGATTCGCGCATAGGCTTGAACACCTTATTCACAAGCTCCGCTCCACTGATTGCAATGATTGCACTGTGCCTACGCTGTAGCCCCAGGGCTGTCCCCTGCCCCTGATAACCAGTGAAGCGCGACGCTTACTCCTCGGCTCTAATTCGTCTGATGATCCCGGTCAGGCGTTCGAAGCTTAGCGGGTTGCCGAGCGAGGCGCTGGGGATACGCGGGTCTTCAAAGCTAGTCCGGCACGTGCTTGGAAGCCATAGCCACCCGGGTCTTGTAACCCGGAATGACACTAATTAATTAAGATGACATGAACTACGGGAGAAGAGCCCTTCTACTAAAACTATAGGTAGCCTAGTAGCTTATCATAAGAGGATTTGCTGTGAGAAAGAGGCCTCAATTGTGAATGTCGCTGTTTGGTAGATACCGCCTTGATGTTATGAGCCATGAGATACCTGGCTATCTGGACATTAAAGGACTCTCGCTTACACGACCAGGACTTCAACGTCACCTGGACCCTGGAAAAATTGATCTAGAAAGTAGGAGCTTATCCTTCTAAAACTTAGAGCCTGACTTGAGGATACAGAAGATAAATACCCTACAAGCGTGTCTAATATGATATAAAACTACTAAAATATTATGTCTATCAGGAAAGCAGTATAGACTTGAGGTTATGAGAAGTAGATCTGGTCTACATGCCATGAATCCACTTACCAATTTTGTCTCGTATGCTCTTATTATACTAATAGTCTAATAGCTCGAGGCCGGTCTTGGTGACAGCCTCAAACATTCCAAGCTACCATTCCTCGTATTCTCCCCATCTTCATTCCTAACCTCTAAGCGCCAAGAAACTTTAACCAGGCCTCCATGTCAGAAGCAAGCTTGTCTCCAATTTCAACATCAATGACACCTTCCTGCCAACTGATATCAACACACAGGTCCTTCCCCTTCACGCTCAAGGAGCTGATATGAAAGACGGGAGAAGTGACCTCACAACTTAGCTGAAACACGGCTCTTTCGATCCTCCAACCTGACCCTGACCCTTCGACTTCTCCATCTATTGTGCCCAGGTTGGAAATGCCCCAGGCACCGACTCGTGGCTTCTTGAGCTGCTGCTGCTTCTGTATGCGCCAATCTTTAACGAGTCCCATCAAGCCAGAGGGATCATTGTTCATGCCCTGGTCTAGTTTATGCTGGATATCCTTTCGAGCTTGAGCAGCTGCAGACCAGACAATATCCTCGAGCTGTGTCATGGCATCTTCATCCGAAGATACGCCTTTAACAGTAGTGCGGAGCTTTGACACAAGATTCTCGTCGAACATGTGGTCGCAAAGCGTCATCTGGTTATCCATGGTCGAGCTGGGAACATGCCAAGGATATGTGTCGGACTTGACGGGAATGAAGCGACGGGTGTCCAACGCAGTAATTGCATACATTGACTTTGCTTCCTCATTGTGGTGCTTCTTCCCATCGGCTAACTGCAACGACAGAGAGACTAGAGGAAGGGCGTGGAGAAGACCTGTAACAGTTGTCTGGTGCGCTCGGCACTTTTCAACAACTTTCTTTAGCGTTCCATCGTTGACAGAAACCGTCCTGAACAAGGTTCGGTATGGCTCCTCACGGATAGGAGACCAATTCGCATGTGTAGGATCACTGCGTACAAGAAACGGAGGTCTAAGCTCTTTCCAGACAGTCGATAGAGCAAATCCCCACGAGATAGGTATCTTGACAAGCTTCTCTGGAGGTGGTGGGAACCTGTCCTTGACACTTTCCAGATGTAGCACATTACCCTCGAGGGAAGGCAATCCTTTGTCGATTTCGGTATTGTTAAGATTGCGCAGCAGACTCTGATGGAAAATCTTTCCTGCTACACCATCAAAGTTGGTGTGATTCCAGCAAAATATGACGTCCAGTAACTCCAAGGGCCCTTCTGGGTATAAAACAGACATTCTCCACCCTGGCTTGGACTTGACATCAGTAAACCAAGCATCGAGTTGATTACTGATCGCTTCCTTCAAAGAAGTGTCGTAGCTTTTGGGGTTTTCGATTTTTTGCCAGCTCACATGTTTGCTGAGATTGATGCTGTCCAACTCAATCCATGATGGTACAGCCGAGTCCTCGTTAAGGATACCCACTTGCAACATTGGATGTTCGACTATTGTAAGTGCCACAGCCTTGTGGAAAACATTCTGAATAGTCTCGAATTTACCTCCAGCGAGATGCTCTGGAGGACCATAACGACATGTTACAGAAGTGCCACAACTATGACGCAAAGTGTGAAGGGCTGAATGATATAATTCTCTGTTACGCAGTCAGTATGGTGATACAGTTGAATGTTGAAGTTGAGGAAAGCCATACAGGTTGCTCATTGGCCGAATAACCCTGGGTTCTTCTTGTGGCGCCATTTTGTCGCTCAAGTTACACAAATAAATATATTTAGGATTCAAAGATTGGTAATTGTCTGCACTTTACAGCTGTGACAAACTATGCAAGTCTGGTCTATCATTGTATTTATCTGATATGTTGTCAAACGGTCCCCGCGGGATGCCGTCTTACCTTGCCGCGGATGGGCGAGCAGGATGCGAATGCATGTTGTCTTACGGTGAAATTGCAGAGAAGGCCATATTCAAGTTTATCGTATAACGAAATGCCTCCATTCGAAAGAATTCTAAGACTCAAGCCTCTGTGTCAATTTGTTTTCTTAGACCCCTGAATGATTATGACTATTTGTTCGTTGTCAGAATTTGAGAGCTGATTTCTTATTTCTAAGTGCAGTCATTCTGGGGGGAAACAGAATATGAGCGAAACTTAGGAGAGAAGAATGAGCCTGAAAATCAGGTTTAAACATTCATAAAGTACCTGAGCAGATTACTTTGTCTTTTGGGCAAGTAGAGTCAACCAGATTTGATGCGAGGTCTGAAATCTTGATTGAAGTTCAGAGTAGCCTCTACTTGGTAACCAGGCGGGTCACAATAAAATANNTATTTTATTGCAACCCACCTGGTAACGTAACTACTTGGAGTTCGCGTAGGTATATCACCTCGCAAACAAGACCCTCCGACGATCTTGACAAACCCACACTCAAAATCTGTGGCGTCATGTTATTCATAATATCTCCTTAGTCCTGCGGCGGCTTCATAGGCGTAAAATATTATTCAACCGGCTGCCTCACAATACCCCTGAAAGGCTGACGATCGTCTTCATATCCACCTCAAGTTGGCCGATGTCAAGGTATAAGTACCGTTTTCGTTAAACGACCAAGGTGCAGAAAATAAAGCGCCGAAAGGTATGTCTAAGCAGCCAAGATTTCCATAAAATGACTGGATTATCATTTCTCTTGGGGAAGGATAGTTAAGTTTTCTGTGGTTACTAGAAACGGATACCAGCGGCATGAGTCGTTCAACTCTACTCTACCCGGAGATCGCTAGTACCGGCGCTATCGTATCGATTATACAAAGATCAAATCTTGATCAGTCTTTCCTGAAACATTCACTATCGATGCAGTTTGGACAATCTTCATAACAATTGAGAAGCCGGTCAAAGATCGACAATATTCATCTGCCTATAATAGGTTTGCGTCTAATACACTGTGAGGGGCCCCAAGAAACCGTCCACCATGATCTGCTTGATCGCGAAACCATATTAGGGATAGCAGGGGACGAACCGATAATATGTGTTTTGTGGGCTGTGTTGGGTCGCAAGGATAATATGTCACCCATAAGTCCAGCTGTACATGGATCCATGATCATAGCATGTGAAAGGAAATATCCCACCAGTCCATGCGTGTGATCCAAGGTTACAACAAAACAAGAATATTTCGTAGTGTTGGCGACCTCAATACTTAATCTATAAGCTCGGAGTGTATGCTGGGTTGTGGTCGTCACGATATAGCCCGAGTCGATCCCATCAGGTTTGGGTGTCTACAGCTGGGGGGAAGAAAGCCGTATCCTCCTCATCTAAGTCCTCTGAAGATGGTTGTCTTACTGAGTCTTCTAAAAGGAACATTTGGGGCTCGAGACCATCTGAAAATATGCCGTCAAGCCGCCTGGGACGTGGGGCCGTACCAGAGCTTCAAGCCATTATCACCTCACCAAGACATGTAAAAAAAAAAAAAAAANNGAATTGGCAAGATCCAGGATACCTTGACCACCAATAGCAGCTTCCTCATGGTTATCCTTGATCTCGACATTGATGACGTGAACAGGTCGGTTGAGGGGAGAGCCTCTGTTCATGAGGTCATCCACAACGGCGTCCCAGCATCGTTCTTCGCAAGTGATGACAATATCAACTAGGCCGCCCTCAGTACCTTCGCTGCCACGGTCTTTGGCGTGTTGCAAACGAGGCACACCGACCTGCCAATCTTGCCAGCGTTCTGGACCCCATTTGACCCCGCGATTACGATTCAACATGTTCAGGATACCATTATTCTTATACAATCGAGCGTCTTTGGACTCAAGCTCTTTGAACATGCTGTCATAGGAAGTTTTGTTAAAGTGGTATACGTTAGGTTGGGTGATGGTTGGTCCAGGCAAGCGAACGAGAGAACCTGTGCCAAAAGAGATGACAGGGTACTCTGCCTGCGAGAGCCGAAGATGAGCCTCCATAGATCTTTTGGGGGACATGTCAGTAAAAGGTTGTCGATCGCGCAATAGGCATGCACGAACCGATTGTTGTTACTGGCACAAACAGTGCAGAACTTCAGTTTGTATCCGCTGTTGCCTTCGGGTGAGCCATTCTGGCCCTGAGCAGCAGAGCTACCGTTAGCAACCTCCATCTCTTCAAGGTTCTAGCCGGGCGAGAAAACGAGATTGTTGGTAGGCGCAAAAGCGCGTGGCATGCTCGAGTAACAGGCGCGATAGACTATGAGCAACGATGTCAGCACGCTGTCTCCAGGTAGAGGCAAGCCATAAATAGGTGGATGCAATCAATCTTCAGATAAAAAAGCGTATAAAGTGTCTTTTCAGCAAAGGAAATTCAGACAGCTCCAATATGTTAAACTCATCATAGAAAAAGGTTATTGGTATATCAATTATGCGGTTACTTACCCAGTTTTGAATATAAAATCGGTGCAATCACTATCACCTCATTCTCTTCCTGCTAATTTGGTGTACGCGACGCGTGAAGAAAGTTCTTTGAAGGAAGAGGTTGGAGAATTGTGGTGAAGCTGTTAAAAAGCTAAGCTAGGGCGAAGTGACGCTAGGTTCCACAGGTGGCCGGATAAAGTGCGGTGCGAGATATGATGAGTAAGCAGTCACTTACCGAGACATCAGTGGAAGGTCCATGGAAGCGACAATGCGGGGAGAACAACGAGAACAATCTTGTTATTGTACGAGAAATAGAATCGATTTCCAGTTCGATCTCTGCAGCGAGGATTCGTGTGAGAACAATTAAAAGCTCTTAAGATATTGAGTTTACATTGGGCAATAAGGACCTTGAGCTATAGTAAGACATGGTCAAGATACATTCGGAAATGCAACGTGAGTCAATACAGCACTACAACACTTGATGACCCGAAATATGGTCCCTCCAGATGGACTCTCGCATCTTACACCACTTATAGAATCCAAGAGAATCTGTAATATCGTTAAGAAAGCTGAGATTGGGTGGTCAGATGGCTGAGATTCCTTGTTACTGAGGATCGATCCAACGGGAAGATCTCCACCCGAAGACCATAATGTGAATGCCATTGGCTGCTAAACGCCCGCATAACCTGAAACAAACGACGCTTTGACGTTAGCCAATCAAGTCTGAGACCAACTTACCAGGAATAGGAACTTCAGAGAAGACTCAGAAGACACTGACTTGGCTTGGCTTGTGACAACAAAAGCAAACAGGTCGCGGGTTGCATAATAAGAGACAGGATCATCTATCTAGGCGGTATGCAGTCTTTAGGAAACTTTAGCCTATTTACTTTCAATCCCCTAAGCTTAGGCCAAGGGTATCTGCCGAGTTCTCGTCGCGTGATGCATCACTGCACGTTGATGTACATCACGAACAGCCACATCTGTTGCAAGAGTTGTAATGATGCATATCCCGTCACCTGTACTAGCCCTGCCGGCCCAATTACGCTACACCATCTTCCACGGAACAGCAGAAATCATATCGTGCTAATTAGCTGTGGATGCGATCTGTAGGTAGTCATGGAAGCCTCGGCCGTCGGAACAAGATGACGGGTCCCGGACCTGAAGAACCGGGGATCAAGATCCCAAAAGCCCGATGAAGACTCAAAATCAACAATTACAGGTGGTGATAGGGAATCCATGCCTGCCATGGCTGACCCTGTTCGTACTTCTTTGCCTCGCCTTGCCTCCAGCTTCCTACGTAACCGACCTCAATCTAGATGCCCCCTGCCATACATCTTTCGGGGTCTAGTTTCATCATCCTGCGCGCCATAATCATGAGCAATTTCCAGAGAAGCCGGGAGATGTTGACGGGATTATTCCATTGCGACGGCAACGATGTAATGCCCGGAGATTGCTTTCCATGGTGACCCAGCTGGATTCTCCTGATGGACTGAATTCAGCTAGATTTAACTTTCCGCAAATAGACGACTCGAGTTCCAACGGCCCGGGTGGGTATCCATCCGGGAAGAGAGTCGTTGAGAGTCGTCGTACGTCTTGTTGATTATGTATATGAGTGCGTATGCGTATGCGCATGCGAGACGACAGGATACAAGTTCCGGGACGAACACGAGGGACATTAAGCAAGGAACGAGGATCTAAATATGCTGACAAAGGGGAAAAGAACAACAGAGAGCCAAGAGAATATCGTGGCGTCCTTGGCTTTGATTGTTGTTGATCGAATATACGTACATCTTTTAATTAATTACATGGTTAGGATGAGTGCGGCTCCTCCAGACCGGGTAGGGGTCGGATGCATGGCACTGTAGCATTTCACATCCTTGGATTGCTGCCAAACCACGGTATAATCAGCTCGTTAGTTGAATGATGTCAAAAGATGTTCACATTTGGGATAGAAACACTCGGAAATTTGTTTGTGTATGGATGTACTTGACCATGGATGTCAGCTTCTGCACGACCTAGACCCAGACATTTGACATGACCTTGGATTCCATTATTTCCTAAATTTAGGTAGGCGCAAACTACACAAAATTTAGTCAATTTACCCCTCATCTGGTAACTGTCCCCGACTAACAGCCTGCCTACCTCTAGTACTGTACTGTGCCTTAATGTGCATGGCCGCCGTTGCATGTCACCCATAAAGTATTTGATGAAACCGGGTAGCCCCGTCATTTTGATTGCTCGTGCATCTTTTTTCGTCTTATTTGTCAACCTTGATCTCTCCTGCCTGCACATCATCAGCTGCGACTACCTAGCAACGTCTCTAGAACAACTGAATTCTCTTCTTCATAGCGCTTAAGAAAGAAGCAGGCGACAGAGGAAGGGTCTTATTGGGCCCTTGTTTCCGAATTACAGACGCTGACTCGCCGCTTGACCAGTCGGATTGGTTCATAAGGCGCTTGCTTCAGTGGTGTGGTGCACTATCGCAACCAGCTTTGCTCCACTACAACGCCTCTCCAGCAGCACATCCATAGCCAGACCCAGTCCAGCCCGCCCAGCTCCTCCAGGTCCTGAGCCCCGAACGTACGTGCCAACGGGCGACCTTACCGGGTACGGTCTCCCCCAGGTCCTAACGTTAGGTACAGGTTCTTTCTTCTATTCTCTCAAATCCTCGTTCGCTCTCAAGCAAAGACGTGCTTCATGCTGTAAGGTCGGGTGGGCAATCGCTTCTTTCATTCCGACCTAACCTAACCCAACTCTGCCTTGCAGTCATCCATCAGCAATCCTCAGGATCCCTTTCTAACCCAGCCCCAGGGCCTAGAAGCGCAAGCGCAGGCATATACACCGGACGGCCATTTGCGGTTACTGTACAGTGCTGTCCTGTGCTGTGCCCTTGTTCATTCCGAGCACCAGGAGCAGGGCATTGTTTTCTCTTCTGTTTCTATTTCGGTTGCTATTGTTGCTCGCTCTGTTTCTTTACGCTCCTTCGCTTCTCACTCTCTCCACACTTGCAACCAGATCCATCCTCTGCTTTTGTCGCCTGACGACTGGTCGTCTCGCATCGTTTTGCATTAGGGCTACGTTGACCATTATACTTGGGATCTCGACTGGAGCCCTTGATCGACCGCCAACCCACGATACTCACGTCTTAGCGTTACGGCTGACTTGACGTCCGCCGCTTCGACCACCTCTGCTTGGACAAGACCCTACTTCGAGTGTACAAGATTGCAGACTACAGATCGAGCATCGCATTGCTTCCTCTGACGCAGATCGCCTTTATCCAACACAGCCCTTTCCATCACCCCGACTTCGATCTCTCCGTAGGCCTCTGCTCTGCGACCGCACTGATTTATTCGTCAGTCTCACTGAAGCCCCGCGAGACCTTTGCTCCACGCCCAGTACCTGGCGGTTGCGCGGCCGTGTGCGCCAGATCGCACAACTGTCGCTAGACTCTGTCTTGAAAGGCATGTCGGCGACGGCAGTTATGTCGACGACCTCTTCTCCAGTGACCTCTCCTTCAGCAGCCGCAGCCTCTTCGCCGAACCCTAATCACCCCGCGCTGCCACCTTTAATCACATCTCCACCATCGCGCCGAAGCATTCAGTCTCGACCAATGTCGCACGTTTCCAAGAGCCGACTGTCTCAATACTCGACAGGCTCCTTGCCTACGAGGTCCCGTCCGAACTCTCACATATTTCCAATGTTCCCCTCGACTCTTTCGTACACCCAGGTGCGGGACTTTGCCTACCCTGTCACTCATCCTCTACACTATGGCCCGCCGCCTGAACCTTCAGGTCCACCATCAGGCATGACGACGCCCGCGAGCGAGCACCGACGATTGTCAGATCCTCCGGGCTCGCTGGATGCACGCATGCCTTGGGAATCATGGGGTACCGAAGGATTCAACCGTGCTCATGACCTCGCTCCTATCCAGTTCGACGGTGGCCCCCCATACAGCGAAGATGAGGACTTACAAAGTCCTGTTGTGGCTACACGCCACCGCAAGCACAAATCAACTTCGGCAGCGACAGGCATGAGGGGGAGGACAGGTCGTGATGATGTGCATTCGTCCAACTATGATCATGAGCGGGGTTACTACATGGGAACTAGTGGAGACGGTAGCGAAACCTACTATGTAAACAACGGCGGCGAGGCCAACGGTCCTGGCGGAGATTTTGTCACATATCCGCCAGACCAAGCACGACACAGCCGAGCATATCACTATGCTCAGCAACCCAGGGCTGTCGAGGGCGGTGAGTACTATCAGCCCGAGTCTGACAGCTCCCCATCGTCCCCAGGCTTCAATGACGAGTCTCGCTATTCACGAGATTATCAGTTTACTATTACGTCGCCGGACGAAGAATTTCATGGTAAGGCCGTTGCCTTGTTCGACTTCGAGCGAGAAAACGAGAACGAACTGCCTCTGGTGGAAGGTCAAATCATATGGGTTTCGTATCGACATGGGCAAGGCTGGCTGGTTGCCGAAGACCCTAAGACGCAAGAGAGTGGCCTGGTGCCCGAAGAATATGTCCGGTTACTCCGCGATATTGAAGGAGGAATGAATAGCCTGACTGGCCATCTTGTGGAGGGATCTGGCTCTCCTGACGTGGGCACACCTACCCAAGCGGAGCATAGCGGTCAATATGGCCATACTCCATCTTCCAGCAATGCGACTAACGGGTATCATCAGCCAATCGTGTCGATGTTCTCGACGTCGAGCAAAGACCTTGACCCGTATCCTACCGAACAACTGGGACTCCAGTCCGGACAAGCGCCCCCTCAAGTCATTCACTATCATGGGCAACGTGGGGGAAGCCAAGCGAATACGCCGACAATCGCGCAGTCTCAAGACACTGGTATTCTGAGGAGGGAGAGCCACGACTCTGGAACGAAGAGGGACTCGAACGTCACGCCGGTGCAGGATAAGCCACCGATGGAGCTGGGAGAACCGGTCGCCGATGAAGAAGTGAAAGAAATGGAGAGGTGATGTTGAGGGTTGAATAATAATGAATTGCAATGCCATCCTTGAAGAGACGCTCACGATTCGATGCATTCCGACAGAGCGGGCACATATACCAATAATACCACAGCGAACTTTAAGATGGATGTATAACAGGTGATTTGAAACCATGCGTGCCGTGCATTACCAGATATAGAGGTCGAACAGTATCATTAGAATAGTCCGTCCCGGAGGGCAACATGAATTTATGAACCATATTGTGTTAAGCCGAGTTATCTTTTATCGAATAAGAAACCGCAAGTAATAGGATGTAGAAACCTCAGGTGTTTAGGTCATAAGAGACAAAATACTTTAGTCTTTTTATCATATTTAGGTCATTTATCATTTCCTTATGATAAGTTTAGAGTTTCCATTGTAAAGAGGCCCATGCGAGTACATCATAAGCAGATATTCGGTCATAACAAAGTAAGCTGGAGGTTCTTGGCATTATAAACTAAATCGCCTAGATCGTCCCTTCGCTAAAGATAGAAAGCAAGACTGGATACTTATTAGATCGTAGTTACCTACTCTCGGGGCGCAGGAAAACTAACTAAGTAGCTCAGCCTAGTGTGCTATCTCCTTTAACTACTAGTAGGTAGATATGGCTTAACGCTGCCATGTGACGGCGGATATGTTCTGTTGGAAAGAAGAGTTGGCATTCTCAATCTTTCTTTAACCAGTGCTTCCGAATCCACCAGCACCTCGGACACTCTCTTCGAGCTCCTGAACCTCAACGACCTCGGGTGTGTAGATGCGCTCGAGGATAAGTTGGGCAATGCGGTCACCCTCCTTGATCTCAAAGTCGGACTCGTTGTGGTTGAAAAGAAGAACCTTGACCTGACCGCGGTAATCGGCGTCGATGACACCAGCACCGGTGTCGATGAAGTGCTTGGAGGCAAGACCTGATCGGGGAGCGATGCGACCATCTGTAGTTCAACAGTTTTGTTAGACCGCTTTTTTCGTTCACAATAGGAGTGTAGTTTTCATTAACTTACAAGTTCCTGCGGGCACAGCCATGCTAATATCAGTATCGACCAGAGCCTTCCCGCGAGCTGGGATAGTTGTATTGTGCGCGGAGTAAATATCGTAGCCAGCAGCGAATTCGCTGCCGCGAGTAGGAAGACGGCCCTTCTCGGAGAGCTTCTTGATTTGGAGGGCTGGAGGAGCTTCCATTGTGGCGGCGGTCTTGGCTCGCTTAGCGGGAGGAGAAGAGACGGCAGAGTTATCGGGAACAAGAGTTTCAGAAGTCATTGTCAAGAATTGAGTAGAGAATAAAAAAAAGGAGGAAGAAGAAGGAGAATATTATGGAGATTGTTGATACTGGCGACTGGGTTGCTACAGAAGCTGTTCCGTTGGCTTGAGCTTGGAGAGGGGGGGGG
>JABFEY010000132.1:0-64685 GCA_013618495.1 Fusarium longipes
TATTGGGGGAGGGGGGGTTGTCGATCCAGCCAGAAAGAGAGGCATGCAGCCTTAATCTACATGAGCATGCAGAACTACCACCTCGATGGGACATATGGATGCCATATAGCACTCAGCATATTATATCTCGCAAGAAAGTACAGTTATCGTAAACTTCGAGCAGAGTTCATTCTGGGGGGGGGGGGAGAAAAAAGTGTAAAACTAGCATGTAAACTACTCGCTGGGAAAACAGCCGTGGTACTGGCATCATAATATGCAGGTGATGGTTTCTTGTCAATTCAGCCACCATCATATCTTGCATTCCGCCGACGTATGGTATAGCTCACTTGACTTGACACTGCAGTATGTCTATGTACATACTGTGTGTGCCGGTTCCATACCTCTCCATGAAAGTTGAACATCTTTCCATGGGTACACAAACGTGATCAGCCTACTAGCAAGGCTTTACCGAGATACTGTTGCTCCAACGCTCACATTTCACTTCAGCCCCTGGCAGCATCTTCGATCACGACGCCAGGATCGCCATCCTCCATCGAGGCCTTACGTCTTGGCTCAGCTGAGTACTCTAATGTTAGCACAAATACAGAGAACCATGCTCTGTAACCTGGCGATTTTGGGCATCATCACGGCCCCCAATTGGGAGACATGTGCCTTAACTTGCCTTAATTTGCTTTCTCATCCCCCTGGCTCTTCGACGGACACCACACAGTTTGGTCCAGACCGTCCCGTTATGGAGTCCATCTCATCATGTGCCCCTGGAAAGGCCGCCAGTAAAAATACTATTCCTTGTTGCCTATTCAATGTCTTTAGTGGTACAGGTTCTATCACGGGCATAGTGATAGTGATGTGTTCACAGTTTGGTCGTTTTGTTCCGACCTTTGTTTCTAGCATAGCGAGACATTGAGAGCATCACAAGAGTCACCAAAGTTTCATTCAACACATTGGGTTGCTAGATACGTTCATTCGAATT
The DNA here is from genome assembly GCA_013618495.1 of Fusarium longipes. Lineage (NCBI taxonomy): Eukaryota > Fungi > Ascomycota > Sordariomycetes > Hypocreales > Nectriaceae > Fusarium > Fusarium longipes. The sequence goes on from JABFEY010000132.1 coordinate 971, forward strand.
TGAAGTCATATACTATCTAAACGCCAGTATTCCGATTTCGCCTCCCTGTGGCTACTCTCGCCCTTGCCGCTCCCATTATACAGAATGCCGCTGTCCTTTTCCTGAGTCTAATAACCCTGTGTAAAAATGTCCCAATGCTCGTAGAATGGTCTAATAACCAAGAATGCGACCCAACCACCATGTGAATGCTGTGAGAAACTTTGGAAACAGTTTGGTGCCTTCAGCTGCCAAACAAACAAGTAGACGAAAGTCGAAACATGAAGATAATGGACAACACAAAACAAAACTTATTTCCGGCGGATGAAACGGCCTTTTTTTTCTAGCCTCCATAAAATCATGAACAAACACACACGCTCTCCCTTGCATTCGTCTAACAAATGTAGCCCATCATTAGTATGTAAGAAATGCCCTCGTTCTATACAAATACCGCTCAAAATGTGTGAAAAGCAAGAAACAGTTGGTATCAAGAGAGTAAAAAAGAAAAGAAAAAGGGCGGAGCCCCTGCGTCAATGTGTTCAGACAACCACCACAAAGATTCAACTCCATCATATGGACCTTGCGTGACCATATGTTTTCAACTCCTTAGAAAAAGACACGCTGTTGTATGATAAGCTTTTCGTTATGACTGCACTGTTTGGCCTCCTGTGTTGTACTGTTGTGATTTTCGTAAAACAAAATGCGCAACGCTCTGAAAGATATGATGATGCCGGTTCCATGTTGAACCCAACAAGTTCTCAGTACATGCGCTCGTTGTAGCTCATATCACGCACATGGCTAGTCTCATACATCATGCCGGTGTTATGAGGTGGCTGGATGTGGTGATGTCCTCCTTGCATGTCATACACCTCATAACCACCCGCGTGGGACTCACGAGGCATGTGGCTGATTGCATTGGGCTGCATACGACTCATACTGTAGGCGGCGAGGCTGCCCGAGACGGGAAGGCCATGCGGCTGGTGAGGAGATGGTGTTTGATGACTTGAGGCGATTTGAGGGAGAGGGTACTGAGGAACACTTGTGATTGGGTTCACAGAAGGTGAGTGAGAGGGCTTGGGCTTGCGCTCAGCGACCGTGCGGGCTTTTCCTCGACCTTTGATACCCTTGTTACTGTTCTTGTAGTGTGTGGCGAAGTATTCGAAAAGCTCGCGGTCGACCTCAGGCACTTCTTCACCCGAGTTGAGGATGTGGGCGAATCTCATGGTGAGGTTCTTGAGGGTTTTCTTGTGGAAGTTGTTTTGGTGAGTCTATGAGATGGTTAGCTGAAAAGTTCTGTTTGATACAGCAGTTAATGCTCACCTTCATATTACCAAGCTGAGAGAATGTCTTGTTACAATCATCCAAAATGCAGACATAGGGTTTTAAGCCCTGGTGAGTTTGCAAGTGGGCGCGAAGGTTTCCTCGTTGGGCAAACTGGCGGTCGCACTTGTCGCAAGAGAATGGGCGTTCGCCAGTGTGACGACGTCGATGAGTCTTCAGGTTGCCCAATTGTGAAAAGGTAAGTTCACAGCCGGGAAAGTCGCAGGACTATGAATGTTAGCGTAGGTCTTTTGATGTAGGTGACTCAACTTACATATGGCTTCTCGCCACTGTGTGTTCTGCGATGGATGTCGAGGTGTGTCTTCTGTGTGAAGCTCTTCTGGCAGTTGGGGCCGTTGCATCGATATCGTTTCCTGTGTGACTTGTCCGTAGGGGCGGGAGTTCCATGGCTATCCAAGCTTGCCTCGGAAACAGGAGACATCCCAGGTGTAAGTGGCTGCTGTCCAGCATCAGACTGCATGTCTGCCTTGCGCTGGATAGCCTTCATCAACTCATCCACCTCGGTCTCGAAGTTAACCTGGTCACAACCGTTGAGGGTTTCGTTTGAAATGATGGTCTTGGAGTTAAGTGCAGGGTTGGTGCCTGTGGACCGAGTTGTAGAAGCCTGTGAATCGCTTCGGGCAGGAGATGGAGCTTGCTCGACGTATGTGTATCTTGGCTCCCGGAGATATGAAGAAACTCGGCTGTGGTCGTTCTCATGTGCGACGGGACGGTCGTTGTACTCAACTTTGAAAGGAGAAGAGTGATGAGGAGGTGTTGGTGGTCCTTGATAGGTCGAAAACTGGTAAGGGTTGGGAATCTGGTAGTGAGGTGCAGCAATGCTGTTCACTGGACCAGAACTGTAGGAGTTCTGGACCATATAAGGCGCCATCACAGGCCGTTGAACAGAACCAGTTGTGTTAGATCGAGAGTCGAAAGGAAGCATGGATGATGACTCCATCATGTTGTAGTCTCCAGGGAGTTGTTGAGACCAGCGTCCCCAGGGGGCGCCTGATGTTTGAGGTGTGAGTGCCAGTTTGTCGGTTGAAAGTCAGTCTCGCTCTCAAAGCAAGACCAACAGCTGATGTGGGTTGGGTAGGTCCCGAGGAATGTCGTGAAAGACTTTTTGGTGCAGAGGGGCAAGTCGTTGATCAAAGACCTGAATATGTTCAGGTTCAACAACAAAAAGGGCAGGTTGAACTTGGGTAGAGAGGAGAAAGTGTAGATGTATACGAGTGAGTGATTGCAATAGAAAAGTTCTTAAAAGTTGAGTGTAGAGTTGCTGGTAAGACACAGTTGTTCGAATGGTTGAGATCTTGGAGGAGAGGCCCAACTACATATATTCCTTTACTTCAGTAGATGAGTTGATGCGCGACAGGGGTCAAATTCTCTTGCAGCCAATCGTGCGGTAATGCTCAGAGATCCTCTGTAAGGCGGGTCTAGGAAGTCTGGTACCTCTCCGACTAAGCCCTGGAACTGTAACAGAATGTTAAACCAGGTCTCGTCATAATACTGGCCTGGGTAGTAGAATGTGAGATCCAATACCCTCTCCACCGGCGGGCACTAGGCATGGAGCCGGGAGAGGTGTGAACTTAGAGGTAGATCTAGTCTCGACGTGCTAGGGTCGAGATGGGTATTCTTGGGTCGAAGAAAGATGATCCAAGAGGGGGGTGAGGGGTGTAACGCAGAGGAAAGAAGGCTGTCCCCTGTCTAGCCTCTTTCTCCAGACTGGGGCGCGAGAAGTTGTCTCTTTCTTTTTCTTTTTTCTTCTGATATTGATGAGTCTGGCGACCTGATAACCAAAGTTGAGACATTGTAGCGAGCATCAGCAAGGGGAAATCCTAAAGTGGAAGCTCCATCAAGAAAGAGCTGAATTGATGTCTCTCTTTTCTCAATGCTTGATCGATCCGCTGGATTATGTCGATTTGGGTGACCAATAGATCTATAGAAGCGACGATGATACTGCCCGTATCCTAGACTCCCGGTCGACAGTTTCGAAACGAGGTTCAGCGTACTCCTTGTTGCTTCGTCATTATAGCCGTAGTAACTTATAGCATGGAGTTCGAGGTATGTTCCTTTTTCAAGATTGAAGATATGAAGTTGAGTTTAAAGACGTATTATGGTAGGTGTGGCATTGGGACACGGGATCGTGACAAGGGTATCAGGACGCTAAAAATGACGCCTCTGCTGAGAAGAGCTGGGGGCTTGAACAGGGGTGGGGGTGTCCAAGGTGTGCGCCCAGGAACAGCCATGGATGAAAACCTTCCGGGGCCATCCCTGAACCCAGGCCCTAATCTCGAAATTTTCATCCTCTGTCAAGGCCTCACCATGTCCGGACGACGCCGGTTGGGCTTGAGCTTCAGGGCAGTACCCGGCTCAAGGTCCGGCCGCTGATGTTGACAAACGACGGCAGCGAACACTTCTGGGGCAAGAAGATGTTCTTGCTGGAACCAACGAAAATAGTGGGATGTGTTGTAAGTTGCGATGATGCTATTCTTGTGGTAGTTACTGACTTGGCCTTGACGGTACAAACCTGGCACGCTGTTTCACTTCCGACACCACAACGGTTGAGGACATTCACTGGTCACTACAATCCGAGTCACTTCTATCACGAGCTGGCATCAGTCTACGACTCCATGATCTGAAGTCATGCTGTCCAGGTGCATAGAATCGCGATGGGATGAAGGGCGGCAAATTATGGTTTTGTTCGAGATCGTTTCCCATCTCTCAGCCGCTGTGCTCTCTGCAGAATCCCAGCCAACTCGGGTGTGCAAAATATGTCTTGCGGAGTTGTTCCGGGCAAGGAGAAGACATCAGCACGTCTCGCTGCGGCTGAACTCTGGCGAAAATAACAAACATGGGATCCCTTGCGTAAGTTTTTTTGTATGTATACTGGCTCTTACGCCGCGTGGCCGCCTCTGAGTGTGGATCTTCGTGGAGTTGACTTTGTTGCTGAACACTGGTCGTCGTATACTGTATTTTGGGGAGAGCGTAAAATTGAACCTAAAGGCAGCTTGAGGTGACTCGTCTTCGAAATGCTCAGCACCTCGTGGTGCTACATCAAATGACTCCCAGATGGTTCCTGCAAAGACAACGGTCAACCGTTGAGAGTGAGCGTTGGCTCCGCCGCGCTATCTTAGGCACATCAATGGTTGAAGGTGGATAGTTAACAAGCGTTTGAGACGATTGGGTCGAGGCCAACTGTCGTAGTCTAGTTGGTTGTTGATCGAGATGAGCTGGGAGAAGCGAATGGTACTGCACATCTTCTTACCTGGGTTAGTACCTACCTACTCAAAGCCTTTTGATCACACTTATCTTACCCTAAAGTACAATTTTGATCGCTCCTTCCTTCATGCTTTAGCCTACATGTGGTGATGTCCAGTTGGAGTCGCACCTGCCTTATAGGTCTGGAACAGGTTCCATATCAAACACTAGGTAGGTCAGTTTTTGGCTCCGATGTGTCCCTAATTTCCTATCGCTCCTGGTCTGTTTATATCCAAGATAAATCAGCCAGGTAAGGCGCCAGTTTGTAAACTCGTGGTTGTTCTAAAGAGTCCGTTTGAAGTTTGATAAAAGAGCATGCATGCACCGAGCTGTGAGTATCGGCATTTCCGGCTAATACCCGATATCGCATTATAATCAGTACCTGGCCTCGTTGGCGTGTATGCTCGGGTGAACAAGTAGCACGGACAGGCACATAAAAGAATCTCAACATCTAATCGGCCTTCAGAAACAGCTTTCGTCAATGCACAAAGAGTTGTGGGAATGCATCACTCAGCTTGACTAGGGTCCAGGTGCATCAAGCCCATACTTGTTGTATGTACTTCTCTTGAGATCAAATGCGAAAGGTAGTTTACTCGCAGCTGAGAGGTCATACAGCCAAGGTTTTTTTCTTTCTTTTGGCGATTGCGTTCAAGGCCCATGGGCCGGGATCATGCATCTTTCCACTGCTCAATCATGTCTTTGAACAAGCACCCAAACGCGGGCCAATTGAGGGAGCGCGTTAACATGCAAATGATTCTGCCCACTGGTTCTTCGTTTACAGCGCAGTATCTGACTTGCAGGACTTACCACTGGGAGCGAGTATGAACGGGGTTTACGACGATTGGTAGCACATCCTACCAGAGAACATGGATGGACATGCAAATATAGTTGACGAACAGACATCTAGGATTGAGCAGCCCAAGCACAAAGGGACAGAAGTACAGAAGTCAATTCCTCATGCTACCAACGCACTACAGCAAGCAGAGGACACATACTGGATTCTGCTGGTCCTTCACTGGGACTGTATAATTCTGAGCATTGTCAGGAAATCAAAGCGACGAAAGGCTGGTCAGTGCCGTAGACAAGTTGTGAATGCCCGTGATTTCGTAATGTCGTCCCCTAACAGGACCGGTGTTGTTTTCTCGGCCGATGGTGAGTGAGAAAACAACCTAGACTCTTTATTTACACACCTACAGGTTGTCCACCAAGTTATACCTACTAGTCATTAGGGTGTGTGCACAGCACCTGTTTGGGATAGAGCCACCCTTTGCGTAGCTAATACAGATGGAAAAAATGATGCATCACCTCGTGCGTACTCCTTAATGGGCCATTTACGCTCCTAGATCTCGCTGCATCAGAAAATCGATTCCGGTGTCGCTGGAAGGGCTATGGAATCGCACAGGCAACAAGTCAAAGGGGAAACAAGAGTACATTACATGGCTGAATCATTCTCATCCATGACTGCCCAACGCGAGCGCTTCAGTCTTAGCGTGTTGCGCTTAGGGAGGCAATGGCACCTCGAGTTTCTAAATTACCTACGCTTATCATGTCTGATTAGCCGAGGGATCTTTATTTTACAGAAAGAAAACTACCTATCTACATAGCAGCACATTGCGGTAAAGTGCTAGTGGAGCCAAGTTGGTTACAAGTTCAAACCTCCAACTTTTCCATCTGTTACGGATGGTGGGGTTAGAGCACCAGGTCATCTGATGTGGTTCTTCGGCGACCTTGCAGCCTTTGTGACCCGATCTGAAATGCGACTTTTGAGGTGAACAATCGAGGGTATTGAAAGATTATCTGCCGTGCGCTTCACCCAGGGGCCGATATTTGATCTCGTTGTTATCTGCGCATCGACTCCGGGCGCTCTACATACTACCTACATCAATACTAGATAACATCCACAGGTAGTACCTACCCACATGCCGAGCCATAGAAGGTACACCACCAAAACTCCGCGAATGCTTCAGACTATCGAAGGAAATACAGTGATGATTAAAATCGCTTTCCCATATCTGGGGAAGCTTGAGAGGGAAAGCCCGCAAAAGCTGCCAGGGTTCAAGCAAGGATGTTTTACGAGAGAATGGCAAGGAGTCAGAAACAGTAGCGACATAGCGGGGTGAAGTGCTAAGTTAGACGCCTCTCGAATCTCTGACTGCCGCGGGCGAATCGTGACCACTCGCTAACGCAAGACTTGGTACTGTTATCAGGTCTTTGAGGTCGCAACTTGAGACGAAGCCATTCGTTGGCAGCTTGTCGAAGCCATGTCCTTGCAATTCTGATTGCACCGGTATAAGAAACTACCTGTCAAGATTTTCTCAACTGTACCAACAAATTGCGAGTAACCCGACTTGCACATATCCCCCCCTGTAAGTTGTAGTGATAGGCCTCAGTACTTTTGAACCAAAAAGTATTATCCTTTTAGATCCAAGATCAATTGATTCCAGGAGAGGGAGTATCGGACATGAGGACAGTGATTTCTTGCCACTGCTCACTCGGGTCGATCAGCTCCGTGGGTGCGAGGCTCGGGCATCAGGGCTCAAGTCTCTCTCGTCAATATCAAACACTGATCATCTAGACGCGATGTCATAGAGAGGCTGACAAAAAACTGGCCGGTTGCCAGACAGGGGATTTTCTTTTCCAGGGTCTTTATAGGTTCGAATACGTACAAAGCAGTTTAGCAGCGATGTAGCCAGCCATGGCGATGGATGGCGGGGCTGTCTTGCATCGTGAAGCCCGGCTGGCAGACCCAGCTCAGGCTGGGTGAGCCAAGATAATTGTTTCCTCGACTGTGCAGCCACCGCCTTATCCCCGATATCGTGCATTGGCCAGTTAATCGTTGAATCATTTGACCATCACGTATAATGCGCACGTCTTTTGTCTAGACAATCAATGGCTTTTGCATTTTTATCAGCAGTATAGATTCAAGTGCAAACTCAGGCATAAGCACGACAGTTGTCGATGTCACGAAAATGGAAAAAGGATCCGGTTCGCCAAAGTTATTCAGAGTCTGCCTTTGCACGCATGTCACATTTGTTTCAACTACACATATCATTATGATCCACTCAGGGCAGCTGAAGATTCCTCGACTTGGGCGGCACGTTGGAGACTGAGATAGTGTAGTGTTTCTTGAACAGGTTGCATGGTGAAGATGATGGGTAAGGTGGTCAGCGGATATTACCGTAACCCAGTACGTGCAGTATTAGTATTGAAGGTGATGAGGGTCGAAGGATTGATTTCAGCCCTGATAATCCAGGACTGATCGAGGCAAAGCCCAATCTCGTCGAAATGGAAGGAAGACTAGCGCTTTACAATGGCTCTCATGCGCATCAAAGTCTTCCATCACGTTTGTGCAGTCAGCCAATAGAAGACTAAGATGTTGTTTAAATCAAGACGGTTCCTGTCCAAGCCCCATGAAGGGCCCTTGTTGCCAAGATTTAGGGACACCCACACCAGCTCTGTTGCATGGAATAAAGAAGGTGCATTAAATATTCACTCAGCATCAACCAGAATTCTGGACAAGCCTGCATGCAACTATTTTCACCCTCACTCCTCATGCTCCCAATGATCGGCCCTTGGACTAACCTCATGCATGCACAATTTATAGTATGCACAATACACACCAAATGTGAGCCTCAGCTTCATCAGTTATCAGTTTCAGCGCATGAGGTACTCATTCAGTATGGAACTTCGTTCTCCTCTTTTCTCCTTCTTGTGTTGTGTCGTTTCACTTCAGGTTTCTTTTTCTTTGGCTTTCTTTTTCTCACAATGCCATGCTCACTCCGCTGCTTGTTTCGCTGTGACACAGACGGCAATGCGAACTCCAACGTCCTGGCTTCACTACTTGGCATGGACAGTGACTTCTGTTTTGAATTCATCTGGTTCAATGCAGGGACATATTACATGCAGGGGAAAAGTAACGAGCGAGAACGCCGACTTGTTGGCCTTGATTCGCTCTGAACCGAATCTACCTCTTACCAGTACGTAGTGGATTGGGTTGCAACTCGAATGTAAAAATAGATATTTTAGAACATGGAGAACAAATGAAGAACCAGGTTACGATCGTAAACAATTTTTAATTTCTTTTTCCTCTTCTTTTCCCTCTCGGTCCCGACGAGGATGGTGCGAGGGCAGGCCAAAGACTAGACAAGGGGACAAACGAAACCCACTACAGCTGGACAGTTGACCCAATGACGCGAGAAGACGGATTGATACTCATGGGGCGACTCATATATTGCATACTTGTCAAGTCGAAATCAGACCAGAAACAAGGAGAGGCCCTAGAGATCTCGAAACGACTTCCCATGCCAACATAAGCTGCACCGTTTCTTTTTCGTTCCTTTTCCCTTCTGTCATCTTCTTTTCTACACTACACGCAGTTTCGGAATTGATTTGTCTCACGACCAGGATCACTACTGTATGCCAAAGACGCGAGATTGACAGTCACTCACCTGGTTGGTTAATGCAAGTATAAATTGCCAAAGATGTTTGCTTCAAAGCAAACGTTGAAGAACCAACCTGCAGGTGCCCCGTGCTCTTATCCCAGCAAGGTTGTTTTGATTTTCTAATGAGCATGATTTTACTATACGGACACAGTAAACGGGCGTTAATTTTACTATCGTGGAGCGGCTGAAGAACCCTGATTTGAGCTGATGTTGGGGTTTATGAGAAACAAGATGGATGTTTTCGGCTTCTTATAGACCGGGCCTCCGATTGTTCGGCAGTAAAAACCCGGAGGGGGGTTGGAAGACAGGCGGAAGGGAAGGGCCGTTCACTCGCCATTGATTGGTGCATCGACAGGGACGGCTGCTCCCGAAATGTTAGATCCATTCAGTCCGAGTCTCACTCACTGCTCATAGCACGGCCGGCCGGGACTTTATACACTTGGCGCGCTGTGCACGACGGTTATCTTGATCGAGTTGAGACATTCGACTATTATTTCGTCTATGCAAAAGCGCAAGGAGCGTTGGCTGCTTAGAGCGTCGGTTGTTCAGGGCGCTGGTTTTTAGCTGAACGATTTTGAATCACTCTTTTGTGCTCGGGCTTGTGCCATGACAGCGGGACGGGCTGGTGGCTTGGTGCTAGTTGACGGCCACTTTGCTTAGTGCTCACTACGCCCACTGTAGGTGTCGATCTAGCCTCCCATGGTGAGATGAGAGTCAGTGCCGCCATCAGGTCAGTGTTCTCCCCCACCACAGCGTCGGGTTCGACTAACAGGGGACCCCAGTTGCAAGACGCCTTGCCTTGGTGATCTCTATGGCTGCCCTGATTAACTTCAGACCAGATCAGGTCAGTCAGACAATGCAGTACGTGCGTCACTGGATCTCCAGTCCTGTTCATACAGTAGAATGACGCTTGGCAATCAACTCTCAGGAATATCTACATTGATGGCATGCTTTGAAGACATTGCATTGCCACATGACAGGTAATATACAGTAGGCCGTGCAGTGTCGTGTGTTTTGTGCTAGTACAGTTGATAGGACTAACGACAGCGGGTTACTTGAAATGGAAAAGATTGGATAGCAAATGTCGAGCCAAAGCGGAAGCGCGGGGAGTCGCGGCGGGCAATGTCCATCCGTAGAGATGGCAGAAGATTCAGGGACTTGGGGAACTCTGACTCAGCCTTGACTTCCATCCTCATGGAAGGGGGGGGGGGCACTCTATCAATTAGGCTATCTGCTAATGCTGCAGAGTTTGTCAGTGACCCTGGACATTGCAGCTGTTAGTTTGGCACACCAACTCCAGCACGTGTTTGTATGTAAGTTTGGTGGCCCAGAATGCCTGTGCTCCCTTGTCTCTTTGAAGGACCATTGAGGGTGGGTGCTATGGAATGATGCTCGAGTTCTCTATCTAGACTCCAACGCAGTATTTCGTCCTCTGCCAAGTCAGCTGCGCATGTGCCTCTCATGTTGATTACTATACACCAAGACTTGGCCAACAGCAACAGTCTGCCCCTGTCAAGCCTGGTCCCCAAGCAGCTGGATTTCTGCGATATGTCATTTTCTCGGTGAATCTGAGATTCCCCTGTCGGTATTCCGAAATAGGCACTGCGCAAATGCAACCCTACGGCAATTGGCAGAGCAGGCGACGAAGCGGGTTCCCATTTGGTCGGTTCAGGCTTGGGCCGGGCCAAGCTTCAAGGTTACAGCCGTACCTTGCAGAACAGTAGGTAGTACGTAGACCTCAGCAAGCAGAAAGACAGCAGGTAGTAGAGATCCGATACTGAGGCTCCCACTCGGTCTTGATCGGAAGTGTAGGGTAATACCGAACGACGCGACCGCAAAGGAAGCAAGGGAGTTTTACTACATTTACATACTGTCACAACATTATTTGGTAACATGCATACTATACAGGATCTGCTAGATCATGTAAGGGAGATGGTGATACTAATATACTAGTCTCAGACCAAGAGGTCCGGCTTGAACGCCGTTTGGTCCGACGGTTGGTAGCGTTTGTTAGGCGAGAGTATATTTTAATAATAATAAAAAAACAGCACGGATACATCTGGTAGACAATAATAAACCTCGACTGGTGCTTGCTCTCTCTGAAAATCAGACGGTAAGTGTTGCAATCCATGCTGTGGCTGCCACCAGCCCCAGTCGATACATCATATTTCCTTCAATTACAACCGACCGGCCATCGTCCACCTCATTTTAATATCTTCTCCTTACAGACAGACAACCCTTCATACGTATCCGCAGCTGTAGTATCAATAACGTGTTCTCAGCTCTCACCGCAACAGCATTTCCATTCATGGCCCACTGTATTTCATAACATTGAGCTTGAGATGAGCCAGGGTCAGAACCTCAGGCGAGGCAAACGTCAGGTCGTATTGGCCTATAAGATCGACAATTAGCTTCTGCCCACATACAGACGCGTTGTAACGCTGCTTCCAAGAAGAGCACCAGCTTGCGAGCTGGAAGTAAGCATTGCAACGTCAACAGCAATAAATATGCCTAGCTATCATGTCTTCTTTGTCTGGCCCCTCCTCTTGGCTCTTTTCTTTTGGCAGATCTTTGTTTCGCGCCTCCGTGTTTGTTCCCATGTCAAGTTTGATCGTCCCATCAATCCATCTACTGCAAACTCGCAAGCAATACCAACTGGGATACCCTTGGCCGGGGAAACCGAACCGATGAGATCTATCTATGGGCTTCGCTTTACTTTTTATTACCAGTTTAGACATGGACGGAGTTTGGAACCGGCCTCGACTATCCTCTTTGGCGTTGACGGGAGGCTTTTGATTAGGAGAAACGGGCGGCTAAATCTGGGGCCCCTAGTCACGACAGCATCCTACTTGCGTGCTATTCTGACTTTGCTTTTGCAATACGGCTTTGTATCAGAGTTGAAACAATCTATAGAATAAAGATAGAAAGAACCACAGAATTCGTAGAAAATACCAAATATGGAGGCTTAAACTGCAGCTTCTCATCCGTCGACGCTGGATGGATACCTGGCGGTCAACAATATGTATGGTACGCATCCACCGATTTGCTGCCGAACGTAACAGGATCTGTACCTGAACGGCACAGCATGAGAATGAATGAGTCGCGGTCGTGGCGCGGGCTGGCGCACAGTTCTATCCTCTCCACTGGACTGGACTGTACCTATAAGCCTCGTCATGTCTGTGCATCTTTCTATTGTCAAGTTGACGTATGTCATGCCGCAAGGACATGCCTCCAACATTCTGTAACGACAGGGCAATAAGGGATTGTAGTTGGTTTGGACCGTCCAAGGCTTGATGTCACGCAAACTGTTCCAATGACATGGGAGCTAATAAGCCTACGCAGCAAACACTACTAAAGAGATCTTCGAGATGATAACGTCATTCTCGTCTAAAGTCCTTCTACAGGGATACTGAGTGTAGTATCAGGGTATCTCTTCAACTACTAGTCTAGGCCGTATGTAATTGCCCCCGCCTGCGTGTCCATCGGTAGCTTCAACTTTCGAACTCTAACCTACGGCACAGCAAAACCATAACTCATTGATTGGATCATATGGCCTATGACAACTGCACTTATTCAACGGACTGCGACCCGCGGAACTGGTACACTGGACTGGAACGGACCTCTTGTCTCACAAGTCGGCCCTCCCTGGCGAATAGTAGTCAAGATATAGATCTCATCTGTTGCTTGGTTTTTTCTTCTCCAATCTATGTATGACCTGCATAAACTCTGAGAGATGACTGTTCAATGCCAAATCGAATCGTATCGAATCGCAGGATCGAATCTTGGTACAGATTCAAGACACCGAATCATCTATCGATGGTAGGAATGAGCGATTGGGACCAAGAAAAGAGGAAGAAAAAGAAAATCCAAGACAATTGACACCATACGGCAGATGCATGCCCGGTATTCATGGAATGCGCATAGTCTGATAGTATCCAGCTGGATGGATTACGCCAGTCTGAGCGCGCAATACTAAGGTCAACCGGTGTCCATGAAACCTACTAACCTACTGGCTTCAATTGGGCGCGGAAATCAGGTACCTATGCTAGGCCCTAACTTAGCAAAGCCCTTAACTCATCCGGCCCGCGACGGAAGCATCCATGGATTTCCTTTTTATTGTCTTCCTAATTGGGCGAAATTTCTACACACGGACACTGATTGACAACATGGGTTTAACACGAATGGACGAGAGCCTGAAAATCTAGGGATCCCCTGGTAAGGCTGTAACCGCTAAAAGAACACATATGGACCTGCCCGACTGCTACGAGCACGGACTGGCTACTGATGGATGGAACCCACTAAGGCACGGTACCTACAATACTCCCTCCTCGGGCCTGAGCCTCAGCACTGAGCACTGCGCCACCAAAGTTCATCTCGTCTCATCCCGTCTAAAAACCTACGTGCACGGCGCACAAGGCAGGAGCAGAAGCTAGGTACGGTCTCCAAGCATAGATAGTCCAGGAAGGAAAGAAACAGGTCAGTGCTGTCGGGTGCTATAGCTGCCGTAAAACAGTTTACCCATTACCGGCCGCTATTGGGCTGCATTCCTCCCAAACTGTCGGGGCAGGAGCAAGATCTGATCACCCAGCAGCCACCATCGAATCTCTGAGTCTTACTTAGTACCAAATCTCCATTAGTAGTACTTACTTTTCTGTACAACGCCACATAAAATACTGTAGATACCTACAATCCACATACCAGATACTGCACAAACATTGTGACATGCGATACTTGATGGATAACATCTGCCGACATGATGTAACGTTCGCATTATCTCCCTCTCATCTCTTCATCTCATCAGCTGGACACCAAGCCCACTCCCGTATAAGCGGAGAACACAGGAGAGAGGGCGCGCCACGTCATGTAGGTGAAAGGTGATGTATCTGATTTTGCTGTGGCCGTTTGATTGACTGACTGGCTGGCGCTGCGTTACAAAGGGCGAAAGTGGAAGGGTAACCACGACTCCATCGAGATAGACAAGATTGTCCAACATTACCCAGCCAGCTGAGAAAATGTCGTGAACAATCCTGGCACTGCGCCGCCCCGCAGCCTCAGTCTCAACTGAACTACAACTCAACTGCTAGACTTGGAAACCAGGGGAAGCCATCCATCCCAGGATCGATGCCATGGATCTTTGTTGAACCCCGTCGCTTTTGCTGCAAGATCTCGTCTCTTCCCCTGCTCAAACCGCCTCGAGCCACGCAAGAAAGGCAAGTCGACATGCCCCGCACCGGATGCCATCGACGATCCTGGGTTTCTGCACATCAAGAGTCGCAAGCAATACCTAAACGGCAATACAAATAATGACAAGTCAACAAAGCTGAGATACAGCCTCCGTAATCGAATCGTCAAGGCCGAAGAAAGGAAAGGGAAAAAGGAATTCAATCAATCAGAAACTCCATGTGGTGGTGGTGAGGTGCAGATACTACACGTGCGCATTAGGCAGGTAATCTCGAGAAATCTATCGACCAAACAATCGATCAAACCAACAGTAATCAACATCAGACATGCCTTCATAGGTATTGACGCATGGCATTCTCCGTCAAGCAAACTCAACAAGCCCTGACCTTGCACTTCACTTATGCCACCATACAGACCAGAGCTCAGTCGAGCTGCGACTTGAGTAACTTCATACCCTAGTGCTGGTTACGGCGCCTTTAGGAAGAAGCGAAAAACCAATGACGGTGCGGAAACGTCTTCTCGTCTCTTTTCTCATCAGTGCCCCAATCTTGTTAGTGTGCATCGCGCTTCCACTAAAAGGGACCCATGCATTCATCCAGACAAGCCAAACCCCTCTCCCTCCTTCGCAACTAATGCCGCTGCTTGATTACCCTACGCCGACACTGCTAGATTTGGTCATATATCATTTTCTTTTTGCTGGTACTGTACATCATGTTTTCTCTGGGAGGGAACACCTCATCCTGGATACACTTCTAGGCCAGGGGGCCAGTCCAAAAACTGACGCCACATGAAAGTGAAGGAGGAATCTGGGATGCAACTTTTGAGATCGTGGCTTCTGCGCCTCTCTGTTGCGCAGTCAGTCTATCTCGATCCTGGCGTCACTTCCAGCGCGTCGGTATCGATAGCGCCAGGACCAATTGTTCAAGACAAGATCGCAAAGTGGTTTCAAGCCTCACTTTGCCATAAAATCATCATGATCTTCGGCAAGGCGAACGTTTCAGAAGGCAAGGCGATGGGTCAATCCGTTTAGCAGCCTCACCAAACGGTGGCGATGTTGTCTTATGGCCCAGTGGTCTGGTAACAATTCCATGAGGAACGGCTGTCAGATACAGTATTGCGCAACTTCGAGCCCACGCAAAATCGATATGCATATTGTCTTGTCTTTTGAGTACTGGTCTCCTTCAATCTCCCGGATCGTCAGCGATCCGAACGAACTAGAGCGACATGTCGCCGTTGGCTAACGTCCCCGATTGTTATACGATCCATTAATGATGTCGCTATGTTTTGTGATATGCGACGAGAGAAGATTTCGAAAGAAGCCCGAGCTGTTTTCTGCATAGAAGTCCTCCGAAGGGAGTGCCCGAAATTCGTCGGTGTCCTCCATCAATGCTCCGATAGAGTGTGAGTACCCTGCTTGATCGGCTTTTGTTTCGGAGGCAACATCAGTCTGCATCAAGGTGATGCAAGATGAGAGGCTTAGTGACATCGGTTTTGTTGCGGCTATAATTGCGCGACGCAAGGGGTACTTCGCTATCGGGCCCGAAAGTGGCCATGTGCAGAATGTATAGCACCTTGTACCGAAACGACAAACAGACGGTTAACAGCTCCTGTACCAGAACCAAGGTTGTTCGCACTTGTTGAGGTCAATTGCATATGCACGATATTCCCTCATGGTCACTAGATGTGTGACAAAGTTGACTGATCTCTTGTCTCCTGTCCCGAGACTGTGGTGTCTGAGATTCGTGGCTGAACGCCATGGACAAGATAGGGATGCCATCTCTTCTAGCGTGACGTCTCACGGATAAACAAGTTCAGCTGAGGGTAATTAACCTATGCAAGATTCGATCTTGGAGGCTCTGGTTGGAGCTTGTGGGAGACGTCGTGCGGAGCCGACCAGGGTCTACAAAGGTATCGAGGTAACATCGTGCCTACCTTAAGAGGGTCCTCCCCACGAAACTCGAATCCCAGCCTCTGCTCTTGAGGTCATTCGCACCCTGTTTTTTTTTTTTGTAACCTTGAAGGTGGATGGCCTTCGCAAACTTCACCACAACATGCCCTTGTCTTTGTTCGCGCATTCCAAGCAGCGATCCTCGTACGCCCTGGTCAAAATCCCTCCGCCTCGTTAGATCAGATATTCTCTCGAGGCTGGAGGGGGTTTGGCGTTCATCGTCGAAGTCGACAAACAACTTGTGCTGTTGTTGGTAAAGGGTTGCTCCGATTCTCCGTATTGCTTCAAGATATGCAAGTACAATCGAGACCCTGTACTCCTGAGAATCTCGGTCAGCCCGGGAAATAACAGGGGACAAGAGCAAGCGTTCTGTCATCCCAAGTATTCGGGATCCCAGGGTGCAAGCGATCAGCCGAAGAGGGCCTGTCTGCCTACTAGTACTTCGGCTCGTCCCGTAAAACTCGCAAGTTTCGCCGTATATGGAACGGGTTTCTTTCCTCTTCAAGGTCTCAAATCCCGATGATAGTAGTATTCTGGGATTTGGCAGGTATTCTTGGGTACGGGGGATCATCTCTATGCGATTTCGTCGTTGAACTCTTACAATACGACACCAGTGTGAAACTCCACCATTGCATGGAGTCTTGATAATGCGAAAGTCAACGTCGCATCTTTTTACCTGTCACAATCGACAGCATTATCTATCACGAGACTGTAGGGACTATACCGCCTGTCATACCTGTTGAGGCAACAACTGCGAATATCCCAGGTCTCTCGTGGACCTTTCTTACCGACCATGGCAGCATCTTCTAATACTACGGTCCTCGCAAACCAATCCTCAGAATGCTAAGAAGGGTGAACATATACTACGCGAATGCTACTGTATCCAGTTTCAACGTAGCAGTAAAGAAACACATGCATGCTCACCTATCATAACAGAATCCTTTGCCTGGGCCAGCAGTGATGGTATGGGGACAGGAAACAGAACGGCGTGGGCTGTGTTGTTCGCCTGAAGGTCGCAAGAAAGTTTTTGCTGCATGTATTTGGACCTCGACGAGAGCTAACCCTCTTCAACCACCAGGCCCTCGTCACTCGCAGGAGATGCCTGATCAAGAAGCTCAAACTCGATTCGTTATTTTTGAGGGCGATGGTATTGGGCAGAAAACGAGAATACACGCGGGTATCTGGTCCAGATGGGAGCGAGGCAGGCTGTCATTTTTGTCTCGTCGATATGTGAGTGATGAGCCGTAATGTTTGTCGGCCTCGAGATCGATGCAGCGTCCAGTTGTGAATCCATTAATTTGATTGTCGATAACTGAGGCGCAGCATTTCTATGTTTGTGCTCCTGGACCGATTTCGCTGTCTCGATCGAACCCCGGTTTGAGGAAAAGACGACCGCTTTGAGCCATGAAGAGTTTCCACATGAACAAAAAAGGAAACCTGGGTCTTGATAGGTCCTCCTTGGCTAAACTGTCGGTTGGCTATTGTGCGGTGAGATGATCTTGAGGCAGTTGATAGCGGCTACGGAGAAGTTCGGGGATTCTCACGCAACTTGTGGTATGATTATGACTGGGCAGCGGGAATTTAAGGACTCTATCACTCTAGGCAAGACCTTGCAGGAACGGTACTTCAAGGAACGGAAATTCGTGTGGCTTGGTCAGTGATGGTTCTTGGAATACTCTAGTTGAAGGATTTAGGTCAGTAGTCTTTGCAGTGATGGGAGTTGAGATGGCGGAACAACGATCCGTTCCGACATTGGAGTTTTAATGCGTCGGATTTTTGAATACGATACCGCACATAACTAGGCCTTAAGGGGGCATATAGTTACGTTGTTTGGCCCGAGGGATGCATGTCTGATATTGTTTGCTACATAGTAAATTATGGGCCGGTTTGTCGTGAGATTGGTGATCTAGTGCAGGGTAGATTGAGTTCGAGTGCTGAAAGTGTCGCAGTGACACTCAAGCGTCACTCGATGAGTTACGTATTTATTGTCAAACAAAAGAAGCTATCGCAAGGCTCTAGATACATATGGCTTCCTTGAATGCTAAGTCGTTTTGTTGCTGTTGGTCCGTGTCGTCTTGGTTCTTGTGTTCGTACAACTGTCGTTTGATACTAGAGAACAATGACTATCCGAGCAACAAAGGTACCGACATATGAATTTCTACTAGCGCTAGTGTTGGCATGATTATCATAATGGAAAGTAATGGTTTACCTCCTGCTACCCTCAAGTAGCTATCATTTGCACATCAGGTTTCTGAACAGTGAAGTAGACGGGAAGTGTCTCTGAGTTTGCGTCCTTCTTAAAGCAGAGGATTGTCTCTGGTGCAGCACCATAGTCATTCTGATACAGAGTTGACGTTGTGTGAAGTGGTATAAAATCTATGCCATGATTTCTACGTTTCGCAGACCGAGGCCCGTGGGTCGTTTCACGGCGTCACGGTCAAGAAGAAGCTCAAAGCAAATGTCTAGACTGAGGGCGTTGGCAAACAACCTCACATATTATAAGCATTATGTCCGAATCACCGACATTGAACTATATAAGAAGCGGAAAACTCGACGACTTGAGAACACTCTTCTCTGTCTATAACAACAAAAGCCCTGTATCATATAACAGCCATAAGACGTCAGCTTCTGAGACGACGAAACCTCTCATCAAGAAAAACGAACCGAGGATACCGTAGTCATGTGTATCGAAGAATGCATCAAGTACGATTGCACAAAGTGTCAGCGCCGCATCCGGGCCACCGAGCAAAAGCTCTTATGCTCCGAATCGGATGCAGGCACATGCAAGACGAGGGTTGATTTCATTACTCGCTATCTTCAAGCTAGCGAATGCGAGACCTGCGAAGAGAAAAGGAAAGAGGCCGAGAAGGCTGCCAGGAAGCGGAAGAGAAGTGAATCAGGACAAATAAGATCCGAGAGAAAGCCCTGAAGTTGATGGTAACGGAAACCGTCAACGCCACGATGTAATGTAGCGAAATAAAGAAACAAATTTTGCGACTCATGGATTAAGCTACGAACCTCTCTTAAACGAGTGAAACCTTCCATGTCTATTTTGTAACCGTGACGACCCAAGTACCAACGCCAGGCTATGCAAGCACCCCTCATACCCAGTAAGGAAGATAATACTTGACGTTCTCGTACACCAAGAAAGTCACCCACGTTGCAGGCATGACTCTCACGACGCCCGGTACCAATCCACGGTAGAACCCTCTGAGTCCGTCCTCGGTCCATATCCTCACCACAGCGCCCCTGATGCCTCGTCCGAACCGCTTATCAGCCTCATAGTTCTGCAATCTGCTTCGTAGAACTTGGTAGGGATAGGTAACCGCACCAGCAACAAACTTGGCTAAACTTGACAGCCCGATAGTCGCTTCGGTCGTCATATGGTCTCTCTCGAGGCCATACTTTTCGCGACGACGGGCATGGTATAATCTTTTCATGGGATCATACACAGCGAATTGCACAGCGCCGTGAGATACACCTACCAAAGAGATTCCCAAACCACGATAGAAGCCACGGATGCCTTCGGTCTGAAGAATAGAACGCGCGCCGGCGAGCATGGAAGGGTAAGCACCCTGAGAACCGCGATCAGAAGATACCATGCGGACTTTGAGAACCCATATAGGATTGGTCAGTGTCGTCGTCGAAGCGCCTGCTAGAGCGCTCGCGACGAAATAATCACCCGGTGATGGGCGTCCATCGGGTCGACCTTGCCAGACAGCTACAGCATTCTCAAAGCGCGACTTGAAGAAGAAGAAAGAAGCCCAACTAGAAGCGTTACCAACGAGGTTCGGCGTTAGACCGCGGTAAAGAGAGGCAATAGGATGAGATGTTGATGTCAGGGCGCGAAGGATAGAAACCGTCGTTGGACGGACTGCACCAGGAGCTGTACTGCGATAGACTGTGACGGGGTTAGATATTGCGGTTCCTGATAAAGGGGTAAATGTAAAGAATTACTTTGCATTCGAGTCTTGACTACATCAAGAGGATGCACCGTTAAAGTTGAGACAGTTCCAGCACTGAGACCAGCGATAGACTCAATGGTCGCGGGCGAGAGTCCCGCATTGTTAAAGTCGGGCATATAGAAAAAAATGACTTTATCCCCACAGTGGCGCTTGTCACATTGTATGAGTACGAAGAGAACTAATAAGACGCCATAAGGTGAAGTTGTTTGTAGTTGGGTCTGTCGTTGACAGAATTGTTTGATATTTCTGCGGAGCTCAAAACGGCAACTTAGTACTACTACTTACTAGTCCAGCCGAGGGTTCGACGTCACCAGCGTAAATATAGAGGTACTTTGCCGCGTGAAGCCGACAACACTGCATAGGTAGATATCCCGATATATATATACATAAAACAAGAGACAGGAATTTGTTCACGGATTTTTGAATTATGAGTGGATTTCCCTTTTCCTGGGCTTCCCAGTCCTTGATCCTAGCGTTGCAATGATACACGGCGATATTTTACACCCTTCGTTTCGTACAGTCCGACCCAGCCCCTCCTCCTACCACTGTCCCGGCTTGTCGTCAATATCATACTAACACCATGAATGCTGGTGGTAGTTTTTCCCTTCCTTCCACGTCGTAAAGCATCTCTACAAGGTATTGTACACTGTTCCTTTGGTTTCGTCTCATTATGAAATTGCTCTTCGCTTAGGAGAGGGGAGAGAGAAGGCTAGGCAGGATATGTCAGCGTTACTGGGATGCAAGTGGTCGGTAAAGATTGGCACAAACCGGATGACAGAAGGTCGGGGGTCGCTGCGAGTGTAACCTGGGATATATGGTCAGTCTTGTTGTTGCGATCGGAAATCGCTATTCGAGCTTGTTCGTACCGAGGTAGAGGATCAGAGGAAGATAGCCACTGTAGTAATTGTTAGTCAATGTATTGAAGCAAGATATAAATCAACGTACTAGTGGATGGCGACGCGGGATACGTCGATGAGCTTGGCAATGCGCTCCTATAACACCAGTTAGTGAAGCTGTATCGAGATATTATTGTCAAGCTATAGCGCACCTTGGACTCCTCGGAAAGGGCAAACATCTTGAATTAAGTCGAAGTTTTGTTATTAGAAAAAAGAAGAGACCAACGACACGAAGTTGCTCGACCGAGACAATTCAAACCTCAAGGCTGATGATCGATCAATTAAGCGCACGGCGAGGCAGACCAAGGCAAAGCGTTGACGTCTGTCCAAAAATTTCGGAATAAGCTGCCGGGGCCTGGAAATTCCACCTCCGAATCGCATAAGGCAAGCGGAAGAACCTCGGTCGACGCCACATTTTCTTCTCCAATTACTCTACGTGCCTTATAGCACACCTCCGACTAATGTGGCTCAGTGCGACAGGCCAAGGCTGCGTCGCTCTTCTATCTAAACTTAGGTAGCCAAAATTTCCATAAGTTACATGCAAGAGTGACAGTCAGCTTCACCCGTTCATCATAACCTGCAATTCTCGGTCAATTTGCAATTTTATTATCATATAATCTACTGTAAGAGCTTTAAGAGACATCTGTCTCTTCAGAACCCGTCATCATGGCGCAAAATAGACACTGGTAAAGCTCTCCATATCCTGATCGCAACGCAACGCAACGCGACAAGACAAGACAAGCAAAGCTAACACGCTACAGGGAACAAGACAAGGAGGCGACGGTCTATATAGGAAACATCGATGAGCGCGCGACATCAGCAATGGTTTACGAGATTATGCTCCAGATGGGTCCCATCCACAACATCCACATGCCTCGCGACCGCGTTACGCAGACGCACCAGGGCTTCGGCTTCGTCGAGTTCCGCACGCCCACCGACGCCGAGTACGCAGCCAACGTCATGAACGGCATCAAGTTGTATGGAAAATCACTGCGCGTTAACAAAGCCAGCGCAGACAAACAGCGAGCCGCAGAAGTTGGTGCCGAGTTGTTCGTTGGAAACCTCGATGCCATGGTTGACGAGAAGATCCTCTACGATACGTTCAGCCGGTTCGGACCACTGCTGAGTCTTCCAAAGGTCGCGAGGGAGGAGTCTGGCGCGAGCAAGGGTTTTGGTTTTGTTAGCTTCGCCGACTTTGAGAGCAGTGATGCTGCTATCGATACGCTGCACGGCCAGTACATTCTGAGTAAGGAGGTCTCGGTCCAGTATGCCTTCAAGAAGGACGGAAAAGGAGAGAGACATGGTGACCAAGCTGAGCGAGCACTCGCCGCTGAAGCAAAGAAGCGCAACATTGTCCCCGAGGCGCAACCTGTTCCTCAGGCGTTCCTCCAACCACCACCTGCTGCCGCTGCGCCTCCAGCTGGCTTCGATCCTTCAGCCATGGGAAGAATGCCCGTTGGCGCACCTCCCCAGGGCGTGCCTGGCGGTTTCGCGCCGCCTGGACGAGGCCCTTCACCATACAACGCTGGTGTCCCACCCCCTGGGGTTCCTCCCCGAGGTCCCGTCCCTCTGCCCCCAGCACCTTCTGGACTACCCGCACGACCGCCGCAATCACAGGCCGGATATACCAACCCGGCCGATTTCCATCCTGGCAGCTTCCGACCACCGTCCGGATCCCCAGCGCAAGGCTATCCAGTCGCTCCTCCGCCCGGATTTCCTGCGCCTCCTCAGGGCGCCCCGGGTGCTCCTGGAGCCCCTCCACCTGGTTTCATGCCTCCTCCAGGCTTCCAGCCACCTCCTGGATTCCGTCGGTGATTGCCATCATCACGTATTATGCAAAAGATTCCCTCAGTAAGCTCGAGACTCGATAGAGTCCAAGACATGAATTGACGCCGTTATTACGGCTAAAAATACGACCTTGGTCGTATATCTAATTACCTCTACCCCTTCCTATCAAATAAGACCACAAACATGTATGGTCAGGTATCGCACAGACCTCCATGAACCCCCTCGAATCTGGTATACAAAACATGAAAACAATTCCTCTTTTTTAAAATGTGGGCAAACTCTCACCTCGAACGCCTAATTCTACTACTCTACCCCTCTTTACCTTCAAACTCCCAAGAATGCATCTTGCGCTTCTCTTGTGGCCTTTTCCCATTCATGTGCTGCTTGTGGATGATGGCCTTGTACTTCGTATGAATGAGCTAGCATGCCGTCTGCGACACTCTGCCACAAAACGTTGCCGCTACGCTGTGCCTGCTTCGCTGCTGCCATGGCAGATTTGAGCGCTTGCTCACCGATGACATTCTCAAACAGCCGACTGCGCATAATAGCGAGCGTGACGGCGGCCCCCAATACGTTGTTAGTGGATTTGGAACCGGCCATGGCAGCCTGGATGTGCTGTTTCTGGTGGTTGAGTTGTTGAGGAGGTTCCGTGACGATGGCGGCCATGACATTGTGCCAAGCTGTCCGCAAATCGACATTATGATGATTGGCGCATAGTGGGTGCAGCCGATCTATCAGATCAAGCGTCTCTGGGTCGTTTCTTTCTGAAGGATGCTGCATAATCCAAAGTCTGTTGAGGCCAGCTAGCATGGCCAGTTCGCGATGTGCAGCTTTAACGCCAGTTCCACGTCGGTCGAGGTCGAACTCGGGCCCTTGAAAAATCTCCATAGCTAACCGAAAGTTTCCTGTAGCCTGTTGGTAGACACCGGATAGATAGAAAGCGAGTAATCGCAATATACCCTGTGTAGATGGTGCTACGAGAACCTCAAGTTTTTGGATCGATTGCTTCACCGAGTCCCATTGACAGTGGCTGGCTGCGTAGAGACCAAGCAGGCAGGTAAGATAGCACTGAGCCTCTAACCGCCATTCGCGTTGTGAAATAGCGTCCTGCAGGGAGGTTGATGGTCCATATGGAATTCCGGCAGTCGTGTTATCCCCTAAACAATGTTAGCAATTGTTGTATCGAGAAGCGGGAATGTCAAATACAAGTATCCAGAACTTTAACACCCTCTTGCCAAAATTCCGCTGTACGACGACCATGCGCACTTGACTTGTGCATGTTTACCAAGCCCGTGAAGGTGAAGCTATCCGCAGGTTAGCTGAGATAGTAAAAATGGGCGGAAGAGCATGGACTCACATAAGCGAAGCTAGCTCCATCTTGGTCATGAACGACATGACCAAATAATCCACTGGCGCATCACCTCCACTGCGGATGATACCAGCTGTGTCGCTGCTGATCGTATGTCCTGTAGCAGGATGCTTCTTGACCGGGATCAGAAAATCGGATTTGACGTTATGCCAATCCCCACACCCATCCATACGGTCTTGCAACATCTTGAGTTTCTGCAGCGTCAACTCTAGACTAGAATGATTGATACTCGAGACTAGGTCTAGGAGCAACGTGAGTACATCAAGTTGCATTATATGAACCGATTCGTCGAACTGAAACTTGGCCACCTGAGCAATACAGGCTTGGACCTTTTCGAGGTTGCCATCCTTGGAAGCCTTTAGGAGAGTCAGGCCTTCGAGGATGGAGGCAAACACGCTAACAGCGTTGTCGCCGCGATTGCCTGCCGTGACTTGGACGGAGCGAATGTTCTCAAGAGCGCTGGCATCAGCTGTTCGGCCAAGCTCCATATAGAAAGAGGCCTTCAGTAGCCTGAACGCATATACCCAGTGAGGATGCTTATAGCTTTATATATTTTAGTGGATGCACAACTGCTGATGAGTAACGAACTTACGTTTCGCAATCAGCAATCTGTCTATCAGTTGCGTTCAGAGCAGCTTTGTGGTTTCGCTGGAACAGGAGCTTTAATCTGGTATAATGCATGCAGTATTTGAGGTCGGCCAAACCATTCTGAACTAATTAGTTGTGCCATATGAGACTGTCGACTGGTACTCGCTCACCTTCTCGCAAAGTGAGATGCCTTTCGTGATGGCAGTCTCAGCTTCCATGGAATTCTCGGTTTCCTCCAATAAGATAGTAGCATATCTCAAGCGCATTCTAGCCTCTTGATGGGGAGACAGCCGATTACTTTGCAGACACGCCTCTAAACACGCCAGACCCGTCGAAATCAACTTTTGATACTCGTCTATGCGGGCAGTATTCATGGACATGGCGACATCGTGAACAGAACTACGAGCCTTTTCGAAGCACTCTTCCGCCACTGCGACCATGACGTGCACAGTGTCTACAGGCCGAGACCTAGGGGTAGTGGCCGGTGACTTCTTTGTGATACTCGGCGAGCGAGTGCTAATCGCAGGGGAGTTGGCGACGGAAGAGAGAGGGCTAGGTTTTATTCGAGGAGTTGTCATTTGTGGTTGCACTTGCGCTGGTTGTTGCTGTGAGGGGTGTGGCTGAGGTGTTGATTGCTGTTGTAGTTGTGATTGCGGCTGAGGTGGTAGAAGAGGTTGAGCTTGAGGGCTGCCAAACATAAGATCGGATGGATTTATAGTGTTACCATCATTTTGAGAAGGCCAATTTGTGGTCTTTTCAGGTTGCGAAGTAGGAGCAGCCTTGCTCTGATGTTGCCCCATAGCGACAGGTGGGAGTGGTGGCAGTTTCTGGATGTCCTGCAGGTTCACAAAATGCATCTGCTCTGGTTCAGACTGCATACGTTGATATTGTGCCGACTCAGGATTAGTATTATCTCTGGTCTCAGCAGCAGGTTCTTCAATCGGCTTCTGCGCAGGTTGCTGAGCTGTTTGCTGTGCCTGTTGATGAAAGTCTTGGCGGGGCTGTTGATTGTTTTGCGTTTCCCTTAGCACCTGTGGCTGAGTTGGCGAGGAAATCTGCGTCTGGATAGGCTGCGCTGAAGGTTGAAGAACTGTTGTTTGCGGCTGTTGTTGTATTTGAGGGCGGTGCTGGGGCTGCTGCTGGTACTGTTGCTGTGAGAATTGAGGGTGCTGATTTTGTTGCTGCGC
The DNA here is from genome assembly GCA_013618495.1 of Fusarium longipes. Taxonomy (NCBI): domain Eukaryota; kingdom Fungi; phylum Ascomycota; class Sordariomycetes; order Hypocreales; family Nectriaceae; genus Fusarium; species Fusarium longipes. Next base: position 26,895 of record JABFEY010000132.1, read on the forward strand.
TTGGGATTGAGGCTGAGGAAGCCTATATCCTTGGTTCTGCGATATCGATGGTGCTCTTTGTTGAGGTGAAGGAGTATGCTGGCTAGCCCGTCTTTGTTGGACCTGCTGCTGCGGTGACGCGACGTGCCGCTGATACATCTGCTGATGCTGATGCTGCTGGTGCTGTGATTGCTGAAACTGCTGCTGGTATATCATGTTATGCCCACCCGGTGACTGTTGGTGCTGCCATACATTCGTCGGAGGAATGTATTGCGCTGCGGCTGGCTGCAACTGACGATTTCCATATGCCTGTCCAGTTGTATCATATCCCTGGTAAGTCGTCTGCATACCCCCAAACTGGGTCATCTGCTGCTGCTGAAGATATGCCTGTTGTTGCTGCTGCTGTCCTTGTTGTTGAGGCATAGAATAGTATTGTTGCTGCTGCTGTTGAGGACTTGTGAATTGTTGATAACCGCCTGGCAGGTAAGACGATGACGGGTTCATGCCGGGCACTGGCAGCGGTTGCTGTGAGCCCTGCTGGCCCTGCCCCTGGCCATGATAGGGCCTGTAGCTCATGACTTCTTTATCCCTTCGATTTATTTAAACTTTAGGTTCGTCTTCAGCATTCGAGTCGGTGTTTCGTCACTCGGCGCAGACCAACGCGATTGCGCTTCATGGTCTGCTTTGTTCGATCGTCAAGTCTCCCATTCACGATGGCTCGTGTCGCGTTGTCCAGGCAGCCACGGCTTTATCGCTCAACTGCCCAGATTCGTTTCGGCGTCGTTCGTATCTATCGTCAATTCTCGAGTCAACGACTTTAATCGTGTTAAGTCTGAATCATGAAAGGATGAGAAACACGGTGCGACAGGATCCTAATCGTCGTGTCGCAGAGCAACGTGATTGGATGAATACAGGCTAGTAATTGCGGAACTACCAGTGAAACTAACACCTAACCAACACGCCTCATGAAAGCCGAATTAAGGTAAGTTTAATTGATTCGAGTTCCATCGACTTTTCGTTTTAAAGGGCATATATCTTTTAGAAAGTGGTGGGAGAATTATAAAGTAAATTTGTCCATCATGTGCTATAGTCATTGCTCATGACATGGATGTTATTATCTTACACTTTGTGATAAGCTTTGGACCATGTCTTTATCATACTTTTCAACCCCAATGCAACAAGTCAATCCTAATAAGTCAAAGAAGAAAGAAAAAAAAAAAATACAAGCCCAACGTTCGCTCGTCTCTATAGTTCCTGCTAAGCGGCAAGGTATGCAAGATCCTCCTTGGGTATAGAATGAAAAGAAAAAAAAAAACACAAGATATGCACGCAAACTCCAGCGACGTCTGCTCATTTCGAAATCCTCCAACATGTTCAACCCATACAAACCCATTCGGCAAAGACACACCATCGCGCCGTGCGGTCTGCAAGCACAAGGCCTCTCCACACACCCTTCTCCGAACACTTGATGATCGTCTCCCATGTCCCACCGTCACTAGCGGTTTCGCTGCCTGAGAGACTTCTGCTGCCAACGTGAATACCCTTGCGATCCTCCTTCCTCATAAGACGGAGAATCTTCCCTCCAGGTGTTTGAATGGCCAACTTGGCAGGCTTCTTCCCAGCAACAGTGCCCGTAGCTGAGCTTGGGATAGAGCCGGCAACGCTTGACGCACCCATGCTCAGCGCCGAACTAGGGCGGACAAACGGTATGGGGCTCGTAGCTCCTGGATTAGATGATGGCGTAAGGTTCGATCCACTTGTTAACGAACTTGGATGTTGTCTGATAGCGAATACAAAGGTGTTGTTGAGAGCTAGTCGCTGGCATTGCGGCTGAACCACGTAGATATCGTGCCGCTGTGCGTGAGGAGTGGGATGCCTCGTGACAAACTCGTAGGGAGGGTTTTCGCCTGTGTGAACAATAGGAAGTGCAAAAGCAAGAGGATGTGGGATATCCTTTATGCTATGCATAAGTCCTCGCTTGCCGGCGTATATCTTCAAGATGCCATGACCTTCGTCACCGGGTAGCAGGGCCTTGACGGTGTACCGCTTGATGCCATTGAACCATTCAGCCTGAGCCAGTGCTCTCTTTTTGACAATCTCGCCGCTTTCAAACACATCTCCGTCTGAATCTCGGGAGTAGCCTCGGACCTCGACTTCTGCGGCGATCTCCACGTCGCATGGGACACTGAATTTGATATGAACCATTTCTAGATCCTCTATTCTGGTGGAAGCAGTGTTGTAGTCTACCATCTCAAATCCGTTGCGGAAGAAGGGCGCACAAGCGCAAGGGAGATTCAGTAGAGTTTCGTGTGCCACAGGAGGAACAATGTGCTGTTGGCTATGGTGCTCGGGAATATGTGTCCAACAAATTTCCAAGGGTCTTGTCAAGAACCACCAAGTGTCGGCGGTATTGTTCGCGTTCGAATACAGACCTCGTCGAGGGTATGAAGGACTGGCAAGGCAGCAGTCGATCATGCGCCACTCGTTGTCGATTAATACAGTATTCCACCAATGATTAGGACGAGGCATAATGTTGATTTCGGAGACCTCGCCGGGAGACTTGAGGTAACCTCGCACGATCTCGCAGTGGATACCGATGGCAGCACACATTTCCATCACCAGAACAGCGTACTCTTCAGCGCAGGCTCTCTTGGACTGAATGACTCGTGTCGTATCGATTTCTCCCTCAAAATCTTCTTCCCAGGTGATCTTCTCAGAAACCCATGTGAAGATGGCTCGTAGCCGCTGTACATCACTCCTATACGGTCGGCACACATATGTAGTAGCAAGCTGAATGGCGGTGATGGCAGGAGGAAGTCCGCTAATAAATCGTGAGTTCTTGTCCACTTGAGACAGGTTGATCGCCTGGTAGTTGACAGGTTCGGGGACTGGCTCTCCGTCAGCACCTTCATCACCTTCGACGCCATCATAAAGCTCATCGACCGGGTTCAGGGCAGGATGGTCCATCATTTGACATCGCTCGCGACGCTCAGTCAATTCTATTGTACTGAGCGAGTTGGAACGATTCACATCACGGCGAACCTGGACCCAATCCACGCCACCACCAAGACCCATCTCTGTGGCAGTATCTCTGTTGGTCGGCACACTACCCATGCCAGACAAGGGCGACACTCCGGCTGGCATGGAACGAGCAAAAGGCGACTTGGGGGAATCCATGCCTCCACCCACAACCCCTCCTCGACTATTCGCAACACCCGTCTTGGCCGTGTCGAAAATCTTACGAAAAATGTTTCGCTTTGGAGGCTTTGGTTGCACCAAGCCCCCCAATTCCAGAGATGGATCCTCGTGGAAGCCGACCTGTGTTTGTGGCCGCTGTTGCTGAGCTGGAGAGTCACTTGCATGGCTGCTGTGGTAGGTGACTCCTGTGAAAGGCGAATCCGGTCTGTCAATCTCTAGGTCCCTAGCACCGATAGCACTTTGAGCACGGCCGCGATTACCCAGGCGAGCGAGACTCCCAGCACTGGTAGTACTGAAAGCACCTGCTGATGTACCACTCCACAACGTTCTGGAAGTACTCTGAGTTGATGCGCTGATATTGCTCTCCTTCCCTGACGACGAATTTGTCGAAGTGGTTTTGGTTGTGAGCGTACGGGCAACTCCTCTTCCAATCTCATAAGCTGATTTACGAGCTCGCAGCTTACGTTCAGGCTCGGCAGAACGGCTCATGGATGACTTGGGCCGCTCATATGGCACATTCTTAGGGGGCGGAGGAGGAGGTTGATCGTCATCATGCTCGCTTGATTTCGAGTTATGTCGATGCATTTGCTGGAAACGCTTTTCCATACGATCGACATAACTGCTTAGTTTGTCTTCCCGTCCACCATTCTGATAAGATACCTCCTGAGAGGATTCGCCGCTCCATGTCTCGTAACCCTCATCTTTGGGGGCAATTCCCATGGAGCTTTTGGGTCTCGTCCGGTCTGGGATCCTCCTATTCGATCCATGAGACAACATGTCGAACGATTCCGGCGACCAAGGGTCAACAGGTGGTGCTGGTGAAGGAGCATGAGCTCCCCGGTTCAGTCCGCCACCCAGAACGTCTAACTGTTCCATAACACCATCCATGGCTTCTCTTAGGGGCGAGGGCGTCATGCCTCCTGCAGGGGATGGTGGAACGGGAGTGGACTTTCCTGGTGTGTACGGAGTGTAAGACCTATCGTCAAAGGATCCATGTCTGATATGTGCTTGAGGCGGATTGGGTGGTTGCGGTGGTCGGTAGGAGTTGTTGGAATTTTGTCTCGAGGGCGACAAGGGATTGAAAGAGGCATTGGATCCATGGCGTGAGATGTCAAAAGAGCTCCTATGCAAATCGATTGACCCTCTCGCTATTTGCCTGTGAGGAGGCGGTGGTGGGGGCGGTGGAGAGTCACCTCTCTGTTGCCCTCCTCGATACGGCACCATTGCACGATTGAAAGAGGGAGCGGGCGATGGGCCTCTGGCAGCGTATCCATGTCCATGGTTCATTGGAGGGGCAGGAGAGGCTCCTCTTGCCCCGTAGTTATGAGGAGGTAATGCTGGTGATGAACCTCTTGACTGATAGTTATGCATTGGTGGTGCTGGTGAAGGAGCCCTTGATTGATAATTGTGCACGGGTGGTGCTGGAGAGGGAGCCCTTGAGTGGTAACCTTGCATAGGTGGTGCTGGTGAAGGAGCTCTTGAGTGGTAATTGTGCATTGGCGCCGGAGACGGAGCTCGTGAACCATAGTTATGAGAAGGCGCCGGTGATGGGGCTCTGTGATCGTGTCGTGGAGGTGCAGGCGACGGGCCGCGTTCATTCTCATGAGTACTAGGCGCGAATGAGGCCCCTGAATTTTGTCGTTCCTTGGGTTTCGGTGTCTCTTTAAAGACTTCGGGCTGCTTGGCACTGGTGTAGTGAGGAGCTTTGGCGTATGCTTCGAAGGGCTTTCGGAACGTTCTCGACTTTGTCGGCGCGCTGCTTGATGGGTTGTTTGACGCTGGTGAAGGAACAGATTTGGTCGTTGGGCGGAACTGAGAAGGTAGAAGTTCGACAAAATTGGACGGAAATGATCCCACGGTTCTTCGATCTCGGTATAGTCTGCCCACCCACCATGAGCCATCACCGGCATTCAGACATTCTATCAAATCCCCTTCAATGAAACCCAGATCTCGCTTTGACTATTGTTCTTGGTTAGCATCCCGTGGCAGAGATCAACGACTTTGAACAAACCTCTCCTCCCCACGAGTACACAGCTCTACACCAGCATGGGAACCGCGTGGGAAGCGGTGGTGCTGCAGGTGCCATGATTGTAAGTGATGCGGACAATTCGAGCAGAGACTAAACAAGGTCCAAAGTAGGAAGATTTGGACTCGAAAAATTTCGAGAGGAGTCGCAGGAGGCTTTATCGGACTGTAGACAAACACATATCAAACACAATCTTGTCGAGATCAGGTGGGTTGTCGAAACACCAAAAACAAGTAACACGAAATAGACCAAGACGATGTCCCGCAATGGTGGAGATGAATGAATGAACGAGCGAGCAATAAAAATAATTACCACAAAAGGTGGAATTAAATTTACATCTAATCAAGACGGCAAGCAGTCTTGAGATGCAACGCTCTGATAAAAAAAAGAAGAACGTAAGAAACGGTTTGGAAAAAAGAAGTAATGGAGGTAATGGGATGGATATGCTGGTAGGTAGGTTAGTAGCATGAAGCTCCGCCTGTCAAAAAAGCGGTAGGACAGCCGCGGATGCTCAAGCGTCTGGCGTCACAAAGCTGAGAGAAGTCGAGGTTGCTACGGTAACACGAGATCGGCGGGGCATACACTGGCAGGTTGTTGAGTTGTCCCACCGCCCGTCTGAGCTAGGACCATGCAAGGGCAAGAGTTCGGACTTGACTGAGACAGAAACAATTGGTAGATAAACTGTTTATCTAGACAGTGATTCGTAGTTGATGCGCCTATTCTACAAACATTTCTTTTTTCTAATTCTGCTTTATCGGAATTTTAGTTTGCCTAGCAGGCTGGGTATCGGAAAAAGAAAGGCACTCTGCATTAGTTGTGTTACTGACATGGAAACAACATCAACAACAACGACTGTTATCGCAACCATCCGAAGTTATAGCATAAATTCCTGTTGCTAGAGGAATACCGATCACATCTCCTACCCTGAGGCGCCCTGTGGTCTAGAATCTAGATCAATACTCAAAGACAACATTGCCGGGTATGGAATAGGTCCAGTAGCTATAGTAGCAAAAGTTTGGTGCATTGGCCAAGTTTAACACTTACTGTACCTACCTACCTAGGTAGTCTAGCACTCGAAGTGAGGCTGCCCGCACTTTTCCTTCCACTTCCCTTCGGGTCTCCATCTCCCTCCACCAGGGGGGGCTTGTTGCGTTGCATGATCGCGAAGATCAGAGCTTATAACAAACAAGGCTCTAGATGGGGTACGGGGATCTAGCATATGGATATGTTTTGTTAGAACGACGCACTGTTCACTTATACGATGGCAATTATAATTGCTCCAAAATATGCATCTTTGTCAGCCATCGAGAGAAGCACCCATGCTCGGCTTATTACTTGGCCAACTCTACATTAAGCAGTGAACTCATATTGACATTTGCTTGAAATTGAATATTTGGTAAGAAGTGGAACGGGAAAGATAAATGACCAGAATCTCTGGCAAGGTTCTCTCGAATCCCTACTTTTACGCAAGTATTCACCAATGGCAGGAATCATTCATCGTTGGTATAGGCTCAATTAATGGGCATTTTGTGTCAGTTTACTTTTTCCAATTACACAATCTTGAACGTCACGATTTGTGATGCGACGATCGGTCTTATTTGACTCATCAAGTCGTGTGACTGTCTTTCTGACCCAAGCAACCTCCGAGACGCAGCCTTTCCTCATAAAGTGTGCAACTGCCATGCAGTCTTAGCCGTTGGGCGTAACAAGCCATTGGAAACCTGACAACAGCCTTATCCAATTCCATACACGGGCACCTTCCTGGGCCTGGAAACAGTGTCTTCGGTTGCTACCTCCACCCAATCCGGCCGGTACCTTACCTTAGTGTGTTGTGTTACAGGAAGCGTAAGTCTACCCGCAATCAAAAACTATACATGATGAGGGTAGACATAAATAAGTGTTCATATGTCACGATGAGAACACTGCGTTACCATGGCACAAGTTTCATTTAAGCGTCACTTTTTTTTTTGTCTGATGGCATACATGGCTACAAACAACCTAGGTTACTTGCCGACCGAGCACTAGGGTATGTGTCAGGGGTGGACTACAGGGAACGATAGGTAAGCTAAAAGCGACCAGGATGGGGGCAGTTCTCCACTGAGAACGGCACAAGCTGCAAGGCTCGGGTAGTCATGAGAGACCTTGCAAGAACTAACACCATCTGGTGGACGACTCCACGAAGCTGCATTCTTTCTCTACCTACTGGTACTACTAACTTGAGCTCTGGAGCACCATCTTGAACTAGAACCTCTTTCAGGGCATTTGGAATCTTTCTGTATCCCAATTGAGCATACTTGAATATTTCCCCCTCAATTGCTTGGCCTACGATTTACGTCACTGTCGGGCTGACCGTTTTTATAGCGCCAGTAGCTCTTCCAAAAAAACCAAGCTCAAAGTAAACAAAGCCAGGGGCTGGCTGTAGCTTTCGACAGGGTCCGCTTCCCAGACAACGGTCAGGACTACCGTGACATTCACCCGCATGACTTTTAATAAACTCCAACTCCAACTCAGAATTTCGGTTCCTTTCAGCAGACATTGATTGCCATTGACTACCTACATTGCATCGAAATTCTCCGCCCTTCAGCTTCATACTCGCGAACCTGTTCCGTTGTCTCCTCTGCTTGAGCAGCGCGAATCCAAATAACGTCTCGGACATTACATGACGTCAATCCAAAATGGCGGACGAAGGCGTTGCTGAGCATTATCAGGTTCTCGAAGAGCTTGGCAGTGAGTTTGAGCATCTTGACATCGTGTCGAACAAATCAACTAACCTTTCATTTTCAGGGGGAAGTTTTGGCGTTGTCTACAAAGGCATTGAGAAAGCAACTGGCGAGACTGTCGCTATCAAACATGTAAGTCCATGGTTACTTCGGTTGCCCGGTCCACCAGCTTACAGTCAACAGATCGACCTTGAGTCCAACGACGATGATATCCAAGACATTCAAGCAGAAATCGCTGTGTTAAGCACATGCGCAAGCTCCTATGTTACCCAATACAAGGGATCTTTTCTTCGAGGTCACAAGTTATGGATTGTCATGGAGTTCCTCGGCGGCGGATCCTGCTTGGATTTGGTAAGTCTCATATCCCCGGAACTTGACGATATGGAAAACCGACTGCTAACCGGAAATAGCTGAAACCCGCCAACTTCAGCGAAACACACATCGCTATTGTTTGTCGTGAGCTGCTATTGGGTATCCAGTACCTACACAATGAAGGCAAAATCCACAGAGATATTAAGGCTGCTAATGTTCTCCTGTCCGAGACTGGCAAAGTCAAGCTTGCTGATTTTGGAGTCGCCGCCCAATTAACCAACATTAAGTCGCAGCGAAACACTTTCGTCGGAACCCCTTTTTGGATGGCTCCAGAAGTCATCCAGCAAGACGGCTACAGCTTCAAGGCTGATATCTGGTCGTTGGGCATTACCGCCATGGAGATGGCCAATGGAGAGCCTCCGCTTTGTCACATCCATCCAATGAAGGTCCTTTTCCATATTCCCAAGAACCCTGCTCCTCGTCTGGAAGGCAACTTCAGCAAGGATTTCAAGGACTTCATTGCCCAATGTCTCACCAAAGACTACGACCGTCGCCCGACTGCAAAGGAACTCCTACGCCACCGTTTCATCCGCAACGCTGGCAAAGTCGAGGCTCTACAGGAGCTTATCGCTCGTCGACAAATGTGGGATGCCAACCAGAATAGGCAGAAGCACCCAATATATTACCAAGAGACCCTCCAGACCATGACTCCTAAGGACGAGCAGCAGGAGTGGGTCTTTGATACAGTAAAGTCGGTTGCGCCGCCACCCAAGAGGCCAACGGTCAAGCAGCACCGAAAGCCATCATCGATCTTCAACGCCGAAGAGGCGATGAAGAAGTTGGACGTCAAGGATGGCCCTCTCGGTGGGACCTCCCCTGCACCTGGCACCGTTCGGAAGTCGACCGTACGGCGATCATCTCTTGCCCAAAGCACCACATCAATGCGATCTAATGGCTCTCCTCGAGGCTCCGTTGCCCCCAAGCGACCCCTCCAGACGGATATGTCGTTTGGAAACTCGGGATCGACTATGCGTCTTTTCCGAAGGGTACCTTCTGACAGTTCCAGCCAAGGTAGTCGACCAACTTCGTCCGATGATGTCTTCTTTGATGAGAACTCCCATCCCAACATGGCCACTCCCATCGAGCCGTACGGAAAAGAGGCCGTGCTAGGACGTCGGTTGTATACCAAGGCCGTGGAGCCTTCCCTAGCTGAACTGCATGCTCAAACATCTGCTATGCAGAAGCGAGAAGCGTTGGCAAAGTTATCGGACGCCTTTGCTGCCCTGGACGCTGTTGACCCCGAAGGAGCTTACCATCTCATGACTAGTATGGTATCCTCCATGGCTCAAGACAACAAGCTCAGCGCATCAATTCTACGACAATCTGTTCAGAAGATCCCGGACGATGGAACCCCCCAGGGTACCGTGATTGTCAAGAACACCACTCCTGCGGCCAGCCCAGCAAAACTCGTCATGGCTTCCGGCAATCCCCATCTCCGCAGCCACCGTCGCCGCCATGCTGATACTCCCACTATGTACGAGAAGGACTTTGATCGGGAGAAGTTGGCCATCGAGAACAAGTACCCTGGCCAGGAAGCCAAGTCTGGCATGGAGCACTGCAAGCAACTCTCGGATGTGCTTTACTCGCGGTGGTCTGATGGTCTTCGAATTCGATGGCCTGCTGTTTGATCTGAGATCACTCTCGTTGTCGATCAACGACTCACTCCTATGGCGCAATCCGTGCGACGATAGCTTCTTGCATTAGCTTATGGCACGATCCGTGTACGAGAATCTCTTGTACTAATCATTTGGCATTTGGTTCTGCTCTTCTCGCATTGAAGGTAAAAGCGAGACACATAAGATTTCAGTTGGTTTTCGCATTTTCATCTGCATTTAATGACCTTAGGCTAGTATGATGCTTACGATGTGATGATATCTTATTGATGATCTCATCGGCATGGTTTGCTGTTTTTGTCTTTACTTTTTGTTTCTGTCAGTTCTGCGAGTGCACTAGGCGTTACGAGGCATATTTCTTTTTAAGAACATGGGGGGTTTTACGGAGGCAACTCTTGTTTTAATTGTTCAATGCATTGCATTTGATTTCGACATGGATAAGTAGATAGCTCGATGCAGTTACAGACTGGTCGTATCAAAAGCATTATGAAAACGTCTCAAAATTCCTTATTCAGTGTGACTTGGTATGCAATAAACTCTTCCGGTGCGTTATAGAAATACAGGACTGGGCGCTCGGCTAATATCAGCTCTTGTTGTTGTTGCTAGGCCCAAGAGCCAACTTGATTCTCCAATTCTTGAAGTCGTCAGAAAGAATATCACCGTGTCCCGTTTCTTCTACTTTGAAAAGCTCGATTGTAGGCGACTGAGGCTCGCGCTTGATTCTCCAAACACCCTCGTCATTGATGTTCTCCGATAGCCCTATCAAACGTCACATTAGAGGCCCGACCCTTTTCTTATGGTAACATGCAGTAGACTCACAATCAAGAAAATGAGCAGCGAAGTTGACGCACATATCGGCGTTCCACTTGGGGTTCGGATAAGAGTTGACGATCTCAGGAATGCGGTGCGTTTCGATGTCCTTTGCCTCTACTAGAATACCGTCACGAGTACGGAACCCAACAACGATGCGCGGCACGCCGAGAAGAAATGACTGGATCCAGTACTTCATCAGCTTACGGTTGAAGTTCTCCATGTCTCCCGCATTGCGAATCTCGGCAGATGTCTTGAGCTCCACCCAATTGATAGGGCTGCCCTTTTCTTCAGGTTTGGAATCCCAAACTATTGGTCGTCAGCTAGGTACGAGAACAAGGGAAATTCATGGATAGCTTACTGGCATCGACTTCGCCGCCGAGGCAAAGGACGGATTTACCGATACCTGTTCGGACAACCGAGCAGTACTGGGCTTTGTTGTTGACAATTTCGTTCTCGCGGTTCTCGATAAACTCGCGGGAGGTTTCTGCCCATGGCGCTGGTAGGGTTGATAGAGTTTCGAATTTGTACCCTTTGTGTAATGTCAGCAAGCTGTGACCGCATCGATCGGAAATAGAGCAGACATACCCCAGAATTGCATGACCTCCAGTGGTGGCCCTCTTCTACGTCTGTTGTTGCCCTCTTTGGACCTGGAGGCCATCTTGTAGGCGTTATTTTCTTCAATAAAGCTTCTCGGGTCAATCACCGCCAGAATTATGAAAATCCGAAGTTTCTTACATGCAGTCCTTTGAGAAATGAAATGTCAGTTGTGCTATTCAGCGGTACAAAAGGTCCGTTATCTTAGGCATACTTGATATAGTGTAGCATTCATCTCGAAGCTGTCCATAATAAGTCAACAAAGAACCACATGGAGTTACTGGACAGACTCACCCATCCATGTTGTCAAAAGGCGTAGCCATAATCTGCAACCAATGTTTAGAACGGGCTTTCGCTCGCAGACGGTTTCAACATACCTTGGTCATCATGCCTCTCCATGTGACGACATTGGCATCTATTTTCTTGCCCGTTTCTTGCTCATGAGCAACAATGGTCTTGAGAAGGCTATCAAGATGGTCATCGCCGGTATCATCTAGCTTTTGGAAAGTGTCAAATCCCTTGGAGAGGTCTGCCCCAAGCTGTGGTGTGTAGTAGTACTTGAGAGAAGAGTCATCTAGATGAAACTCGTGATTGTCGTCGTAAGAGAAGCATGCAAATTCCTGCAGGCAGTTTTAGTGTGGAAAAAAGCCAAGGAGAGGTCAATGATGAACGGTATATGATAGCCCTTCACGGCTTATACGAGTTGAATTACGCACCTTTGGTCTTTTGACAGGTTGGCTTGTACCAACAAACCGGCCAATAGGTTGAATAGAAAAGCGCGCCGCCATGACCTTGGAAGACGAGAGCAATGTTTTCATATACTAAGCGATTTTCTGGCGATTTTAATGGTCTAATTGATACGCGTTTCGTAATATGGTCTTCTTGATGAAAGTTGTTGAATTCGAGTAGCCAAATGGTAAGACGAATTTGTTGAAGTCAGAACTGGAAGGCAAGTAGGTTGGAAGTAGTAGGTACGCTATAGGCGGCCCGATCAGTACCTTAGTACCTACTACCCACCTGCCTTAGTACTCTACGTCCTGGCTCCATGAATGCCCGTAGAGTCCACAGTTGGACGAACAGTACAATATAGAGAGGTATGTGGATTGCTTCCCACCGTAATGTAGGGCCTTGGATTTTAACAATGCCCTCCATATTAGTTTCTGCTGATTGCTGCGTTGAGGCGGTTTATATTGTGTTTTATTTATCAACCCCAGAAAGCTATTCAGAGCAAACCTGCTGAATCCACGGCTCAGCTCCATTGATAGAAATATGGAACTGAAGACGGGCTGTTTATGAAACGCAGACAGAGCTGTTAGATGCACTGCATTTCAAATACTTACAGGATGAATGTGTAGTTCGATTGCTGACCAAATGGCATCAGCCAAATGCCCTTGTAGTTGGCAGCCAGCCGCATGTGTAGATAGGATAACCAGCAAACATTATATACAACTGTTTGTCTACAGTTGGTGTGATGATGCTAACTCATAAATCATGCCACGTCTATGTGCGAAAATGCCCGACTAATATTTCGTCGCATATATTCTCTCCCTCACTGTGTACTTCCCTTTTCCCTTTATCTAGCCCGCAACAATGAAAGTGTCAAGGAGGCTCTGGTGTCAAGCACTACCGGGCAGTAGAAGGCTTGTATTGAAAAACCGGGCGCCAGATGCAGCTTGTGAGCCATGTATCTTGATCAAACACAAACCCAGATTCTTGGAGTTGATTTTTTTGTCCCCTCGCAGTGAATCTTACTGCCCAAATTTTGTGATATTCTGATGGATAGCGTCAGCAACAAAGAAGGCACCCAATTCGGGCTGTGCCTTCTCCAAAAATAGGCGGCTCTAGGGGTGGGCACCTTCCTTTTATCACTCCATACTAACCTCCATACAGGTCCCTGTGGATATGGATTACTTGCCTGCCATATTCAACATTCCATCTCTCCTCCAGGGCTCCTTCGTCTACCTATTTCAGTACTATAGGTACCTAGTAGTTGGTCGGGCTTTTTCTTCTCATACTTTCACTTCATCCTTTACTTTCCCTCACGAACCCATTTTTTCTTGATACTCACATTGCTGCGCTTGGCCAACCACGAGTGGTACAAGAAAACTCAACTTCTAATCTGTAGGGTACAAAAATAAGTCAAGGTAAGAGCCTCCTGAGACCTGCTAATTTTGTCCCTAATGTTTAGGTTATTAGGCCAGCTCAACCAACAAGGTACAGGCTACTGGCTATCTGACCCAACCCCTCGCTACAGTGCTAGCTTGGACCCTGATCACCGTCCCTTGAACAACAATCACGTGAAATTTAGTGGAACTGGCGACATTCATTCCCCAAAACATCAGCCGAGCTCTTGTTGGATAGCCTCGTCGTTATCGCCGCGCGCGCATAGTCTTGACTTATACCAAGCGTAGACCGCTATAGCAGGTCATCGCAAGGTCCCGCCGCCGGTCTAATCGTGTTGCAGCTTGGAACCAGAGCTGCGACTTTAATCAGTGGCAGCGATTCTCGGTCCTGTCATCTTCGCGGCTACCATACTCCTGTGCGTGCACGTCTATTGACTGCCGTACTAATGGTCAAAACGCGCAAAACCACCGCTTCCATACAAACACGAAATCAGAGGACTTCATTAAATCGCAAACCAAAGAGGAAAAGAAACCAAGACAGTGAGTCGGATTACGCTGAGCCGTCGTCTGCTCGTAAGCGCAGGAAATCGGGTACCGCCCAGTGTAATTCACAGTCGCAAGCTCAAGTCGAGGATCTGGGCCAAGATAGCGAAGAGACTGAAGAGGAAAGCTCAGACTCGGACAAACAAGAAGACACTGTCTTAAAGAGAGGCTGGTATCTTGTTCGCGCAGTCATTGATGAACGATTTCAAGAGGGTTCAGACGGCGAAACTAAACACGAGTACCTTGTCGACTGGGTACCAAGCGCTCAACAAACATATCAGCCAACCTGGGAATTAGTCCGTTTCCCCATAGCGTTACTGAAGTGAGCATCTTGCTGACACTATCCATAGGCTGAGAACCTGAATGCAGACGCATTGAAAGACTGGAAGAGGGTAAAGAAAAAAAGAGAGCGCCAGGACGTACGACGCGAAGCGAAGCGTCAAGAAACAAGAAGCCGGCGAGGGCTTCGAAGTTTCACACCCCATACTTTTCAAGCTGAACTAATTGCGTTGAATGAAAGACAACAGCTTGAGACTCTAAATGCATCACTTCAAAACCGCTCTCGATCCAACTCTATTGACCAAGACGTGCGATCAAGAAATAGTTCCAGGCTTGAGCCAGTGCCTGCATTCTCAGAAGAGCCAGCACCATCAATTATCTCGACGTCAACTCTCGACGTCGAATCTGTAGGATTGCCCGAATTTCCTACTCGGCCTATTCGAAGATTCGCCATTGTGGTGCGTAAACCCGACAACTTCGACCCTTCTGAATACCAGAGCATCCACGGCAGCTCTCAAAGAATTTCAGATCTTGAAGACGATGACCAGCGTCTAGCGCTTGCATCACAGTTGACTCAGAACACTATCCCTGATTCTCAGGATCTATCTGGCCATTGGGATCCCATAAACCTTGAGAGTCAAGCTGGAGCACAGGAATCAAATAGCCCTGGAATCCCTCCTAACCAACCACTAGTAGCTTCGAGCTATCTTGAACCTGATAATCAAGGGAGAGACAGTCGCAGCCCAGAAATCCACAGCCCTGTTCAAGTTATAGCCGACCCACAAACTGAAATACCTCGACTCATCAATCATCCGACAGATTTTGACCCTGATCAAGAAGAAGCCCTCAAGAACGGCCAGTCGCATTACGCTAACGGAGGTGACAACAATTGGGAGACTGACGGTAATCGAGCTGATCAGGATTTTGAGCTCGATGATAGTGAAATAGAAGATTCTATTCACAACCAACTACTCGAAGACTACCAAGCGTTTCGGCACAGCGACAACAACCACAATCACGATCTTCCAGGAGATAGTGAGTCCAAGCTGGGTCCTGGCGAACTGCCAGTCGAGCTCGACTACACAGACATTGAAAACCGACCGTCTCACTCTGTGACCATTGACAGTCCTCTTCTTCAGCGCGGCACGGGTGGTATCCCGAGAATCGGTGCCGAGAGAAATTATCCGATTTATCATCGCTCTGAAACTACACAGCTCGAGGCACAACCGTCCTCAGGCAGCGAGGTTGCACACATTATCCCAGACTCGCAAGAGTGTTCAAATTCGACTGCAGAGTTGCACTCAAACACACCCCAGGTCCAGATTACCCCCTCTGCTTCCCAAGCCGAGGTTGTTCCAGACTCGGCAATAACTGATTCTGATATTCCCTCTCGCCAACCAGATCAGTCACGCCTAGTTTCGATTGCGAGAGAAGACGTGTTCGAAAGCTCTTTACCAATTGACCAAGGCGACCGCCGTGGATTAACGGGATCGGTTCAAGAATCCAGTAACACACAAAATACTCCAGTCTTTTTCACCCAGCCCCAGGGTGTGCACGACTCTCCTATTATCTCGAGTTCTTTGTCAGGGCTCGGAAGCACCCAGGTTGTGCAGGCTTTGTTGGATCCGCATTCCCCGACAAAGTCGACAGACGTGTCTCGTAAGGCCAAAGATAGGGGTTTCAACGAGCCGCAGGCGGCCCAGACACAATCGCAGACTTCCGAATCCCAGCCGCAAGGGTGCGCCAATAGTCAGGAACTCGAATCCACCGGCGATTCTCAGTTCGCCCAGGACAAAGCAGGGATCAATCACGGTATACAACAGTTTTCCAAGCGACCGCCTCAGACGGGTAGTGCGTCTGAGCCACCTTCCGAGTCACTCAGACCTCCGAAGATTCGAAAAATGGAGCGTTCATATTCTCAGCCGCAGAGCTCAGCAGCCGATGAGCTCAAAAGCTTTGTCGACTTTGGTACCGATTCAATATTGACTCAAGTCGGTGACGGGGAAAGCCTAGATGAGACGTCTTACGGACCCTCAGATGAACAGGGACACATGATTGGTCCTGGCACAGCTGATCTCGGCCTTAGTGTCAGTTCTCCTGAAGCCATCATACAATCACAGCCGGTCTATTCAATAGACCCTTGGAAACCAGAAGCATTGGGAAACACACCAGATGCCCCTGCACCTTCGATCTCGCCGGCATCCATCATGACGAACCCTAATCGCTCAACAGTCGACGCCATGAGAGAGATGATAGATCGAGCATACAGCAATTCGAGGGAATCCATCGCCCGTTCCCTCTTAAGTCAAGAACCTCACGATGCAACACCGCTTGGTACTATCTCTCCGGCAGCTATAAGCAGGGCAATTGATCCTCTAGAGCCGCCTCACACTTTAAATTTGACAAACAGAGGCACAATACCCTCTGAAATTGATAGTTCTGGCCCCTCAATCACGATGGGTCAGATTCCAGATGAACAAGACTCCGATACCTCGTCGCAATCGTCTCAGCGAGAAGATGGTTATATACAACATGTCATCACTCTTCCGATGCAGGCAAGTAAGCGACCGTATTATGGAGAGATAATAAAGGATTACAAGGTTGAAATCCAGGCTTTCAGCGCTTTGTTCACTGGCGATTCTAGCGAACAGCCTAGCGAGGAGCTTGTGCAAAAAATCCACAATCTTTTCGACAGGTTGTTCAACATTTGCGATTATCCACCGAATGTTATAGGAACGGGGCTTGAGTCAGAACCTAGTGCTGACATTGCCAAATTCTGTTGCGACTCCAATCCCAAGTTTAGTTTCTTGTTCGAGCTCATGACCGCTTTGGATGAAAAGGGAAAGGAAGTTCTTGTTGTGATTCGCAACCAAGAACTCATGCGACTTGTTTTCGCCCTTACTGAAGTTGCAGAGATCGAATGCTCGGCTGAAGGCATTAATCGACGCACTAACTTTCCGTCAGCTACAAGGATCACTCTTGCTCTGTGGGACGAGGATTTCAATCCCTTCAATTTTGACGTCGTTATCGGATATGACTATTATTACATTCGTTCGCGCATTGCTATGCAATTGTCTTCTGGTACTGGCCGGAAGTCACCAGTTGTGCTTTTGATGGTGACAACCTATTCCGTTGAGCACGTCAGCTTGCACCCTTTGAACAATGCCTCCGAGCTCGAGGAAATGAATGCAATGCTAGCGTGCACTGTCAGTGCAGGGCGCTATCTCGAAGATCCCGAGCGTGGCTATAGTGAGCCACATGAAATAGCTGAAATATTTGCAAGCTATCTAAATGGTATTACTGATACGTTGAGTTGGGAGCCTCAAAGGATACCGGACGATGTCCTTGATATTTTTGAGAGTCCCATATCCCAAAATCAACTTATTTTTGCAGTAGACTCTTTGCATGGGAATGGCCACAAACGCAAGTTTGTAAGTGTCGGATAGTGGAGTGTTTGTATTCATTGCTGCCAGCATGATAACTGATTTGCATACAGAGCGACGACGACGAGGCTGCTGATGCCAAGCGAACGCGGACACTCCCCCTTCGTGACCCACCAGTTGGTTCCAACAACCCTCCTATGCCTCTTGCAACAAGGCGGTGGCTCGACAGCGCATCACTTCGAGGAGAGGCCAACGATAGGGAGGCGACTGCCTCGGTGCGCGTGGCAGTCTTGGACTCACTCAGGGAACAGGTCAGACAATCTACACAGGTGTTATGGAAATATACTAAAGTGTTCAGACGGACGAGTACAAACGCAGGGTGTCATTGGCAGGCGAAGTCGAGATCGAATTGAAGAACCATATCAACCGCCTAGACAAGGAACTCAGAGACTTTCGGAAGACATCAACTAAGATCGGGCTATCGAATCGTGCCGCGATTCAAGATCGAACAGTTTTCGAAAAGGAAAAATCCAAAGCCGAGGCGGCTGTACAAACCGCTGCAGTAGTTGCGCAGAAAGAGGGCGAGAAGTACAAGCAACGAATAGAGGAGCTGGAGTCGACGATTGAACGCCTAAAGACGGCACCCGAAACCGCCGAAAGGGAAGACGCACTTACTGCAGCGCAGAAACAGTTACGGACCACAGAAGAAAAGCTGAAAATCGCCCTGGCAGACGTAGATTTTATGAGAAGCCGGTATCAGGATGTCGACTCTACAGCAGCACAGTTGTCCAACGAAGTTCGTGCGTTGAAAGTCCAGAACGAAGACTTGAAACAGAAAGCTTCGGCAAACCTGTTGGCTATCCATGCACAGCAGGCTTCTGGGGAGAGGCAGATTATGCTGCAACAGATCTCGAATCTACAAGCGCAACTCCAACAAAAGGATGCGGAACTGATTGCGGCGCACCAGAAACTGAGCAGTTTTGCGAATGGGCGGAATACACGAGGAGGAAGCATGCCTCGCAGCCCTCGCGTTCCAAGTGGAGTGAGTCCACGGCCCAGCCGGGTGTATACTGGTTCTGCTAGCAGGGGAACAAGTCCTTCCGGGCCTGGTACACAGTTTATGAGCCAACAGGCTCAAAATAATAGATGGAACCTTCTTTAGTGAGGTGGGAGGTTATGATTGTCAGGAGGGGAATGCAAAGGAAGCAACGGCCTTGGTATTAATGATACTCGGAGGTCAGTGTATCAGATGGCGCATTGGACAGGCAGGGCATCAAATTAATTATCGATAAGCAACCGCTGAGACTTATGAACTGTCTGTTGTACAGTACATACCAATTAATCGTGAGCATAAAGCACAAGATTTGAGCATAACACCATGTATCACACAACATATTAGATGATAAAAATTCCGAGCATGCCCTCATTGTCACGTTAAGCCAATCACACCAGACATGTTTCGAGAGTTAAACATATCACCAACTGATGAATAGATTGTACTTCAAATATACAAAGTATTTCAACTTTGGGAATCAACACAAAACAGGAATTGCCAAGTCGCCAGGGACTTTAACTCAATCGATTTGGGGCTGCCGTAATCAAACTCCCGCGTCTACCTCTTGGTTTGATTCCCTTCCGTCACGTCCAGTATACACAGGGCTCAGAATATCAAGACCATGGCACCATTTACTTCTCCTCGGGGTAAAGCTCCTCCTTCAGAGGCACGCCAAGCTCTTCTCGGAGGGGCTTGAGCTCCTCAAGGTACTGCTCATACTGGCCCTTGTTCTCGACCTTGGTCTTAATACCTGAAGTAACAAGTTAGCAATTCGTCCAGGTTCGTATGTGCTCGCAAGTTGTCAACAGTGGTAAAGTGGACCAATTCCCAGGTGGGTTGCTGATGTGGTAAATCAGACAAATGATTGTACCAGTCATCAATCGGTTGGGCAGACGGCAAGCGAGCTCGAGTCGATAAAATTCGTACCTTCGAAGATGCGGACGGCAGTACCGAAGTCGTTGACCCTTCGGGCGGCCTTGAGGGCGGCAGCAATCACCGAGGGAGCAGGGACAAGATCGTAAGCGAAAGCGTTGTTGAGGTTGCGCTGTGGTTTGTTGATAAGCCAAAAAGTCATACGACATTTTCGGGAGCCAGCCTGAGAGCAGCGAGCTCTACCCCGTGGGGCTGACATACCTGAAGCTCGAAAACATCCTGAACACCATCAAACTCCTTCTCGAACCTGCGGGAAGTCGAATTTTAGCCATTGAGTGTCGCGAGAAGCCTGTGCGGCTGCATTGGAAGGTATTCGGGGGAAATCGCGTGGAGAAAGCTCTAAGCGGGCTTTGCGGCATCTTTTTCCCTAGCCGCAACACAACCACGCAAAGATGCCAATCCAATTATTCCCACTTTCCCCCCCAAAAAAAATCGACTTCCAGGCAGAATCCAGGCCATTGAGGTTCGGAATGCTGTCCTACCTAGCGGAGAACTCCTCAAAGGTCTCTTCAGCATGCTCGCTTCGTCGGGGCATTGAGGTGGTGAAGTGGGCGACGGCCGAGCGGGCCACAAGGGGCTGCATAGCAGGTCGGATGGGAGCAGCGCGGACGCCGCGAGCGACACGGATGAAGGCGGACATTTTGGACGTAGACGGAGGAGGTATTTAGAGAGTGGTGATTGTCTATTGTCGGAGGAGAGTCGTGTATTGGTGGTAGAGGTGGTAGTGGGCTGGCTTTTTCCGGGCTCGGGTGATGACTGCAGACTTGTTTAGGCCAGAGGATGGGCTGAGGTTGATGACTAAGGCAAGGCTATACCCGATCGTGTAGCTGTGGGGGTGAGTGCGAATTGGATAGCATCCAATGGTTGAAACATGGTGATTTTGTGAGGGAAACACAGTAATGATACTGTATTTTAAGAGCTTACTCTAATTCACTTCATTTTTCACTAAGTAAGTATTCATCAGTCAATTATACAAGAGCTTGGGTGGAGGTTAGTTTCGTGGAAGTTTAGCTAGTTTTTGAAAGGTCTAGGAATTGATACCTGTATTTACTTGGTATTTCCTAATGCCTGTATTTTTCAGCTTCAGCCAATTCTTCAGTTGGCGTGGCTTGCAACAGTGAATCGAATGAAGTTCCAACGACCAATCGTCGAGCTGGCATTAAAATGATTACAACACCCACCCACTCGGTTGACATCTGCATGACGGGACATGACAGCCACACCATGACACAGCACGGCCACACAGCCACCCGTGGTTCGTGACAATAGGTAGGTTAGTAGTTAGCACTTCAAAGAAAGAATTGAGTTGACTTAAACATTTACTAAGCGAGATATCGATTGATTATTCCTTGGGCTGTTTTGAAAAAACCCATGAACTGTGTCACTGTTTGCTGATCGATTCGACATGGGGGTTTCAATATGGGGTAATTGCTGATACTGCTGCTGGATATTGCCGCATGAAATTGTTAAGGAGCAAACGTTCACTATCTATCCATCTAGAATACCATATATTTATCCCCTATCGAAGAGCTCTCAAAATAGTTGTAGAAGTTGACCTACACTTCACAAAGGAAGGCTTCCACCTCTCCGCCTCGATGTTTTCGGATCGGTTCCGGGAATGCCGCTGGCATGTGGCCGTTCTATCGTCGTGGTACGAAGTACGGATATTAAATCACAAATGACGATTGTCCAACAGGCTTATATCCCGAATTTGGCAGAACCAATGGCAGCAACTGGGTGCCACCTCCCGGTCATGGCCGCAGTCTTGGCGTCTAGTAAGCCTCGGGACCACAGGCACAAGCACGACAGATGGTGGTAAGACCTCAAAGTCAGACAGACGTACGGATACAGTAACAAGCAAATCTAACGGTCAGGAACAAGCAAGCTAAGCACGGTCAAGCTTCAGGGCGTTTCGAGGTTTGGCGTCACTGCATCTTTGTTTGGTCTCTGGCAATGGATCTTTGGTATTGTAAGTCAGGCGGTCTATTTGTTTTCTGTAGGTATTGTATTGTACTCGGGTATCCCGGGCATATCACATGCAATTCAACTGGAATAAACTCAATTGAATTAATCTCATCTCGGGCTTGCTTACACGTGTGGTCCTTCTTCCTGCGAGCGCGTGTCATGATTCCCTAAAGGAAGATAGCCAACAGCGCACGAGCCGGGTCAATTCTTGGTTGTCCGGGGTGGGTTTTGTCAATGAAATAACATGAATGCATGGAGATTGGGCCAAGTCTCGAAATGCCCCTTACAAAGATGTACTAGTGCCACCTCAATGGCAGGAAAGTGCGCTGCAAGGTGCCACTTTCACTTTGCTTTGCTGCTGTCCCAAGAGTCCACTACCTAGTGCCCGCGGGTACCGGAGATCCAGTGCAGGTGCAGACAAGTGCGCCTGAAGCAAGATAGCGGTCGCGGTCGCGGTGTGGATGGAAATTTCCCCTTTTTGATCTATCCGTCCTCCTCCCTCAATTAAAACTCTACTCTCCTTCTCCCCTTTTTGCTCTCCTTTTTAATTCTACGCATTCCCGCAGTCGCCGTTTACCTGGCTTCTTCTCTAAACTTCTCATCTCTCCGGAGAACTTATTCTTCTTCTTCTTCTTGTCATTCTTTGTCACTCTTTACTTGAGTTGCCTTCACGTGTCCTCCCGCCGTCGTCGCGTCTTCCAGGAAAAAAAAAAGCCACGTCGGCTACGTAACTCGTTTACATCTACCTAATAAAGGGTCTCGTGGTCTCAAATTGTGTCGCTCCCAACGATCAATTAACTCGCCCATCATGTCTGCGACTCCCGCTACCTTCTACGAGCAGCTGCCGCTGCCTACCATCGATCGCCCCTTTGGTATTCACCTATGGCCCATCTTCGACAAGGCTTTCACTGCTGTTGTTGGCTACTCCGCCAATGACTTCAAGTTTGTGCCTTTCGAGACTCCCATGTCCACCCTCAAGTCGACATCGATCTTCATTGTCATCTACTACTGCATCATCTTCGGTGGTCGCGAGTGGATGCGCAACCGCGAGCCTTTCAAGCTCAAGGGCCTCTTCTTGATCCACAACCTCTACCTGACTCTGATCAGTGGTGCTCTCCTGGCTCTCTTCATTGAGCAGCTTCTGCCCACTGTTGTTCGTGGCGGTATCTTCCATGCCATTTGTGATTCCGAGGGTGGCTGGACCCAGCCCCTTGTGGTTCTGTACTACGTGAGTAACAGGCGAGATTTCACATGCGCTTTAGCTAACAATTGCACAGCTCAACTACCTCACCAAGTACCTCGAGCTCCTTGACACCGTCTTCCTCTTCCTCAAGAAGAAGCCTCTGAGTATGTATTTATATCAATATACAAATGAAACTGCAAACTAACACCTCTAGCTTTCCTCCACTGCTACCACCATGGTGCTACCGCTTTCCTCTGCTACACCCAGCTCATCGGCTCCACCTCCGTCTCTTGGGTTCCTATCGTCCTGAACCTCCTCGTTCACGTCGTCATGTACTGGTACTACTTCCAGAGCGCTCGCGGTGTTCGTGTCTGGTGGAAGGAGTGGGTTACCCGTCTTCAAATCATCCAGTTCGTCATTGATCTTGGCTTCATCTACTTCGCCTCTTACACCTACTTCACCTCCACCTACTTCCCCTGGATGCCTAATGCTGGCAAGTGCTCTGGTGAGGAGTTTGCTGCTTTCTCCGGTATCATCACCATCAGCTCTTACCTTGTCCTTTTCATCTCCTTCTACTTCGCCACCTACAAGAAGCAAGGAAAGGCTCCTAGCGGCCGACAGAGCCTCCGCCGCATGTCCCAGGCTCCCCTTCCCGACCCTCACCTGGTCCAGACCACTCCTGTCAAGAAGTCCAACGGTGCTACCACTACCGGCGCCAAGACCAACAGCGCCTCTGCTCGATCCCGCAAGGCTTAAGTGACTGGCGGCACTATCGAAATAGGACAAGCATATTGCAATCAGTAACTTGGCCTGTTTCGAGAGGCTACTCTGGCAACGACTGTATAATGCTTCACGAGCATTCAGGCTATCATCTCGTTGGAGTTTGGTGTGGTTTGACCTCGGCGGCTTCAAACGTATATAAAAAGCAGTTTGTGGCTTTGCCATCTAAAAACGGTTGAGCTCAGTTGGTTTCTATAGCTGAGACCTGCTATGAATAATAGTCCTTTTGTGGGCAGCAATAATGACGGAGGGTGTTGACGATGCTTCACACGGGTTTTGTTTTACTAGGCGAACATGGGGGCATTTTGAAGGACGGGCATGGTTTTTGGGACCCAAGTCTCGGCCGACTTGGTTCGGCCCCAGGCTACGACGATCTAACTAGAACCCTTGTAATCAATTTTCGCAGCTATGTATGATAGAATTATTGATTCCAGAGTAACGTCTGGAAATGAATGACCATTGATGGATCACTCATTGCATGCTCTTGTGTTTACCTGCATCGTGCTCTCGCTGTGATCAACTTGTAACAAATTGTCTCGCAACTCCATTGCAACACAAGCCATTCACTTTGACCTTTTTTGATTTGCAGGACGTGTTCAACGTCGATATCTATCACAGATGCCGACCCCACGGAAGTATACGATCCATCTGTGTTGGGTCTTAAGATGACTGGGTTGTTGTAGTCTGAGGGCACAAAGGCGGTCACCTTCTACAACTTGATAGTCAACTGCATCTAGGTATTCCTCGTTTGTCTCGAAAAACTGTTAAAGCTGAAATAAATGCATAACAGCGACAGTGGCAGCTCTACGTCGATGTCTGTCCCAAGAGCTGAGTTCTGAGAGGATGCGTGGGTTGCTTCCGAATTGGGTCTCATCTATTGTTGGGAAGGCCATCTTGAAAATGTCTGTATCACAGTCAGGACACCAGTTCTTCTAAACGGTTTCAGACGGTTCTTGATTGAAATAGGCAATTAGTATGGCCACATTCATAGCATCGTCGATCAGATCCCGAGTTGTGGAGTGAGGTACGTTGATGGGCAGTAACCGAAAAACGGCCTGCGCTGCTGGAATACCAGTGACGTATCGTAAATTGCGCGCCGTGAAAGAGCTTGCCAATGGCATGAACGATGCAAGGATCGCGTGGTCCTCACCTCTGTGATACCCTGTTGTCAGAGTGACTGAACTAATATCAACGCCCCAAGCAAGTAAGCTCTCAGTCTCTTCAACGACAAGCGGGTAAGTGTCGACATCTGCTGGCAGTATAGACGGCATACCTTTGCCTAGGGGTATAAAGTTGCTAGTCCCATAACACTATGGAACAGTCACCTCTTCCGTCCCGGGATAATTTGGAGCCCAGCTTGGCAGGTCGGACTTGCCAAACTTTCCTACTCCTGCAAAGACGAGCGGGGTGTGTACGTGCATCGTCTTTTGGGTGCGTGCAGCTCTCAACTACCCAGCCATATACTTGATGTACATATTCGAGACCTTATTCTCAAAACTATAGTCTGTGCTCATCGTGATACCAGATAATCTAAGAAGATCATAAATATGATCCCGATGATCAGTGGCTTCCAAATTGGCTGCGAAAGTAGAGATTATCCAACCTTTAAATCCGTCTAGGTTTGGTATCTTGATGCGTGCTTAAGCAGTAACCAGGACAGTTTGCCCCACGAGAGCCGACTACTTAGGAGGTTCTATGCTGTATCTGACAGAAAATCCGGCCGCTTTGTATCGTTCCATGTGCCTGCGGTAGAATCAATGCCCTAGGGAATATCACGGAGGGTGGACCATGTCATGTTGGATTCTCCTGGGCCTATGAACACGAGCTGGTCGGAAAGAATGACTTCTTGGAATATTCATGCCCTTTTCCAGTACTATTTCTGCAGACAGTCAGCCACAGTAGATCAAGGATCGTTGAGATGATTGTTGGGGAGGTCGGGTCCTCTGTCAAGACAAAGCTCTAGATAGTCACGTAACCACTCGACATCGAAGGACTTATTGGACGCGATTCTCTTCTGATGGGCTTTTTGTCCTATGATCTCATCTATCTTGTTGAAGATATCAAAAGCAAGGGAGTAGTCCTTCGGCCCAACCCATGCAAAGTAACGTGGGCAGGTTGGAAGATGCGACGTATGAGCTGAACTTGCTCGGATCTCTCATCGAGGTCGTTCTGATTGACACATATCGCATCAGCTCAGAGATATTGACAAAAAGATTGCGTACGAAAGGCATCATCTCTCAGAACACGTAGTATGACTGAGGCTAGGTTATCTGGAAAATTGACGGTGTTGCCGTCGATAGTGATTTGACCACGGTGCTCGGGGTTGCCCCAGAAATAAGAGAGTGCTGCATATCTTGGCTTTTCACCGAGTGATACAATAACAAGTTCAAATTCAGAAGATGGGTCCTGAGGGGCTTTAAGTAGTCGAATTTGAGAGGTTTTTGGATTGAGAGGGTTATAAAGGCGTGATGAATATCGTTGGCTTGTAAAGTTTCTTCGGTAATATTGACATTTGTTAAGTTGAGAACGCAGAGGAGGTCATAAGAAGCAACGCATGGTTAACAGAAGGCCGAGTCAGTTCTAGTAATCGAGACGCAGGTGTTGGTGTTTTACTCATATTACCAGGTTGCTTGTCAGCCTATTCCATCCTGACGTTTGAGTTAACAGTGATTAGTTATTCCTTCGAGTGTCCACCCAAGACGACTTGAGTTAGATGTCTTCGTATCTGGAAGTACCCAAGTTTCAGCAGAACTGTCGGATATTTAGATTGTTTGACAACTTGAGAAGGTCTATCAACCAATCTCAGACTTTGAATCAGTAGACATGAGTATAAAAAGTCACAGCGGTTGTGCTAATACTATTTCCCTTTTCAGTCAGCTCAGGCATATAAGATGAAGCAGCGAATTGACGTCATGTTAAGGGTCCCAACGTTGATGTTCTAACCAAAAGCAAACAATCAGAAACAACAACTTAAATTAAACACAAATCATTGCGACGCAGCAGTGTGTGTTTCTTCAATATGGCCAGTCAGCTCAAAGACAAGACATGGGTGTTTGAAGGATGACCCTTGTCGCTCTTGAGGTTTCTCATTGGTTGTGTTTGCGAGAGATGATCCAGTACGACGATCACGGAGAAAGAGACACGCTCAGGCCTTTGATTTGGGACTGGTTTTCTCACTAGAAACAGAAGCGCTTACACCAGTGACACGTAACTATTAGGTTTTGGCTGACTTGCTATAAACGGAGCCCCTTTTTTTATGAATATTGCTGACTGAATGTAACTTTGTTCAGGCACCTGTAAGGGGGATAAGCGTCAAGTATAATGCAATACAATATATGTGGTGTTTGCTGGTTTGTGATACGCAGGACAAGTTTTACATTGAACGAGGAGTCACCTTGATCTTTGTCTTTGTCTTTGTCTTTATTCCATTCCTGGCAGCCAAGACTTTGTTTCTCGTTTCCGCCTCCCCCTGTTGATCTGCCCGTTAACAAGGAGCAAGGAGGTCCAATCTTGGAGGCTGATCTGTAGGCTACTGTATTATCAAAGCGCCTGATTCAAAAGCCAAAGAAAGACACGGCGTGCTTTCAAACGCCACTCAGCTTCTTTTCTAAGCAGCCCCCAGGGTGACAGAAGAATTGGCCGCTGAAAGCCAGAGAGACGAAATTAGTCAGTACCTTCATGGTGCTTAGATGAGCCTCTTAGGCTATTTGTTTCTGTCACCCTAAGCTTTAGAGGCCAATTTTTCTGACACCTACCTGGCAGCGCCTGAGGTATGCGGGCTGGCGGGGTAAGGCTGCATGTCGTTTGGATATAGCGTTTATCTCCTGAAACATCCATAGAAGCCTGTCGTCTGGTCTATGGAAAGGTAGGGGTTCAAACGTTGCGATAGAGCTTCGTCTGGTCTTTCCTGCTGTTCACCACAGAAGGACGGGCAAGCGCGTACGCGTTTGGGTCTTTGTTCCTTCCTTCCACCATTTCAATTCGGACCTACATCTGATTGGCACGTGCTTTCCATCCCGGTCGGAAAAGGCAGGTACTACCCTAGGAGACGTTGATGATACCCCTGTAATTTAGTACAGTACCCTGCGCTTTCAATCTTTCAATGGTTCCCCAGAATTCAAACCCAATTGAATCGGCTTGAATTGAGGATCGACCTAAAGGTCTCTTAATAACATCCCCTCCTTCGCTTTCTCCCTCTCCCTCTCGCCTCTTGTCGATCTCTCTTCACTCACTCCGAGTCTGAGCCTTTGGGTTGTTTATTGTTTAATACTTGTTCTGCGGCGCATTTCTGTTCCTTCTCTTTTCATATACCGCGCGCCTTTCTCTCTTTTTGTTCGCGCCTTCAACCTCCCCTGTCTCTATCCAGCTGTCACTTCACTTCAACGAGAATCACAACCACAACCACGCCAAGATGCGAAACCCCTTCCGACGTCGGAACAAGAAGGACAAGACCGGCAGTGGTGGCCAGAGCGCTGATTTTGTCATTCCCTTCGAGTTTCGCCCTCAGGGTGCTGGATGTCCACCGTTGTACCCCCCAACTCAGAATTCAGCATATCTGCTTGCACATCTACCACCAAAAGTTCTTGAGCGCATCTTCGCTTTTGTTTGCCCGCATGCCCTTGATGAGAGTTATGATACTTGTGAGGGTAGTGCCAGTACAAGCGACAGCGTCTGTATGCTATGTGACCTGCGCGATCTTGCTCACTGTGTTCAAGTTTGTCGCGCATGGCGTCCAAGCGCGGTCAAAGTCTTGTAAGTCGTGTTGTGGTGGCCCGATGACATACAGTCGCTAACCCCTGTCTCTTAGATATCACAGCGTTCGTATCGATCCAGTCCACTATTGCCGTCTCGAGGAATGGCTTGCCGAAAGACGCAAAAAGACTTCCCGCTTCGACCGCAATGGCATCCCCGAGGATCCTGCCCAGGCTCGCTTACGTCTTCTTCGGCGCACTGTTCGCGATGACCCGACCCGAATTGGAAAGTTCGTTCAGTACCTGAAGCTCCCATATATGTTGCGCGAGTCTTCTCAAGTTGAGCTTGCACAGACCATCGCCGTCCTTCCAAACCTTAAATATGTCGATCTGCCTGAGGGCATGTTCTGCGACGATCCTCACTATTCGACCCTTCGACTCGAAGTCCAGGCTAGATGCCCAAATCTTCGAAAGATGACATACGTCGGTGGTTCAGAACACAGTTTGGCAATGCTGGCTTCAGGGCAAGTATGGCCGAACATTGAAGTGCTGGAATTAAACGACCTCAACGTTGATCCTACAGTGATCCGAGCCGTTCTTGGCAGCCTCAGCAATTTGCAGGCGCTCAAGGTGTCGAACACACCAGGCCTTTCAGATGAGGTCCTATCATCATCAGACGGGATGGCTACATTGCCACCCATCAAGGAACTTGTGCTCAAGGATACGCCTGGTGTAACATTGAAGGGCCTTGTTCAATACCTGGCATGGCAGGAGACTCAACAAGCTTTGACAGTCCTTACTCTGAAGGATACCGGTGTTCATCCAGCAAGCTTGCAAGAAATATTCACCATGGCTTCGTCTCTCAAGACATTTGCCATTCAGTCTAAAGTTGCAGAGCAGTTCCCGAGCTCATTCAATTCCAGACCATTGGCATCACGATCTTTAGAAACTTTGAGATTTGAGATTTCTCCAGCTTCAACAGGTCCTTTCGACAGTGTGACAATGGGTTACTACACCTACCTTGCGTCGTCTATTCTTGGCGGTGGCTTTCCAAAATTGAGGCAACTTTACGTTCACGATGAGAGTTTCCCCGACCAGCTTCAGGGGCTTCCACCCCCTAATGCTGCATTTGCTGGAGGTCATACACGCTCTGGTTCTAACACATCCACGAGGTCAAACCCCGGGTTCGGTTTTGCACCATCTTCGAACTTGTTACCGGCTTCGGCAAACCTCCCCACGCCTAGGAGACCAGTATCACACATCCAACCACCGAGCAAACGCTTCAGCTCGAATAACCCTTTCGCACCTCGTATGCCGAATTCGACAGCTCCCACACACACACTCGAAGTCTTTACCAAGAGCGACGAGTTTGGCAAGTGGAACTTTGTGTCAGTTGATCCCATGTTTAAATCTGCCTCGACGGCGTCTCGACGGCCGATGAGCAGCTATGGGCTGGCGGCCGATGTGACGGGATCCGGATGGGACCGAGGTGATGCTCGGCGTAGTGTTATGGTCGGTAACGGGACTGGCGTGTTTTTGGCTGTGCCTGGCCAAGGGGGCGATGATAGTGCATTCGGTGGGAGCTCTGACCCATGGCGACCTCAAAGTAGCGGAGGATCACCTCGTCGTAGTCGAGAACTATGGTGATGAATGTGTCTCGCCCAGACTTGCAGGCAAGTTTACGGTTGCCTCAGTAGACCCTGGGGCTATCCGATATGTCTTTACCGATGATGTGCTCTATGTTATGTACTTCTTTTTAGGATTGTTAAGACAGTGACGGGCGGTTAGGATCATGAGGTTATAATCAAGGGCAGTGAGATTGATTTCCCGTGGGATTGGTTTTATGCAAAATACCCCAGCAGTTGTACAAAGGATTCAAGTTGCTCATATCGCCGGCAGATGGAGGTAACCCTAGGTTAACTGGCAGATCTATCATTCTTCAGATAAAGAGCAGACATTTGCAAAAGCATTAACACATTCCAGTGATATGCCCAATATTTAGTTTAGCTTATCTCGAATAGATGGCTAGCTCAAGGTCCAGTGATCGGCAAGAATGCATTCCTTGGAGAAGTTCAATGTCTCGTACAGATTCGTTGTCAGTGATGCATCAAGAGCATGTCCTGATCTAAGGTTCGTTTACATCATCACAGCGTGCATGTACATCCAACTTGACTCGAGAAATGAAAAATACTGTGCAAAGTCACTCGCCGGCAGTAGTTGCATCACATACACACATCAGGGTTCAGGGACATAAGCAAGATTTCATGACGTTTTGAGACTTCTAAGCTTATTATGCGATACGTCGATCATTCTTCAATTCTCAGGTTTCATAAACTGTATGCAGTTTATGACGTTATTATGCATGGTGAGGTATACATACATACCCCTGTTAGTTCTGGACGAGGAGCTTCGCCTACCCTAGACAGTGACAATACTCGATAGGTTTACTTTATTGATGATACATATTGATTTTCTTGCAAACAACTCTTGCT
This sequence comes from Fusarium longipes, assembly GCA_013618495.1. NCBI lineage: Eukaryota > Fungi > Ascomycota > Sordariomycetes > Hypocreales > Nectriaceae > Fusarium > Fusarium longipes. Next base: position 57,636 of record JABFEY010000132.1, read on the forward strand.
TCTAAAATCAGCTAACTATATCATCAGACCTTTATTGTTTCTGTTACATATGCAGCCGAGGTATAACCACATAATCATCGTTGTTGCTTGAGCTTGAGCCGTTAGCGGACATTGCGTACTGCGTCGGTGTCGCATACTCGTAGCCAGTGGCACTGCAACTCGATGTTAAGGACCGGAAATCATTTGCATCGTCCTGGTTGTAGCCTATAGGCGCTTGTAACTGGACTCTTTGTGGACCAAGTAGACAATCCTCGCACACGATCGGTATATCCGATTCCCTGTGAACCCGCCACTCTGCCAACTGAAGATCGCAGAATTTCCCAGTGTCCCTGACATTTATTAGATATGTTTTAATTAGGCGTCATGATATCACTTACCGGTCTCGATAGCAATAGACTTCGTACGAGAGCAGCAGTAGATCGATCATGTACGTTGCTACTAAGGGAGTTAGTCTCATGATAGGGACGTCAGTACGAACAAGTCCTACGTACGTGGATAGATGGTATTCTTGTAAGTGAAGGCCACAGCATCCATCTCAGTGTTGCATGCAGCCAAGACTTTGGGTCGAAACTCCTCCAGACTGGTACGGCAGCTTTCATGGCAGACCTCGCTCAAGATTTCATGATCCAGAATGTCATACGCCATCGATTCACTATAATCGTAGTCAGCTATGATTTCTTCTTTTGCTTTCCTTTTTACCTACGGCGTAGGTATATTGACAATCAACTCAGGCGAACACCCTGGAATGGTAGTGTTCAACACCAAGAGGCATTTGTCACTCAGCGTATGTGAGTCGTAGGGGTATAGCCATCCCATCTGCTGGCCAGAAGCTATCCGAAGGAAAGCCACCACTATCGAGCAAGAGAAAAGAAGCTTCATCTTGCTTCAGTGGGAGCACAATAAAATGGGAAAGATGGATGTGAAGAAGAGAAAATTCAGGACAGCCTCATATATATGAACTGTAGAAAAAACTATTATGCAACCAAGTTCGATGCTTCGTACATCAAGCCACATTGGCTTTCACCTCAAAGGTATAATGGTGTATAGATACAGGAATTCACTGAAATTATTCGTCCAAATGATGACGACTTCAAAGCAAACCAGAGTTTCTATGCCAAGTGACCTCGAGACAAAACTATATTAATGAATTTATTATATACCCTCACATTAAAGTTCCTGAAACCCATGGTCGAATTTTATCAACGCGGCTGAGGCAATATTAAAGCAGAAACCATGTACTTGTTGATTTTAGCTATAAGCTTTTGTTGACAATGCAAAAGAACACAGTTTTCAACAAATACATAGTTCAACTCCAAGGTACAACTGGAATCTTGTGCAGCTTTGAGAAGATCTCTGTCATCTCAACAAGTATTTTAACCATTCGCTCTTCCTGGAGTGCAAAGGTGGAACAACCCATCAAGACACCTTTCCCATTGTCGATTGTCTGGATATCGCATACATAAATGTACCGCATGATATGCGACCTCATACTGATGATGCTGTAAATAAATCAAGGCCAATACATGCGGGCAGACTGCATATTGACGCACAATCAGTACAGAGTTTTGTATAGGGAATATGATGAGATATTGACTCTCGACTCCTGAACTTACCTTACGGGATAGGAACTCCCATGACAGAAGATAATGTTGAACATCTGAACTATTTATACCAGGCCATATCTCTGTGCTTTCGATAAAAAATTGATCTGTACAGAGAAGACCAACAAGAAGACCACTTTCCTCTTGATCAAATCTAATCTATTTTCTCATGGCTTCAAAATCGGCTCCTGTAAGGAGTCACCTCTTTTTACGGGTCAGTAGACTTGTATTGACTCTCACCATCTTCCTCGCCCTGTTCTCTCGAGTTCAGGGATCTACTAGCAGCTCCGATGGCGGTTATATGGCACTATCAGATATAACATCGGACCTGCTAGTCACAGGCGAAGGGAACACGACCGAGACATGTGTTCATACCGACAAGGAAGCTATCCTGGGAACTCTACAACGGCGAGAAACCCGGTACTTCGGACAAATGGACGATCGTTGCTACAAGTCTCATGAGTGTAGGAGACCGCATGACCTCCACACTGCTTGTCGTCAAGGTTACAAAAAGGTTGGCTGGGAGGCTTGTGATGTAAGTATAAGTTGATTTGACCCCATCGTCACTGATCATGGCAATTCCCAAGTTCCCTGCTAACAATCATCATTAGGGCAGTCACTACAAAGTGAAGGCCATCTGCTGCGAGGAAACCGTTGCTCCCAAGAAATGTAAATGGCGTGGTAGTGGCGGGGACTGTAACGGCCAGTGCCATATTGGTGAGGTCAGACTCTTCCAATCAAGACGCGGTGGTGGTTTTGAAACAGAGTCAAGCTGCCATGCATGTAGCCGAGGACAAAAGGCATTCTGCTGCGAGGAGGAAGAATTCGATGAATTGGTTTCGGGGTGCAGGTGGACTGGCTGGTGAGACCCGGGACCACCTTCTTTTACAATTCATGACGGGATAGCTTTTACTAACTTTGATGACCATAGTGGTGGCCACTGTAATAAAGACGAAAACTCGCTCGCCTACTCGACCCGATTCCCTGGCCAATGTCACCTCTGGAGTTACGGAAAACACTTCTGTTGTCCAAAATCCAAGCCGAAACCCCTGAAAGACTAACATTGAATTGGACAAGGCGACTGTGCCGATAACTCATGTGCTGACCACGAAGTCACACTTGCAAACGATAACTATGGAGAAGGGCAATTTGGCTGCAACTGTATGTATCGAATTTCTTATATACGAGACAACATTGCTAACTTCATGTTTTCCAGGGGGACGACGCAAAACACTCTGCTGTCAACACAACACTGAAGCTCTCACCTGCTTCAAAAGCTTGTGTGAGACAGACAAGACCTATAGGTGTGGTATAGACGAGTCGGCAGATTGGACTGAGGAGGGCGAAGAGCTTGACGATCCATTTGGACATGATAAGCTCGACGAGAGAGATTCACTTGACTTGGAAGAGCGAGGCTCTAGCCGTAAACCACTGAAAGCAAAAGCCGTTGTTCGCAAAAAGGCATATGTTATCAAAGTACCTCCTCGTGGGTATCCGGGCTGCACTAAGCTTCACAACAGATCCCGAGGTCCCTCGGCCTCGCGATATGCATTCAGGCGAGTTAAGCAGAATGGACAACTACGATGAACATAATCCAAAAATAGCTAACCCTGATGAATAGACCGGACCCAACCTCAAGCTGCTACTCAACGGAGATTCAGCGTATATCGAAGGATCGCCTGACAAAGCAACAAATCAGAGATTCATTTGACACTGAACACAATCCAGACGTAAGTACTAATCCCGGAGAGGGCATTAGAAACCTTGGCTACAAAAAGTATAAGAGACGGAATCAAGGACTCAATTTATGTCATCTTATGACAGACTCTTGAGTCGTTTATGTCTGCACCCTGAAGCTTTGAAGTCAAATTTTCTATCGCCCTACCGATCTAAGCACCCTCGTACTATGACTGACCTTTCGATAGCTTCAATATTCTACTGCCTTTCTTGAGACGGCCATGACTGGCATTCTGCCCAATGGGACTGCGATGGCCGCCCCAGCTATTGATCCAACCACACTGATCCAATACTGGCACCTGAAAAGGCTCCCTAAACTACCCCGAGCAGGCGCGAGTCGGAATGTGAACACTGCAAATGATTACTTCATGGATCGTTTTGGTTCCACCGGAAATCGTGAGCCTCTGTTACTAGTAGACCGTCCCATGAATCAGGTTAAAGGCAGAATTTTCAGTGGAATCATGGCACCCCAGGACAAGGATAAGTTTGAAGATGCCTTGGAAGGCTCAATTAAATTAGGATCTGGGGAACAAGCATTCTTGGACCCCATCAGAAATGTAAGTGCCATTCACCTGACCAATGTCTCTGACACTCTAGCTGCTAACCAAGCGATATAAAAGGTCATACTTACTTTCCGCTACATGAACCACCAAACAGTACGAGAACGGATCCAGAAGAATCGACAGGAACTTCTCGCGGCTACCTCGCAGTTATCGAGGGCTATACCACAACTCCAGGGATTGCACGATATACATCAAGAGTTTGACTACAACTGGTATCTGCAACGAACAGATGGGGCTCGCAAATGGGTTATCAGTCAGCTGGACCAGATTCAAGATGAATATGATAACGCGAGGCCCCAACCGGGCAATTACCAGGCTGTTACAAACGCTGTCAAAGCTTTCAGAAGCGAGGTCAAGTTCATACAACCGCCCCCAGAAGACCCCAAAAAGTATTAATCTGGAGGAAAAGCGCTCCTATGGGGGATGGGTCTAGCCTACGAGCAGGTCTAAAATGGCTGTGTTGTTTCGTCCCGTAGACTAGCAGAGTCAAGTCTTCCGCAACCACAAAGCACTAGACGGGATGCGGTCAAGGGAGAGCCTCGATTTGGAAGATTTTGGCAGTGGGTGAAAGATATCATGTGGTTTGTTCTAAAGTAGATAGTTTCTTAGGCCTATGAGATCCATACCTACTTACTCAGGTAGCTACCAATCCGATAAACCCTGCTTGTTAGTCTGACTCATAAACCACTTTGATAACTTCTGATTTCAGAGCCAAATGTGCCAATACTCTTATGGCACCAGAAGGAAGATGGCACTGGTATAGATCGCATTTTACCCATGTATAACAGAACGTTTTTTCTACCGGGTATGCACTAAACACATCCAATTATCTAGTAAATATATATCGAGAGGATTTACAGCCATCAAAGACAACGTAGTATCCAGTTTCGCCACTGCTGGCATATAGTAGATCTTAACACCAAGCACACTGGTATTCCAAAGGTAAGTGCAATCGCTACCAAGACTTGAGAGTGTGTCCATGCCTACAAGCACTTTTAATATCTTCCAAGACCTTGGTGCTGAGTCTGTGATCCTGACTAATCAAGGTGAAGCCTCCGACTAGGCACAGGTCTTCTTGCTAGACTCCTCTATGGGGAGACCGGACAGAGACGACAGTACTTCTGTACTAATGCACCTCTTACCTCTTATAATATGCACTAGGCACTAAGACACCTGTTTCGACCCTGAAAGAGAAGGCTTGTATGGATCTGAGGCTAGGTAGTAGCTAATGGCTGGTCTAGGAATATTAACGCAGTTGACATAGAGCTCACAACATGAGTTAAAGCTGGGAGGCGCCTGAAACTAATCGGCTTATGTTACTATGTACGGGTCCAGCTATTGCCTCAGTCCAGAGGCATCAGCTTGTTGCCTGGGAATATTACAGGAGGTCTCGTGTAGTCGTCGTTATCCTCCAAGTCCTGCTTAGACAGTGTGTCATAGAGGTTGGCAAGGCAATCCACCCCGGTATACTGCCAACCTGTGTATTCCCTACTGCAGCCTTCTATACGAGGAAATCTGCCTTGGCCTTGTCCTTTTGGTTTGCATTTCTTATCGAGAATGACACAAACGACATGCTCTGGGTAGCCTGGAGCACCTGCTTCGACCCAGGTCTCATACTGAGGAACGGTTTCAAGGCATTTCTGGTCAACGTAGATACAGTAACGGAACCTGGGGAAATCCCGCTGGAAAGCCTCCTCCACCCCAGGGCCGTCCCTCTCGACAGACCGTTCGGAAACCCAATCTGAGAACCTCTCGCGCACCTGCTGCTTGGAGGCGTTGTCCAAAGTTTCTCGATCTTCAATGATAGTCCATTCCAGAAGTGGCTTCAGGAGCGTTGAAAGCTCCTTGAACTCGAGGGATTCCTCCACCGATGCCTTCAAAAACTCGATATAGCTCTCCCATAGAGGCTGAGACTTCTCCGTATACGCAGTACGGAATATGACAAACCCCCATCGCTTGAAGTCGCTCTGTTGCATGTCGCGAATCAGGCCGGACAAAGGTTCGTCGAAGAGCATGGTATGGTTAATCTCAGGGATGCTTTCGAGGGTTGGGGTTACTCCTGCTGGAAGCTGTCGAATGCTGGTGATGATGCTGGGTATCTCGCCGTAATAGTTACGACGCGTACGTTTGAGTAGAAGAGGACGCATCTTCGCTTGAACGATCAGATATGGTTTGCTCAATGAAGGGGTGAGATGGAGTTGAGTGATTTGGTCAGGTTACGGTGACACAACTTCTTAATATATAGGTCCTGGCAAACTTAGAACAGATTGATGTACGCGTCCCGATCATGGTAAACTTTCAAACCCGTGAAGCCTGTTCTACATAAGCCAATATGAGTGGAAGGGAAAACTCAAAAGAGCATTATATCTTGAGCATCTCCCTGGGTTGAGCGCATTTTATACTCTGCAGCCGGACAATTCGTCAACATCGAAACGACAAAGTTATTGCCCCACTTCTAGGATGGAGCTTACAGGGACTGCATTGTCAAAAGTGCTATTTTCGCTTTTGCTGCTAACCTTGTGCTGGTCTTTTTCGTATTCCACAGACGGATCCTAGTAGGACTACATATTTGACGGCACACAAGATGAATACTATATTACAAACTCCTGACATCTCGAGATATTCTAGAACAATACGAAGATGCGAGAGAAGGGCCCAGAATAATTGTGACGAAGAAAACGTGCAACTTGTTTTCGATCGATTATGTAAATTGACTGACCGATTGACTTGGTTGGATACAAGTGAAATCAGGGCACTGTCAGCTCTCGGCTCTATCTTAGGTTTGGATGCCAGGTCACCAATTTTCAACTCAGCCTCAGCTTAGTAACTTTGAATGAATAGCGCATGATGAAGTCCTATCAGAAGGAAGCTTCTGTGTGATATAAAGTAAAAATGTGTTGCGGGGTGCATCGGCTTTGACAGCTCCGCGTCTCGGGACTTGCCAAGATGCTCCAAATCCTCTACCGGATGCGTGTCAGAAGTCACAGCCTCATCCTTTGGTACCTACACAGTCCGAAAGACAATATGTTTTTCTTCTGTCGAGTATCACTCTTGAACAGAAACAGAAACAGAAACCGCGGGGAAAGCGCAAAGCCTTGGGTAGTATTATGTGAGGGATGCTATCGACGTGGGGCTGCTCTCCCTCCCTC
>JABFEY010000136.1:0-18887 GCA_013618495.1 Fusarium longipes
GGGGAGGTGAGTAAAAGGGGGGGGGAGGTGTGCAGGTGGGAATCGGCAATGCGTCGACGACTGTGGGGGAAATTTAGGGAAGGCAGAGGAACGAGCTAACGGGTTGGAATATTGTATCCTCAGGTTTATTAATGAGAAAGCCCTGGCGCATTATTTTGACTTTATGACAAAACACTGGTGAGTGCTGATGAGCGAACTTGCAGAAGGAGCAACGCGTTCAATAAGGCAGTCGGTTCGAAACTGGGAGAATGCACTAGAATCAATATTTCGAAGATGGCGATAGCTACTCCTGGGTCGTCTGTCAAACTGCAAGTGCCACCGATGCTTTGACTTGGGCTGAGTGAGATGATAACGGACGACGGATGGCAATGGGGGATATGCTAAGGGTCGCACGTTGTAATAATCGCAGGCACGACGGTCGTATGGTAGCTGAAAACTATAGATAATGCGACAATAGACCTCGTATTAAGGTAGCTGTAATTGCCAGGCAGAGCTGGTGCCTAATTTATTCATGCTATGAATCATTGCCACAAAAGGATATCGACAATAACCTCAGATCCATTCGACAAACCCTATCATGGTTGAAATATACAAGAATCTCCAATAGTATACACAAGATCAAAAAGACAGTATGTCTCCCGTCCATTCCCACCCTATTTTGTCACCTCCTTACGCCTTTAAAGTTCCAGCGCCTATACCCTAAGTCATCATTGTCTTCAACGCCATTCCCAATGTCAAAACCTCGTGGTCCTCGCCCTGTACCCCCGGAGGCTGCTTGTCCAAGCCCATCAGTCCATACACAGCCAGCTGCGCCGACCGTACCGAATACTCCATAGTGAACGTCACTTCGCGCTCGATCTCGACGAATTGCCCCATCAAACCCAAATTCTTGCTACCATCAGGAATGACCTTTGGTCTGTCGCCCTTTTTGCGCGTGAGGAACGGACTACCGATCAGTGGCATTAGACATGGCACGGTGATGGAGCGCTCGAGTGTCGGCTGAAGGGGAAAGGCCATTAGGTGTAGCAGCTCCGTGAGGATCTCAGCGCCTGTGCACTCGAGCATTGGCTTCCTGACATGTCGGCCTTGTTGATCAGGGAATAGGCCATAACCCCAGAAAACAAAGACGTCTTCGGGCTGGTCTTTGACGTACGGCTGCTGAGGGATGGTCAAGGAAAGCATCCAGGGGCAATCTCGAAAGGTCAAAAGAGGTACAGCCCCAGTGAGTGTGCCGGTCCATTTGCAAAGATACTCGAAGAATGCCGGATCGCGAAGCGTAACGGTAAAAGAGAGCCAAGTCGACTTGCTAGGCCTGTCGAAAAAGGCTTCAGGGTTGCCGAATGTCTGCGGGCGCTCCAAAGCAAGTCTATCCCAGAATGTCCATGAAGGATCGAGCTCATGTGGTGCTGAATCGCGCAGTTCCATTGTCGGAGGGGGTTTATCGTTCGCTCCATAGCCCATCCCAGACGTCAACGAGCCAAGTGTGAGGAATACTAGGTCGTCGGACCCCAATTCCAATGGCACATGTTTGTTGTCTTGGTAAGTTTTCAAGGCAGTTACCCGAAAGTCGGGACCTGTGTCCTCAATCTCTAAACCGCTAACCAGTATGCCTAGATAGGTCAGACAAATGTCTCTTTGTGCGCATGCAAAACTTACCGTGACGAAATTCGACGTCCATTGCTTTGAGATATTGTGTCAATGGCTTAATGATAGCCTGGAAGTCCTCCTCAGGCGCTTGCTCGACACCCGATAGAGTTCCCATGTTGGGAAACTCGTGCAGCATTCGGTGCAGGCATCGTCTAAACTCAACAGCACTACACCAAGGGTGAAAACGATTGAGAGAAGACCACAGATCCCAAAAGTTTGTTTCAAAGAAATCTGGCTCGAACAAAGCCTGAATCTCAAGCCCTTCCAACTCTTCCTCCGTCTCGAGAACGACCCTCATCAAATCGCATTGGTTCTTTACGCTTAGACCCATGGTGCTCACATCGACTGCCTCTGGCTTTTCTCTACCATTCTTGTCAAAGACTTGCCTCACTAGTCTTGATCCAGATGCACCTAGCTTCTTGCTCTCCTGGTTGAAGCGACGAAGCCTGGCAGCCAATGTCTCACCCTCTGTGTCTGAAGGCACCTTTTCTAGCATACCATATAAACAGTGATACGTGAGACTCATTTTTCGAATGGCAGATACCCGGTACCCCGTGTCCCATGATGGCTTTGAGAAAGTCGCCATCGATCCACCGGCTTTCGAAGAAGCCTCGAGAATATGAATGTGGCTGCCAGGCACATTGGCATCGTCAATCAAAAAGACAGCGGCAGCAAGTGAAGCGATGCCGCCGCCGACAAGCCAGATGTGAGGGCTGCTTGAATCAGCGCCATTGCTACTGCTTGGGCTGTTGCTCAAGCTGATCACACCATTACTCTCGTCGGGAGTCACCTTGAGGTCGTTGTGGTTATCCTCCATGCCGATGTGTTGTCGTCCGTTCTTATCAACCTTGCACCAGAGCGTTGGATCGTCTGCCGCAAGCGAGAGATAGACGCAGGATCCTTGTCGGTGGATGAGTTGTCGTGCTTAGGATGCGAATTGGCACTTGTGTAATTGGCGAAGGATTCTTTTTCGCTTGCTTTTGATCTTTCGATAATGCTGATAACAGTTTAGCTTTAATATTTTTGCAAAGAGCCGCCGACGGAGTATCCGGGGAACCAAGAATCACGAGAGTATGGCGAGAATTTATGACTGGCCCTCCCTGGCCTCAACGCAAACCCATCTACGGCCCGGCCCATCCATTACAATGCGCACATAAGGGCTCAACCGCATTACTTATTACACACATTGACCAATCTCGGCCAATGTTTCTGTCTTGTCTCAAGATTTTATCAGCCTCAAGGGTGGATTGACTGAGAAGTGCTGGCTTTTCGATTGGGGAGCATCGTACGATGCGTTGGCGTGATAGTGGGTGGACCGGGCATCCATCTGAAGCGGGCCGTTGCTTGTCACGGAGGAAAGGGTCTAGAGCGCCGGAAGACATCGGTGCTTGGCACTGCTGCAGTTGACGGGATTTATGCGGTGAGGTTTGGGATTATTTGCAATTTTGATGTATATTTTCACAGACTGACCGCCCATAGTGACGAAAGATCTCCTCTTGGTTGACGACCCAACGGTTTATGATGGCAGACCACAGCCAATACGCATTCGGCCTTGGTATGTGCTGTTAAGCTACCGTAGCGCCGCTGCGCCGGTAGTCTAAACCCAGATAGTTGTCGTCCGCACAAATACCGCCGGTCTTTTCGAACTACAGACGCATATCAACGGTAGTCGCTCAACGTCTTTTGATGATATGATACTCCGTATACCGGCTTTCAGGGTCTACGGCCCCGCAAGAAACCCTCCGGAGCGGTGGACCTAACGGCCAGGCCAAGGCTATTGACGAGAACAAGGGTTCTTGTGTAAAGACGGTTTTTGCATCATCGACAAGGGAAAATGTTCGACTGTGCTTTCTGAAACAAAGATATCGCCTTTTGTGCATCGTTGTGTCGTGTTTGCGCGGATCCGGGTAGTTGCCGATGCAGCCAGCCGTGATTTACCGGTGCAGCTCGTACCTGACATGACTCTGGATGTCAAACGTCATTGCAAAAGCCACTCGACGATGACATTGGTGTTGAGAAACCGATTTCCACATGCATTTGGCAAGTCGGCTTAATAAAAGGTCAAATTTGTCACGAGATATCAAAATAGACTCGCGAGGAACGGTCTTTTTGATTATACAAGGGCCATGTCTCCAAGTCGCGCAACAAATGCACAGAGATGTCTTTTTTGTTGTACAAGCCAAGATGTCACATTGAATTGCCTCTGTTGTCAACAGTCTACCAGAAAAGATACAGCAGAGTATGGTCTTAAGGATGAAAGTCAGGACTCTTTAATGATAGAATTGGTGAGAGTCGTCTTACTTTCCTAGACACGCACAAGTGTCTCGGTATCTTCCGAATCCTCAGAGAATGGCGTATCAACAGCCGATGTAGCTCGACGTCAGAAGCTCGCCTTTCATGTGTATCTCACCACCAAGGGCTAACGTTCTTATGTATATCCGAAACCCTTGAAACCTCGGCTCAAAGCTTCAAATCTTATCAATCTTTGCTTTCTCGTCATTAAATCACTCTAGCTGTCGGAACCATAGGCTCTACCCATTTTAAACCCCACAATGGTCTAGCTAGCGCAAAGAATTCTGCATAGAAAGCCTCAACGGTGATAGTTTCATGGGCACTGATTGATAAGGAATGGGTCGGTAGGCTAAGACAGACACTTGCGGGACCTTTTACGTACTGACAGGATCTAACATGGGTAGAATCGGCGATATTTGTCCGACAAACTTGAGAACACTTCTCTTCAAACACTTTGGCTTCCACGTGTACAAACAACGCCGCTAGATGCAACATCTACGAACCAATTGATAAAGTAATGGCTCCATTATCGTTCAGATGGAGACCGACAATAGCTCTGACAGCTCCCAAATTTTTTTCTTTTGCGTTGGCCTGAAAGTCGACGTCCAGGGGTGTCCTTGAGGAAAGCTCTCCACTTTCTTCCCGTTAACGCACGCGTCTACATGGAGGTACAAGTTTCTGTATCACGCGTTAAACATTCATGAACAAGCAATATGCTGCGCCTCTGTCGTGAGGTGGAAAGAACTTTGTGAGCTGAAGTTGACACGCGTAATGTCAGAGATCAATACTCAACTTGGCATTGATTACACCTTTGCCATGGCTGTCATGATTACACATGCTACTACGCCTCGACGGCGGTCGTAGTTTAGTGTGTATTTGCGTATTCGTTTTTACGATTACGAGAACTTGAGATTAGGGATTATCTGGTACAGACAATACCCCCACAGCACCGTCAAGTAGCACTCCATGTCACTACCCGCCCAGCCCTGACATCAGCAATACATTCAAGTGTTGATGGCTTCTGATTTGATACCTCAGACGGCCAAGATGAAGATTGTAGCAGTTTGCAGAACAATCTATGTATGTCAGACAAAGAACGCAAGTCAGATGGGCTAAAGCCACGGCCCGTCTGCATTATCTCGCAGAAAAAGTGCTGAACCAACAGGATGAAGCTTACGGACCGTGCTGTCAACAATATCTAGAGATATCGTATTCTTCTTCTTGTCGGTTGACAACCTCTACGGCTGTCATAACAAGGGGACTGCATCATGATCGCCACGAAAGGGAGTTGGGGTACCACGCGGTTGATACGCCACATCATCAACCGCCAATTGGCAGGCCTTAGGGAAAGGGCCTGATTATAAGGCAGGCCTAAAACGGGTTCGCTCTCTCTCCCCAACACTGCAAATTGCACCTAATCCCCGACTTTTATGCCCCCAGGTAGGATGCGATAGGTAGAAAACCCAGAAACCTGCAGCTTGGAGGGATTGAAACAGGGCATGGGATTGGACGGTGTTGGTTGAAGGAATTGACCAGTAGAACATAAGCAAGGAAAATTAAAAAGTTATGCATTCTATGATGGCATCTGTATTTTTTTTTTTTGCTGATTCTTCCATGTCATGGTCATGGATTATTAAAGGTGGTAATTTCACCAATGAGGCCGCCATCATCGTGGCTAGAAAGAATAGAGAGAGAATGTTCCATAGACGCTAACTAAAAGGTAGCCTACGCTCGTGCTCGGTTTTATTGTCTTAATTTTCTTTCTTTTTAGACCCCTCTCCAGAGTAACTAGAGACCGCCAGTTTGAATATCCCTCCACTTTCTTCCGGTCTCCATCATTTCCCGCTTTCTTGACATCCATTCGGATTCCATCCCAACCCATTCGATCAATCCCATCTCCAAGGTTGTACCTAACCTAACGTTAGACTAATCTCTCCCTCCACACCCAACACCTTCTTGACCCCCTTTTACCTCTTTTTTCTCCTACCTCACCTTTTTTCTTTCCCTTTTCCCTCCTCCTACACTTTTGCTCACCTCAGAGAATTGGACTTTTCTCTGTTGTTTAGTTGAAGTTGGCGTGAGGTCGTTTATTCGTCCCTGTCTTAATTTTTTTTTTTCTGTGGCTGCTCCAATCCAAGGTCAGCTCAGCTCCAGGGCCTCAACGCCTTGCCTACCTTGCCCCTCCACCTCCCACCGCGTTTTGACTTTCGGCCTCGATACTTCGAAGCGGAAGGACTGCCACTTGGAGTAAAATGTAAGTGTCGCATTGCAGCTCTTCTAAGCCTCCCTCCTACATAATCACCTGCCCCTCCACGAAAGCTTCCGCCTCTTTGTCGTGCTGCCTTCAATGGCTTGTTGAAATACCCCTACTGCATCCTGCAGATCTTGACTGTTGCCCCGGACTTACACCTGCGCTTAGACCAATCTACCCGAGATCGATATCAATGTGGTAAACGACACCGCCGAGTCAACCTTCCAAACCATCTCGAATCGAGTTCAACACAATGGCTTCGATTCTTCTGCCGAAACGCTTTCGCGGCGAGGCTACGCCTGCCGAGAAAACCACACCCTCATGGGCTTCCAAGCGACTTACGCCCATCGCCCAGTTCATTTCTCGCCTAGCATGCTCGCACCCCATTCACACCGTCGTCCTCGTCGCCGTCCTTGCGAGCACCTCGTACGTTGGTCTGCTTCAGGAGAGCTTCTTCAGCACTGATCTCCCTACTGTGGGCAAGGCCGATTGGTCTTCGCTCGTTGAGGGCAGCCGTGTCCTTCGCGCTGGTCCTGAGACTTCCTGGAACTGGAAGGCCATTGAGCAGGATTCCGTTCTTGACGCCGGTGCTGATGCTGATCACCTCGCTCTCCTGACTCTCGTCTTTCCCGACACTCTCTCGGCCGACTCGTCCAGCACTGCTCCTCGATCCAGCCATGTGCCTATCCCTCAGAACCTGTCTATTACACCTCTCCCCTCGACCGAGAACCCTTTCACCGCCTATTCTCAAGACAGCATTCTCGCCTACTCTCTTCCTTATGCTGAGGGTCCCGAGTTCCTTGCTGCTACTCAGGAGATTCCCAGCGAGGATGCTGTTGAGACTGAGACACAACACGGTCGTGAGAAGAAGACATGGATCATGAAGGCTGCCAAGGTCAACACCCAGAACAGCGTTGTCCAGTGGGTTAGCAACGCCTGGACTGAGTTTCTTGACCTTCTCAAGAACGCCGAGACCCTTGACATTGTCATCATGTTCCTGGGTTACATTGCCATGCACTTGACCTTTGTTTCCCTCTTCCTCTCTATGCGCAAGTTGGGATCCAAGTTCTGGCTCGGTATCTGCACCTTGTTCTCTTCCGTGTTTGCCTTCCTTTTCGGTCTCTTGGTCACCACCAAGCTGGGTGTTCCCATCAGCGTTATCCTTCTGTCTGAGGGTCTTCCTTTCTTGGTTGTTACCATCGGCTTCGAGAAAAACATTGTCCTTACCCGCGCTGTCATGTCCCATGCCATTGAGCACCGACGACAGATCCAGAACTCCAAGTCTGGCAAGCAATCTCCTGAGCGTTCCATGCAGAACGTTATCCAATACGCTGTCCAGGCTGCCATCAAGGAAAAGGGTTTCGAGATCATGCGCGACTACGCTATTGAGATTGTCATTCTTGCTCTTGGTGCTGCTTCTGGTGTTCAGGGCGGTCTCCAGCACTTCTGCTTCTTGGCCGCTTGGACCCTGTTCTTTGACTTTATTCTCCTCTTCACTTTCTACACTGCCATTCTCAGCATCAAGCTCGAGATCAACCGCATCAAGCGTCACGTTGATATGCGCATGGCTCTTGAGGACGATGGTGTCAGCCGCCGAGTTGCCGAGAACGTTGCCAAGAGTGACGGTGATTGGACACGTGTGAAGGGCGACTCTTCTCTCTTCGGTCGCAAGAGCAGCAGCGTTCCCACTTTCAAGGTTCTCATGATCCTCGGTTTCATCTTTGTCAACATTGTCAACATCTGCTCGATCCCATTCCGCAACCCTAGCTCTTTGTCCACCATTCGAACCTGGGCCAGCAGCCTCGGCGGCGTTGTTGCTCCCCTCTCTGTTGACCCCTTCAAGGTTGCTTCCAACGGTTTGGACGCTATCCTGGCGACAGCCAAGGCCAACAACCGACCTACCCTGGTTACCGTTCTCACCCCCATCAAGTACGAGCTCGAGTATCCTTCCATCCATTACGCCCTGGGTTCTGCCATCAACGGAAACGGCCCCGCATACGTCGATGCTTTCCACCACCACTTCCAAGGATACGGCGTTGGTGGCCGCATGGTTGGCGGAATTCTCAAGTCTCTCGAGGACCCTGTCCTTTCCAAGTGGATCGTCATCGCTCTTGCTCTGAGCGTTGCTCTCAACGGTTACCTCTTTAACGTCGCCCGCTGGGGTATCAAGGATCCCAATGTTCCCGAGCACAGCATCGACCGAAACGAGCTCGCCCGTGCTCAGCAGTTCAACGACACTGGCTCTGCTACTCTTCCTCTGGGCGAGTACGTTCCTCCTACTCCCATGCGCACTGAGCCCAGCACTCCTGCCATTACCGATGATGAGGCCGAGGGTCTTCAGATGACCAAGGCTCGCTCCACTAATCTGCCCAACCGAAGCAACGAGGAGCTCGAGAAGCTTTTGGCTGAGAAGCGAGTGCGTGAGATGAGCGACGAGGAGGTTGTTTCTCTGTCTATGCGTGGCAAAATCCCTGGTTATGCTCTTGAGAAGACTCTTGGTGACTTTACTCGAGCTGTCAAGATCCGACGAACTATCATCGCCCGTAACAAGGCCACTACCGACCTGACCCACTCACTCGACCGATCTAAGCTGCCTTACGAGAACTACAACTGGGAGCGTGTCTTTGGTGCCTGCTGTGAGAACGTTATCGGATACATGCCCCTCCCCGTTGGTGTTGCCGGACCTCTTGTCATCGATGGTCAGAGCTACTTCATTCCCATGGCTACTACCGAGGGTGTCTTGGTTGCCAGTGCCAGTCGAGGCTGCAAGGCTATCAACTCTGGAGGTGGTGCCGTGACTGTTCTGACTGCTGACGGTATGACCCGTGGTCCCTGTGTTGCTTTTGAGACTCTTGAGCGTGCTGGTGCTGCCAAGCTCTGGCTTGACTCTGAGGCTGGTTCGGACATGATGAAGAAGGCTTTCAACTCGACCAGTCGATTCGCCCGTCTCCAATCCATGAAGACTGCTCTTGCTGGTACCAACCTCTACATTCGATTCAAGACTACTACCGGTGACGCTATGGGTATGAACATGATTTCCAAGGGTGTCGAGCACGCTTTGAGCGTCATGGCCAACGAGGGAGGATTCGACGACATGCAAATCATCTCTGTTTCTGGAAACTACTGTACCGATAAGAAGGCCGCCGCTCTGAACTGGATCGATGGTCGTGGTAAGGGTGTTGTTGCTGAGGCCATCATTCCTGGAGAGGTTGTCCGCAGTGTTCTCAAGAGCGATGTCGATGCCCTTGTCGAGCTTAACATTTCCAAGAACTTGATCGGTTCCGCTATGGCTGGTTCAGTCGGTGGATTCAACGCCCACGCTGCCAACATTGTCGCTGCCATCTTCCTGGCCACTGGTCAAGACCCTGCTCAGGTTGTCGAGAGCGCCAACTGTATCACCATCATGAAGAAGTGAGTTCATTCTGTCGCGCTATACTTTTGCAATTGCTAACCATTGTCAGCCTCAACGGTGCTCTCCAAATCTCTGTCTCTATGCCCTCTCTTGAGGTCGGAACTCTTGGCGGTGGTACTATCCTTGAGCCTCAAAGTGCCATGCTTGACCTTCTCGGCGTCCGCGGCTCTCACCCCACCAACCCCGGTGACAACGCCCGCCGACTGGCTCGCATCATCGGTGCCTCTGTCCTTGCCGGAGAGCTTTCTCTCTGCAGTGCTTTGGCTGCCGGTCACCTTGTCAGGGCCCACATGCAGCACAACCGAAGTGCCGCTCCCTCTCGCAGCACTACCCCAGCTCCCATGACGCCCGTCTCCCTAGCCATGACCAATGCTCAGGAGCGTTCGGCGTCAACGACATCAATGAGCGCTGCTGCCATTCAGAGGTCGAAGCGATAAATGACGAGCGTTTGCATTTGAAGGAGTAGTTGATGGAGTTTTAAAAGCCAATAGAGACGAGCATGTATGACATATGGTCTGGGATGGATGGGTCATACAACATGGAGTTTTCGCATTTGGACATTCTGGAAAGGTCGTGCAAAGCGTACATACATATACAGTCGTCGAAAGATGCAAATACGGAGTGGTAGCATGAGTTTAATGCCGCTTCAAATACTCAATTTTAATCCTTTTTTGTTATGAATAATTCTTGACCTTGTCCACAGCGTCGGTGATGGAAGTGAACCCGATACCCTTTTCTTCCATGCCCTTTTTGCACTCTTCCCACTTGTCAGGCATGACTGGCTTCGTTCCCTCATTGACTACCCATGTTTTGTAGCCCTCTTTAACCGCATCCTCGGCCGTCGCCTTGACACAAAAGTCGGCTGCCAATCCAACGACAAAAACATCCGTGACGTCTTGTTCACCCAGCATCCCCGCGAGACCACTATCGCTCACCTTGAACGGGTCATAAAACGCACTGTACATCTCCACCCTTTCATCCTGGCCCTTTTCTATAACAGCGTGCACGCGCGAGACGTCAAGCTCGGGGACCAAATCAGAGCCGGGTGTTCCTTGGACGCAGTGCGTGGGCCAGAGGGTCGTGGTGTAGCTGCGGGATGAGTCGCGCGGATGCGTGATTGTAGTGGTTGATGTGTAGGGTTCTGACGAGGGATGGTTGCTGGCGAAAGAGATGTGACTTGGAGGGTGAAAGTCTTTTGTTGCAAGGATGAGATGGAAGGGAAGGGCTGTTAAGGTGTTGATTGTTGGAGCTATGGTTCGGCCTTCTGGGACGGCAAGGGAGCCATTCTGGTGGTGTCAGCATTGTTTGGGACGGACATCGGAGATTAACGATATAAAATGTAGCCTTGGAGTCTTGTGTTGGGTGCAGTGGCCTTTCACTCTTATCTCATTCACATACAAGATATGAAGCTCAAGATACGTCAGGACCAGTGAGTAGAACCCTTCAACTATTTAGGACTCATAGTCTCTCTAGCCACCGATGACTCGCAATGAAAGCTTCACTTGACGGCGAGTAGATCACTCATCTACAAAACATGCCAGTTCATAATGATCAACTTACTGGTGGACAAAAGTCTTCTTGAAAGTCGACAATAATAAGGGCAGGTTTGAAGGGTTTCTGGTTCGTCATGATGTAAATATACTCCCAGGTAATACGAATTATCTTTGCTTCAGAATGATTTGTCCAAGAAGTGAAAGGTCCTGGCAGAAGGTATTTAAGAACGAGAGCCGGCGATGACGAGGTGGAACGGAAGTGAGAGCAGGTGATAAGAAACGGAACGCCGCATTTTTCGGCCCCGCATTTCCGATAGAGGGGTCACAAGCAAAAGGTCTTTTTTTACTGACAAACTACTGAAGACAAAGAGCAACAAAAAAGAGTGCACCGGAAACTACACAGTGAATCTCAGTAAACAAAAACATCAAAAAGAAATGCCTCGCATGTTTGCAATCGTTTTTATAGGAACAGCCCGATGCGGGGGTCGAACCCGCAACCTTGAGATCGCGTACTCGTAAGAGTCTCACGCTCTACCGATTGAGCTAACCGGGCGTGGCTCGTAATTGTTGAAAGAAGATGTTGGTACTGCGAGTCATATTCACGAAACGAAAGGTGTAGTCTCTTGGAAGAAAGAATTTTCTATCGCTGGGAAATGGAGAAGGGTGTTTTGGTGGGCGGGCGGAGTGTTTAAATTAGTGAGGTGGACTCTCAGGGACAGCCTGGCTTTTTGGCGTGATGACGTGATGGCTACCCTGTATGTTCTGGGTATCAGAAGAACAAGGGAAGATATTATATTGTTTGCTGTTTGCTTTTCATTGAGGTTGGGAAAAGAAATGTTGGATAGAAGCTTTTTTTCCGATAAGACTGTTGTATGACCCAGGCTGTTGGTATGTACTTCCATTTGTCAGTTTGGCGGACAGAACCAACAGAAGCAACAGTCCTTTCTATTACCTATCTGCAAATAGTCTCCGTCTTACATTTTGTTCTTTGCTGTGTTGACAGAACAGTCTGCTCTAATTCTTACTCATCCCCAATAACGTCACAATTATGTTCCTTGCTCATGCGCCTTGATCCTTCCGATGGAACGGACACATCGTCACTCACTTTGCGACATTATCTATACGATGGACGCCTATCAACAGCTCCTCGAGAGCACATAAACACCCACAGAACCAGGCAGGTGGGTGCCAGAAAATGAGCTCCTAAAGCTTAGGGTGACAGAGATAAATAGCCCAAGAGGTTTATCTAACTATCATCAAGTGATCAACTAATTTTACCTCTTGAGCCTTCAGCGGCCAATTCTTCTGACGTCCTGCGACATGCCTGTCAACAGCTCCTCGAAAGTCAGCAGCTACAGAACCAGACATGACCTGTTTATACTACAGTCAGCACTAATTACAACTACCGTTATCGAAACAGTCCAATCGAAGGATCTGTGGGGGCGAAACATGCTAGACATGGTCCATAATCCGTCGGACTCTCTTCAGCGATCCGAATCACGCTAAATCGCTTATGGATGTCAAATGAAACATGATGGATTAAATACAACTCGCTCCCCACTGCTGTGCAGTAAGCAAGACTGACTTTCTGTCAATTGGATATCCAAAATGTCAGCCTCTGGTATAGACGTAGAGCCTGAGCTGCTGGCTCGTCTGCCTGCATTGACAAGTCCTCTAGGTCTTGCTTCTGTCGCTGCCATTTTGCTTGTAGCGCTCTTTATAACCGAGAAACTCCTCAGCGTACCTTATCCTCCGGGCATTCCATTGATACGAGAACCTGAAGGTGCTCGTCGCTTCAGTTTGCGGACGCGATGGCAGTACCTGACAAATTGTCAACCCTTGTTCTATGAGGCATACCATGAGGTACATATTTATTTACGTTCTGGTAAACAGCACTAACAATAAAATGACAGTACCTCAAAAAAGGCAAAGCAGTCATTCTTCCTGGTTTCGGCGTCAGGATTGAAGTCTTGCTTCCCCAGAGCCAAATGAAATGGGTCATGAGCCAGCCTGACCATGTGCTTGACCAAGGAAAAGCTTTTGCCGAAATAGATCAAATCGTTTGGGGCCTCGGTCACGACAAATATGTCGTAGATGCATGGCAGGGCATGATTGTCAAGACTGAAATGAACAAGGTGATTGAGGTTATCGCCGATAGCATGAAAGATGAACTGCGGGAGGTGTTTGATGAGCAAT
The DNA here is from genome assembly GCA_013618495.1 of Fusarium longipes. NCBI lineage: Eukaryota > Fungi > Ascomycota > Sordariomycetes > Hypocreales > Nectriaceae > Fusarium > Fusarium longipes. The sequence continues at coordinate 13,292 of JABFEY010000136.1, forward strand.
TTGGCACAGACACAGAGAACTGGAAGACTATCGACCTTACCCCGGCTGTCAAGATGATAGTTGCTCAAGCTGCTAGTCGCTTTACGGTTGGAGAACCACTCTGTATGCATCCTCCATCAATCGAAAAAGGGCATCGCTAATGTAGTAGGCCGAAACAAGGAATACCTCCAAAATGTCCTCGACAGTGACGAGCTCTTCATCATGAACGCTGGTCTAACAGGAGGCATGCCACGTATCCTTCAACCATTCATAGGCACCATCTTTGGCTGGTTAATCGGCAACAAGGTATCGCAGCTCAAGAAGTGGGCTGTCCCTCTATTGAAGCAACGCATCGACAAGGCCAAGAATCATCCCGAAGAACCGCAACCACAGGACCTGCTGCAAATGATGATCAAGTACGCCCTTCGCGAGAGAAAAGACGAGGCCGAGAATTTGGATACCATGACGCGACGTATCGTCACTCAAAACTTTGGCTCCATCCACAACACGCAGCTCCAGGTCATCAATCTGCTTCTCAACGTTATCGGCTCTGATGCCGAATACAACACGATTTCTGTTTTGCGCGATGAGATGGATCGTCTACTGGGCTCAGACGACACGAGCGGCTGGACAAAGAGCGCCATCCAATCCATGACCCGCGCCGACAGTGTATCCAGAGAGTCAATACGTCTCGGCTCCTTCGGCGGACGCGCCGTCTTCCGCAAGGTAATGACCAACGACTTCAAGACGCAGGAGGGCTATCATCTTCCGAAGGGCACTCTGCTCTCTTTTATCGCCTTCCCCGCGCAAACCGATAACGAACTCTACGAGGATGGTCTTAAGTATGACCCTTTCCGCTTTTCCCGTATCCGCGAAGCGGCTGCTAGTCGTGGCGACAAGGCGCCCCCGGTAACCTTTGTCACTACATCTCCAGAGTTCTTGGTCTTTGGACACGGAAAGCATGCCTGTCCTGGACGATTTCTCATTGACTTTGAGATGAAGATGATCCTGGCCTATATTGTTAAGAACTATGACCTCAAGTTCCCTGATGAGTATGAGGGCAAGAGGCCACCTAATGTCTGGGTCGCTGAGGCTAACAACCCACCAAGCGGTGCCCGAATCATGGTCAAGAGAAGGGAGCACAAATAGAGACCAAAGTAGATAAACAAATAAGTTCATTTTTGTGTGAGAATTGTGTGTCATCTTTCTTTTTGAGCACACTGGGTATCTTTGCTTGTACATTAAAATTCCACCATGCAATCATAAACATCGCTGCGTATTCATTAAACAACACCCATGATTTAGCAACGCCATTAAACCAACGCTCACACCAACGCTCAAATCATGGCGAATAATCGACTGTTGCTGACTATTACCAACTCTTGATCTTCTGCTTCGTCTGCACCATGCATTTTCGACCAGCTTTGAACATTTTGCTGGATCCTTTCGGACTGATAACATTGGCGTTGACGTTCTTGGGACTTTTGCGAGCATAAGAACCAGCAGAGACGAGAGGAGTCAACTCATTAATGCGAGTGACCTCAGCGACCTGCGCACAATCTGCAGCATGTCTTGTTTGTTTGACAGTGCTAGAGGTGGCAGACTTGACCTGGATACAACAGAGAGAAAAGGGTTTATCTCTAAATCTGCCAACCAGGTTTGCCTTGGGCTTTGGGAGTGTCTCGGGCTTTGAGTTTGCCTTTGGCGTCAAGTCTGCGTTCTTATGCTCGGGCTCATAATATGGCTCATCTGTCGCGTGAGGTTGAGGGTTGGCACATTTGTAGACAGTGCGGAAGAAGGAGGCTCTGTGATTGAATTCGCGCTCCTCTTCATTCTCTTCCTCGACAGCGTCAGTGGCATATCTGTTTATGAGCCGCTCCTCCCAGCCGTCATCTACATGGAACGGAGAAGTCAAAGAGTCATTCTCGTCCAGGTAGCGAGGGTCTATTGGGTATGTGGGAGGAGAAGAGAGGCGAGGGTCTAATCTCGAATATTCCTCTGACCAGACAGGCGTCTCTGCAACCCCAGTCTCCTCACACTCGGGACTATCGTCAACGACGGCAGAGTCACCGAGGTGAGAGTACTCGCCAAGCCAAATTGGTCTGCTGGCAGGAGTACTATCTGGATCAACCAGAGAGGGTGGAGGAGGCAAGATTCCTGACTGATCGGTGCCCAAGGTCGGGGTGACATCGTAGTACTCTGAGTAGTCTGGGTACATGATGCCGAGCCCAATGCCGTTATCGTCGAAGCATGGAGTCATGCAGGGTGCCGGACCTTCCAAGACGAGCGGCACTTCCTCTTGTCCAGGAGCATAATATTCTCTGTATGAATTGTCTGAGGGTGCATCATCTTGTGTGAAGGCTGGCGTATCCTCTTGTCCAGGAGTATAGTACTCACTACAGTACTTTTGAGAGGGTGCCGTATCTCCTATGAAAGCTGGCAGATCCTCTTGTCCAGGAGTGTAATACTCGCTATAGGACGTTTGAGAGATTACCGCATCGTCATCGAAGGGCGGCAGATCCTCCTGCCCGGGAGCATAGTATTCGCTGCAGGGCATGCGAAACATGTTGTAAAGAGAACAGTCAGCGAGGATATATCTGTAAAAACTGTCAGAAAACTGCCACACCCAAAAAAAAACGTATCTGGAATTGCTTACGAAGCAGAGTCAAAGAGTAGGCGTTTTTTAATAAGAAAAAGCTACAAGAAATGTTGCCTGGGACTAATAAGTAGACGACCATGACACAGTAGAACATTGCCTACCAAAGAAAGAGATCAAGAGCAGCAAATACAATCAAGAAAGCAGAAGATGGCGATCAAGAAAGCAGGGAATGCTGTGCAGTATCTAAGGCTTGCAAGCAAGTGCTCAGAGTAATATGTGCAACGAACAGTTATGAATTTGACTTGAACAGAACAATTCTTTAAAACCTCTAGCACTTTGAGTATCATGTAACAAGTAAGAGAGGTAAGAATGTCCATAGAGATTACTGAAGGGCTCTCTGGTCTTAAATAGACGAAGGAGTGATTAGGTTTTCCTTCTAAGGGGGGGGGGGGCATTACATTGTGCCTGAGAAGAAGTTGGTTTACAATATGCACAAAATTCTCAAGCCTTTCTGCGAGCCTTCGTACGTAAAGCTTGAACAGGTCATTGTATAGGCATCGGTGTATGAAGCTTTTTGTAATTTTAAAAACAATCTTCTAAAGGAAGACACCAAACTCAAACCAGTTGTGACGCTTTATAGTCATAGGAAGAAAGAGAATAAAGTATCATACTTCAAGTTAATTCTGTCTGTCACGAACCATATTATTCCATGGGAGACTTAACTTAAAGTTTGCAGCTTTCGAAAGGTGAAGACTTGGTAATTATGCAGATCTACGTATCGGATAGCAACAAGAGATTCAAGTCAAGTTCAGCTTCACGAGAACCGAAGAGTCAAGCAGCGGAGACGGCACTTCTTATAGAATATGATATTCCGGCTGTGAAGCGTTGTTGAGACAACTTACCAGCCACCGAGTCTGATGGAATCTGTGTTGAATTCATCGACGCCCAGTAACCAAAGAGGAGTCGGACTGTATTTTGCAAAAAGTTTGAATATGATCTCAGGCAGGAAGAAATTATCACGAGATGTAAAGTCTAGGGCAGGAAGTATAACTTTAGGATAGAGCCTTCTTTAAACAGCCTAAATCAACCTAAGGAATTTCTCTCATACTCCAGTAGTGAAATCTTCCTGCGCCCTGAGGAAGGTATAGATTAATGTCGCTGGTATTCAGAGTTACGTTGAGTGGCCTGGGGCCACAAAGAATTTGACGAGAAATCGATTCGTCCTCGAGAGTGCTCGTGTTATCGGGGGAACAGAGAAATGCCCGGCCCCAACAATCATGAGTCAATCTGTGAGTTGGCATAATGCATGGTGCCGAAAAGGCTCATAGAACTAGTTCCTTTCCGTTAACAGGGGATCGTTGAATGATCTATAGAGTATGTTATCCTGACTGCTTAGAACAGGTAGGGTGAGTATACTGGAATCTTGAAGAAAGTTAACTGGTTGTTGCCGTCCATGGGAATGAATAATCCTATATATGTGCTTTCTAGACTAGGTACCTATCACTGAGAGGCAGGTGCCCAGTAGATAAGATGATTAAGTACCTGCCCGTCATTTCCCGCACGGGCTGAGACACGAAAGTTTCCATTCATCGTGACTGCCATTAATTGGCAGCGCTCTCGACCAAACATCTAAAAAAAACTAAAAACTTCTATTATACTTTTATGTATGATGACGAATGCATCAAAGTCTCCTAGCCAAACATAAACTGACTTTCTCAATCGAACTTTGAGCTTTTGAGGACACGGCGAATTATTTGACTCTTTACACTATAAAATGACCCGTGTATCCGTCTCCTCTCATTTCTCTTCATTGTCAACTTGAATTTTAGGCTGTCTCCAAAAACGAGCTCGCAACATGTCATTCCTTTACTCCCCATCATCGCCGCGCCCGACGCAGTGTCTGGTAAGTGCTTGACGCTCCTCAAACCTCCAGTGTGCATCTACTAAATATCACCAAGGAATTCCAGTTTAGGTCCCGAACTATCAAGGCCATCGGTACTCCGTTGGCTGACCGTCATTCAAATATCCTTCGACTTCAGATTCTCCCTGCAGCTACCGACAAAATTATGCAGTCACGGCTCTCAGCAGGCCCAGACGAGAATGGATGTACACTACCCACTGCATTCCCCGAATGGTCCCTACCCGAAACAGTTATCCTCAAGTTTGAAGACGACGAGGGCTCCAGATGCGCGGAAAGATTTGACAGCGAGGTATATGCCTACCACATGCAACGCCCCATACAAGGCGACGCCATCCCTATTTTCTACGGCACTGTCATCTGCAACAACAGGCGAGCGATGATAATCCAAGATGTGGGAGGATCCAACATTCTCGACCCGCAAGGCGCTATTTTGTCTAAAGAAGAATTGCTGCCGCTACTATATCACACAATGAAGGCCCTAAATCAGTACGGCCGTGTCTCTGAGTACGTCCGACCGTGCAGATTCTTGCTCGTTACGGAGAGTGGAAAAGACAGAATTGTCAGAGTGGATTTGGAGGGGTGGGAGTTACACTCGCCGGAGACGATTGCTGAATCAGATCCTGTCATGGACACGTGGGAGTTCATGGACATGTATGATCAACAGCTTCAAACTCTGGAATCCATTTGTAAGTTGATGCCCAGTAGGTCGGGTGCGCCACAATTGGATCCGGCAACCAAAGGCAGGTATGGGAGGTACCCATTCAGGAATTTATTGCAAGACCCGAAGATCGGGTATGCAGTGTTGATGGATCCTTCTTTGGCTTCATTAGAAAACGGCGATTTAGTCCCCGAGGTCCCCTTGGAGGTGTGTAATCCATGGTTAGTTTCCGGAGGTGGTATATAACTAGTTGGTCAAAGAGCGGGTTTAGAGCAAGGTCCCTGCCCGATGCTGTCGGTCTCAATTACTGGGACGCGGTGCATACAAATAAGGAGCCTAAGATTAGGTCTAGGTGGGCTTATGCTCCTTAGGGGAGACTCTTAGGCTATTTATTCTTTGTATCCTAAGCTTGTGTCTGATGATTTGTGTCCTCCCCTAG